>JANCRA010000067.1:247794-352794 GCA_024362935.1 Setophaga petechia | reverse complement strand
ACCAGGGGAAATTATTTTGTGTGTTTGGTTCCTCCTTCCCCCCGTGTCTCATTTTGGTTTGGGAGTGCAGCACCAACCTTCCCATCCTACCACTTGCTGTCAGGACCCAGGACACCCCTCTGGGTTGTCAGACCCCTGCCAGGGGGCTCAGAGACCCTGGCACAGAGCCCAAAACCCCTGTGGGTTTGATTATGTCCCATGGAGCAAATTACCAACCTTGTATGAAGATCAGCAAACCACAACAGTTTAGGTAGAATATTAGTGAAGTTATCATGGGGTGGAAAAGTAGATTTTAGGGTTTTTGGAATGGGGGTTATGGAGGCAAGATGGAGGGAACTGGGTGTGTCCAGCCTTTCTCCTTCTTCTTCTTGGCCTCCATCTCCTGCTGTGATGGTGGCACTCACAGATTGGTTTAGAGTAGAAGCTCACTGTCTGACACAGGTGATGGGCATTGGGAAGGAATTGTAAATATTGTACACGGAGTTTGTAGTATAAAGACACAACACTGCCCCAGGGCAGGCAGAGTGCCTGGACTGTCTTGTGGGCTGACCTCAGCAGGACAGGAGAAAATTTTTTATATATAAGAAACAATAAGCAACCTTGAGACTGAGAAATGAAGAGCTCTGACTCCTTCTTCAAGCGCCGGGCTGGGAAAAGAGACTTTCCAACTTTTCTTGGGGTCACTCTGACAAGCTAGAGATCCTGACAATTTGCCATCCTTTATCAGGATGCTGCCTTTGGCAAAATAAAATCCCCAGCCCCAGCTGCCTCCCAGATTTCCTTGTGTGCTGAGGTGGCTTCAAAGGGAGCAGGACAGCAGAGCAGCACTGGCTGTCAAACACTGCCACAGAGCCAGGGTGAAAAATAAAAACTCTTGGCTGAGGAGAGATTGAAAAGCAAAATGGGGTCAAGAAAATCCTCTGAAGGGCTTTCTACTTCAAACAGGAATCCCTGCTCTCAGAAAATCCCAGAATGAGTTGGGTTGGAAGGGACTGATAGGGAAGATGTGAGTTGGCATCTTCACAATTCCATGGGTCGGATTTTCCACAGGGAAAGGAAGAGGGAAACATGCAGCCAGGAGTTTGGGATAAAAGGAGGGCGTTTGGGATAAAAGGAGGGAGTTTGGGATAAAAGGAGGGAGTTTGGGACAAAAGGAAGGAGTTTGGGATAAAAGAAAGGAGTTTGGGACAAAAGGAGGGAGTTTGGGATAAAAGGAAGGAGTTTGGGATAAAAGGAAGGAGTTTGGGATAAAAGGAGGGAGTTTGGGATAAAAGGAAGGAGTTTGGGATAAAAGGAGGGAGGTTGGGATAAAAGGAGGGAGTTTGGGATAAAAGAAAGGAGTTTGGGACAAAAGGAGGGAGTTTGGGATAAAAGGAAGGAGTTTGGGATAAAAGGAGGGAGTTTGGGATAAAAGGAGGGAGTTTGGGATAAAAGGAGGGAGTTTGGGATAAAAGGAGGGAGTTTGGGATAAAAGGAGGGAGTTTGGGATAAAAGAAAGGAGTTTGGGATAAAAGGAAGGAGTTTGGGATAAAAGGAAGGAGTTTGGGATAAAAGGAAGGAGTTTGGGATAAAAGAAAGGAGTTTGGGATAAAAGGAGGGAGTTTGGGATAAAAGGAGGGAGTTTGGGATAAAAGGAGGGAGTTTGGGATAAAAGGAGGGAGGTTGGGATAAAAGGAGGGAGTTTGGGATAAAAGAAAGGAGTTTGGGAAAAAAGGAGGGAGTTTGGGATAAAAGGAGGGAGTTTGGGATAAAAGGAAGGAGTTTGGGATAAAAGGAGGGAGTTTGGGATAAAAGGAGGGAGTTTGGGATAAAAGGAGGGAGTTTGGGATAAAAGGAAGGAGTTTGGGATAAAAGGAGGGAGTTTGGGATAAAAAGAGGGAGTTTGGGATAAAAGGAAGGAGTTTGGGATAAAAGGAGGGAGTTTGGGATAAAAGGAAGGAGTTTGGGATAAAAGGAGGGAGGTTGGGATAAAAGGAAGGAGTTTGGGATAAAAGAAAGGAGTTTGGGAAAAAAGGAGGGAGTTTGGGATAAAAGGAGGGAGTTTGGGATAAAAGGAAGGAGTTTGGGATAAAAGGAGGGAGTTTGGGATAAAAGGAGGGAGTTTGGGATAAAAGGAAGGAGTTTGGGATAAAAGGAAGGAGTTTGGGATAAAAGGAAGGAGTTTGGGATAAAAGGAGGGAGTTTGGGATAAAAGGAGGGAGTTTGGGATAAAAGGAGGGAGTTTGGGATAAAAGGAGGGAGTTTGGGATAAAAGGAGGGAGTTTGGGACAAAAGGAGGGAGTTTGGGATAAAAGGAAGGAGTTTGGGATAAAAGAAAGGAGTTTGGGATAAAAGGAAGGAGTTTGGGATAAAAGGAGGCTGCACCCTCCTGTACAGAAATTCCCACTTGGATCCCAGTGTCCATAAAGGAGACAGAGGAGTCCTGCAATTTTATTTGGATAAAGAGAGAGAGGCCACTGGGACACATCCCCACAGCATTTTCTCTCAAGGTTTTGGAGGCAGGCAGATTAAAGGTAAAAGAGATTTAAAAGGTGTTTATAGTAATACTTAGAGAGGGATCATCACTTGTCAAGATGGACCTGAAACTTGGAAAGTGTGGAAAATAAATTCCAGAATCATAGAAGAGCTTTGGTTGGAAAGGGACCTGAGGAATCATCTCATCTGGAGTGGCAGGGCAGCCTCCCACTGGACCAAATTGCTCAGGGACAGCAAAAGAAATTCGTTTTTAAATCATAAACAACCACACTGAGATGAAATCCTCAGGAAGATGGAATAAAATGCAGGAATATTTCCAAAAACTTTGTGATTCCTGCCTGCTCTGAGTGCAAGGCAACTCTCAGGATATTCCATACACACACAGATTGCACCACACTTACACCCTCTTGTAACTACAACCCCCTCTGGCTGGGAGCACATGGAAAAGGGAGAAACTCCCAGCGGGGTTCATATGAAAGAGAAGAAAAAGGGGGGGAAAAAATAAAAATTCCAAGCCCCAAGTTCTGGAGCAATTCTGAGCAATGCAGCACAATCCTCCCTCTGGTTGGGGATGGGGAGAGAGAGAAAAGGAAAAGGGGGCAAGACAAGTTTGTGGTTAGGTGGGAGCACATGGAAAAGGGAGAAACTCCCAGAGGGTTTCATCTGAAAGACAAGAAAAAGGGGGGGAAAAAATAAAATTTCCAAGCCCAAGTTCCAAAGCAATTCTGAGGGATGCAGCTCAATCCTCCCTCTGGCTGGGGATGGGGAGAGAGAGAAAAGGAAAAGGGGGCAAGACAAGTTTGTGGTTAGGTGGGAGCACATGGAAAAGGGAGAAACTCCCTGATTGTTTCATCTGAAAGTGAAGAAAAGAGGAAAAAAATCCCAAATCCAAATTCTGGATCAATTCTGAGCAATGCAGCACAATCCTCCCTCTGGCTGGGAATGGGGAGAGAGAAAAGGAAAAGGGGGCAAGACAAGTTCGTGGTTAGATGGGAGCACATGGAAAACGGAGAAACTCCCAGAGTGCTTTGTCTAAAAGAGAAGAAAAGGAGAAAAAAAAATCCCAAATTCTGGAGCAATTCTGAGTGATGCAGCAAATCCTACCTCTGGCTGGGGATGGGGAGGGAAGGGAATGGGGAGAGAGAGAAAAGCAAAAGGGAGCAAGAACAAGTTCATGGTTAAGTGGGAGCACATGGAAAAGGGAGAAACTCCCAGAGTGTTTCATCTAAAAGAGAAGAAAGGGGGAAAAAATTCCCAAATTCTGGAGCAATTCTGAGTGATGCAGCACAATCCTTCCCCTGGCTGGGGATGGGGAGGGAAGGGAATGGGGAGAGAGAGAAAAGGAAAAGGGGGCATGACAAGTTCGTGGTTAGGTGGGAGCACATGGAAAAGGGAGAAACTCCCTGATTGTTTCATCTGAAAGTGAAGAAAAGGGGAAAAAAAATTCCCAAATTCTGGATCAATTCTGAGCAATGCAGCACAATCCTACCTCTGGCTGAGAATGGGGAGAGAGAGAAAAGGAAAAGGGGGCAAGACAAGTTCGTGGTTAGGTGGGAGCACATGGAAAAGGGAGAAACTCCCAGAGTGCTTTGTCTAAAAGAGAAGAAAAGGAGAAAAAAAAATCCCAAATTCTGGAGCAATTCTGAGCAATGCAGCACAATCCTCCCTCTGGCTGGGGATGGGGAGAGAGAGAAAAGGAAAAGGGGCCATGACAAGTTCGTGGCTAGGTGGGAGCACATGGAAAAGGGAGAAACTCCCAGAGTGTTTCATCTGAATAAGAAGAAAAGGGGGGGGAAAGAATCCCAAGTTTGGAGCAATTCTGAGGGATGCAGCTCAATCCTCCCTCTGGTTGGGGATGGGGGAGAGAGGAAAGGAGGAGGGGGCATGACAAGTTTGTGGTTATATGGGAGCACATGGAAAAGGGAGAAACTCCCAGAGTGTTTCGTCTAAAAGAGAAGAAAAGGGGAAAAAAAATTCCCAAATTCTAGATCAATTCTGAGCAATGCAGCACAATCCTCCCTCTGGCTGGGGATGGGGGAGAGAGAAAAGGAGGAGGGGGAAGACAAGTTCGTGGTTAGGTGGGAGCCCATGGAAAAGGGAGAAACTCCCAGAGTGCTTTGTCTAAAAGAGAAGAAAAGAAGAAAAAATCCCAAATTCTGGATCAATTCTGAGCAATGCAGCACAATCCTCACTCTGGCTGGGAATCGGGAGAGAGAGAAAAGGAAAAGGGGGCAAGACAAGTTCGTGGTAAGGTGGGAGCACATGGAAAACGGAGAAACTCCCAGCATTTTTCGTCTAAAAGAGAAGAAAGGGGGAAAAAATCCCAAATTCTGGAGCAATTCTGAGTGATGCAGCACAATCCTTCCCCTGGCTGGGGATGGGGAGGGAAGGGGATGGGGAGAGAGAGAAAAGGAAAAGGGGGCAAGACAAGTTCGTGGTTAAGTGGGAGCACATGGAAAAGGGAGAAACTCCCAGAGTGTTTGTCTAAAAGAGAAGAAAAGGAGAAAAAAAATTCCCAAATTCTGGAGCAATTCTGAGCAATGCAGCACAATCCTCCCTCTGGCTGGGGATGGGGAGAGGGAGAAAAGGAAAAGGGGCCATGACAAGTTCGTGGCTAGGTGGGAGCACATGGAAAAGGGAGAAACTCCCAGAGTGTTTCGTCTAAAAGAGAAGAAAAGGGGAAAAAAAATTCCCAAATTCTGGATCAATTCTGAGCAATGCAGCACAATCCTACCTCTGGCTGGGGATGGGCAGAGAAAGAAAAGGAGGAGGGGGTGAGACAAGTTCGTGGTTAGGTGGGAGCACATGGAAAACGGAGAAACTCCCAGCATTTTTCGTCTAAAAGAGAAGAAAAGGGAGAAAAAAAAACCCAAATTCTGGATCAATTCTGAGCGATGCAGCTGGTTGGGGATGGGGAGGGAAGGGCTTGGGGAGAGAGAGAAAAGGAGGAGGGGGCAAGACAAGTTCGTGGTTATGTGGGAGCTCCCACCCATTTCCTTTCCTTGCCCTTCCCAGGCATGTCAGAGCCGGCAGCCAAGACAAATCCAAGTCTCCCGACGGACGGACAGACGGACAGACAGACAGACAGCACCGCTCACCGGGAGCCAGCCCAGCCCTGCAGCGGCGGCGGGCAGGGGGAAAACATGGCCAAGGGGGCAGTGCCCTCTGCTGCCAGAGCGCCGCTGTGGATGCGGAGGATTGCGAGGAGAAAACCGAGGGATGGGGGCTCTGGGAACGCGGGGGTGAGCGGCCAGAGAGGGGAATTTGAGCTCGGTTCGTGTGAGGGCAGCAGGGGTCACCTGAGGGCTCGGGCTGCCCGAGGTGAAGTGGATCCTGCGGTGTCCGATTCGCTCTGATACACCTCAGGTTTTGGATTTTATATTTTCAGATTCTGTGCTGCTTCAGTGTGTGGGTCTGAGCTTCACATCAGGGCATGCTGAGCTCTGTGCACAGAGCAGGGAGACAAAACAATTCCTGCTCCAGCTGGGCACCAAGGACAAATGATCCAAATCTCAGCCCAGGAGCACAAACCCCGTGGGCTGCAGAGAGAAAAACAAGCAGGGTGGGACTGCCTGGGCTAAAGCTGGGATGGGACAATGAACTGCAAGATGCAAATGGAGCAGAACTGATCCCAGGGAGAGAGCCCGGGAGCGCTCGTGCATTTTGGGGCCATTTTGGTTCATCTTGGGTGCAGCCCTGGCTGGGCTCTGGTGCTGCCCAAGGTGCATCCATGGAGGAGATCCTTTTAATAAATCCCTGCTTTATTCTTTAAGTCCATCTAGTCTCTGTTCTAGGCCAGCCTGCACAAGGCATCACCTCACTGCTCTGCTCCCATGAGTTTCCATGAGGTGAAGTTGATCCCATGGTGTCCAGCTCCCTCAGTGCTCTGTTCCCATGAGCTTCCATGACCTGGGGTCTTTGTCCATCCTTGGATTCCTTGAGCTGGAGTCCTTGGAGCTGGGATCTCCTTGCTGGGCAGTTCCCAGAGCTGTGGTTTGATGCCAAAGGTGGTGGCACAACCAAAGCTGTGCCTCTGCATGGGATCCCTCACCTCCACGGGATGCTGTGGAGCAGAGCTGGAGCTGGGCATGGACCACAGCAGCCCCACAGGGAACAGAGGGCAAGTGAGAGGGGTGGAGGAAGCTGCACCTGTTCCACACCTCCCAAAAAATGTCCCCATGATGCCTTGTGAAGGCTGACCTAGAACAGAGACTAGACAGAGTTAAAGAATAAAATAGGGATTTATTAGGAGGCCTCAATGGATACACCTTAGGCTAAATCCAATAGATTTGGATTATGAATCTAAAAAATCATAATTTTTAGAATTATCTCCATCACAACCCCCTTGCAGCTGTAGCTCTTAGTTTTCCACTCTTTTACTCTCCCATCTTTCTCCTGTCCCTCTTCTTCCTCTCTTGATCCCACCCAGCCCCCAAAACAAAAGATTTTTTGTGTCTTTCTCACACCTGTTCAGGTGGGATAAAAAGAATCCAAGGATTGCCATTTTTCCTCCTCATTTTCTTCTCCTCCATGCTATGGAGTTTTCCATGAAATCAAAACTGGTGTCCCACACCTGAAAGGTGCAAAATAGAAGAGAAGGATCAGCTGGATGCTGTGGAAATTGGGGGTTGCAGCACAGGGTAAGAACCAGGATTCCCATTTCCATGGCAGAGCTGGAATTTCAGGGAACACCTGCTTAGTTCTGGCGTGGAGTGTGAGCAAAGCCAAGGAATTCCAGATTTTCAGCCTCTTCATCAAAATCAGCGAGAAGGAAACTGAATCAGGAACTTTGGGAATTGCAGGAACTGCAGCCAGAGTTTGTGTTCACACCTACACCTGCGGTTCATGAGCCCTGTGGGATGGGTTTTGTGCAGATTGGAAAACCAGGAATGATATAAAGCCCTCATCACACTTCTTCCTGACCCATGGATATCATCACATCCAAGGACGTGATGAAGAAAATGGGATTCTCCACTTCTGGCGTGCTTTGCGTGGCATCTCCACTGCAGGTCGTGTGGGGAGGAAAGGATTCCAAGATTTATTGGAAAGCTCATGGGTTGGGATGAGGAAAGGAGAGGTGTGAGGTGTCCCCTGCTCCACTCCCGGCCTCTCTGGGATCCAGGCAGCACTCAGAGCTCTTTGGAAGGTTATGGATGAAGGAATGTGAGAGCATCCATGAGCTAAATTACAATGGAACCAAATAAAATCCAAACAAGCCAGGAGCTGGGCTTCCATGATCCTTGTGGGTCCCTTCCAGCTCCAGATATTCCATGATTCTATGATTAAAATAATGAGAGATGTGGGAACCCCTATCTAATTCTCTGATTTATTGCCTAAGAAGGTCAAGAATAATTTTCACCACAGGGTTCAACTTCAGAGGTCAGAAGAAATCCAGGGATCTTTTCTCTCATATAAAATTTTCCACCAATTTTGAGGATGGGCTGACCTGTGTCTGAGATCACTCAAAATATTTCTCTCTCTTTCAGTCTCCCATTCTGTGTGTGTCACTGCTTGGAAAAGGTTTGTGCAGGACCTCCTCCATGCAATGACCTTGGACATCCTGGGATCACCTGGGGGAGGCCGGATTGGTGCCTTGTGAAGGCTGACCCAGAGCAGAGGCTGGACAGAGCTAAAGAATAAAGCAGGGATTTATTAAAACCCTCCATGGATGCACCTTAGGCAGCACCAGAGCCCAGCCAGGGCTGCACCCAAGATGAACCAAAATGGCCCCAAAATGCACGAGCGCTCCCGGGCTCTCTCCCTGGGATCAGTTCTGCTCCATTTGCATCTTGCAGTTCATTGTCCCATCCCAGCTTTAGCCCAGGCAGTCCCACCCTGCTTGTTTTTCTCTCTGCAGCCCACGGGGTTTGTGCTCCTGGGCTGAGATTTGGATCATTTGTCCTTGGTGCCCAGCTGGAGCAGGAATTGTTTTGTCTCCCTGCTCTGTGCACAGAGCTCACCATGCCCTGATGTGAAGCTCAGACCCACACACTAAAGCAGCACAGAATCTGAAAATATAAAAGCCAAAACCTGAGGCATCAGGATCATCTAAAATTCCTTTTTAAATACACCTCACTTTCATTTGGGCAGCACAAATCCTCTGTTTCAGGGTTTGTCCTCTCAGGCCAGTGCTGAGGGTGAGTGAGGCATCGAGGCTGTTGGATTTTTAGGACACGGCCGCCAAGTCAGACACTTGAGAAAAGCCAAAATGAGGAACTGGAGAAGCCAAGGAATGATTCAGAACAAGTGCAAGACAAGAGAGTGGGAAGCCACAGCGTCTCCTCTGCATGTCCAAACAGGGCAAGGATCCCACAAGGCACAAACAGAGTCAGGTGGGCCGGGAAGAGGCAAAGAAAAGGCGTCAGAGCCGAGAGGGGCGGGTGAGAACAAGCCACGGAAACGCGGCCGCGGCCAAGCTGCACATGGAGCAGCCAAAAGCAACTGAGAGGCTCCTGCTGATCCCAGAGGGGAGGGGAAACCACAGCTTTGGGTTTCTGCTCCTGTCCGCAGCCTCCTGGGGCATGGACTGTGGGCAGCTGCAACCAGAGAGGTCAAGAGGAGGAAGGTGAGGGTGGAAAATGGATCAGGTGGAATATTCCCCTGCATCCCTGGAAGTGTCCCAGGCCAGGCTGGAGGGGTTTGGAGCACCCTGGGGTGGTGGAAGGTGTCCCTGCTCCTGGCAGGGATTGGAACAAGATCATTTTCAAGGTTTCTTCCAACCAAACCCACTCTGGGACTCTGGAGGAAATCTTCAGTGCCATATTATCAATTAACTTCATCAGGTAGCTGCTAATCTCAAATATTAATTAATGAAAGCCTCAGCATCTGAAATGATGACTTTCCTTTCCCTTGGGGGAAAAACATCCAATAACAAGGAAAGAAAAAAAGATTTTCAAACATCCTCCCTAAATCCTCAAAAATAAGAAAAAAAAGTTATCCCCCCCCAAAAAAATCAAATGCATGATTCACAAGAAATATGAAATAAACCCCTCCAGGCCAGGCTGGAGGGGCTTGGAGCACCCTGGGGTGGTGGAAGGTGTCCCTGCTCCTGGCAGGGGATTGGAACAAGATCATTTTCAAGGTTCTTTCCAACCAAATCCACTCTGGGACTCTGGAGGAAATCTTCAGTGCCATATTATAAATTAACTTCATCAGGTAGCTGCTAATCTCAGATATTAATTAATTAAAGCCTCAGCATCTGAAATGATGACTTTCCTTTCCCTTTGGGGAAAAACATCCATTAACAAGGAAAGAAAAACAGATTTTCAAACATCCTCCCCAAATCCTCAAAAATAAGAAAAAAAAGTTATCCCCCCCCAAAAAATGAAATGCATGATTCACAAGAAATATGAAATAAACCCCTCCAGGCCAGGCTGGAGGGGCTTGGAGCACCCTGGGGTGGTGGAAGGTGTCCCTGCTCCTGGCAGGGATTGGAACAAGATCATTTTCAAGGTTTCTTCCAACCAAATCCACTCTGGGATTCTGGAGGAAATCTTCAGTGCCATATTATAAATTAACTTCATCAGGTAGCTGCTAATCTCAAATATTAATTAATTAAAGCCTCAGCATCTGAAATGATGACTTTCCTTTCCCTTTGGGGAAAAACATCCATTACCAAGGAAAGAAAAACAGATTTTCCAACATCCTCCCCAAATCCTCAAAAATAAGGAAAAAAAGTTATCCCCCCCCAAAAATCAAATGCATGATTCACAAGAAATATGAAATAAATTAAACCAAAAAAATCTTAATAATTAATTTATAATTATGATAAAATATTACTAATATTATTAAGTAAAGCTGGTACAGGTTTTATTATAAAAAAGGAACAGTGAAATCTGAGACTTCCGTCCTTATTTATGGAGGAAGGGATGATGCAATAAGTTGATAAAACACTTTTGCCAATCTTCACAATATTTGATATTTTTCTTGCAGTTTCAGCTTGAAGGAATTAGTCATTATATGGGGAAATGAGCTCTTTTAAAACAAAACAAAAAACAAACCAATTTTCAACATTTTTTTTTTAGCTTTCATAGTGTTCAAACAAATCCTGAGGAAGTCAACTTTAAAAGAAAAATAAATATCATCCTGTTCAATGAATTTTTAAATCAGAATTTAAGGTCTTCCTCTGTCTTTTATGTATCTTATTTCTCCCAGCTTTTCTCTGCTTCCTGAGAGGATTAATCAATTAAAATGCTGTTACTCATTCACACCACTTTAAAAAGATTTATTGTATTTTAATACTTACTAATGAAGACAAAATTAAATTTGTTTGGAATATCATCATCAAAACAGGATCTCAGACATCTATAAGAAAGGCATTAAAAAAGAAACTATCAAGAATTAATTTCATTTCATTTCCCTGCCTTTATTAAGTACAGAATCTGTAAAGAACCTAAACTGTCTTTGGAGGCACAGAAATTAGAAATTTGCTAAACTCCAAGATAGGAAATGGAACTGAGGATGCCACCCACTTTATTTTAGGATGATTGAATGAAAGTAGGATGATTTCCCCTTACAGAACATGCATGGTGCCTTGTGCAGCTGACCCTGAACAGAGGCTGGACAGAGCTAAAGAATGAAGCAGGGATTTATTAAAACCCTCCATGGATGCACCTGGGGCAGCACCAGAGCCCAGCCAGGGCTGCACCCAAGATGAACCAAAATGGCCCCAAAATGCACGAGCGCTCCCGGGCTCTCTCCCTGGGATCAGTTCTGCTCCATTTGCATCTTGCAGTTCATTGTCCCATCCCAGCTTTAGCCCAGGCAGTCCCACCCTGCTTGTTTTTCTCTCTCCAGCCCACGGGGTTTGTGCTCTTGGGCTGAGATTTGGATCATTTGTCCTTGGTGCCCAGCTGGAGCAGGAATTGTTTTGTCTCCCTGCTCTGTGCACAGAGCTCAGCATGCCCTGATGTGAAGCTCAGACCCACACACTGAAGCAGCACAGAATCTGAAAATATAAAAGCCAAACCTGAGGCACCACTGTGTTCATGATAAACAGGGCCTGAAGTCATTGTTGGGGCTTTGGTGGAGTTCCCAGCACTGCAGGCAGCTGGGGTGACATTCCTGCCATCACCACAGAGAAGCTCCCAGAAATTATCCTTCCCTAAGCTGCAGGGAGATGGCACCTGTTGGAATGACCCTGTCCAGGATTTAGATCCCAGAACTGGAGCCAGGCTGGGAGAGCTGGGAATGTTCCTCTGGAGAGGAGAAGCTCCAGGGAAAGCTCAGAGCCCCTGGCAGGGCCTGGAGGGGCTCCAGGAGAGCTGGAGAGGGACTGGGGACAAGGGATGGAGGGACAGGACACAGGGAATGGCTCCCAGTGCCAGAGGGCAGGGATGGATGGGAGATTGGGAATTGGGAATTCCTGGCTGGGATGGAATTCCCAGAGCAGCTGTGGCTGCCCCTGGATCCCTGGCAGTGTCCAAGGCCAGGTTGGATGGAGCTTGAAGCAACCTGGGACAGTGGGAGGTGTCCCTGCCCATCCAGGGGTGGCACTGGATGATCTTGAAGGTCCCATCCAACCCAAGCCCTCCCGGAATTCTGGAATTCCCATCACACCCATAACCTGCTCGCTTTTCCCAGCACCTCACTGACATCACATCCCTTGGGAGAAACCCCCACCAGCTCCAGGGACTGAAGAGGGCATTTCCATCCTCCCATTTCCCTGCTCCCTGTCTCTGCATTGTCTGCACACAGTAGGAGCAGGGGAATGCAGCCTGGGAGTCACGGACACCCTGCGTTGGACGGAGGACAGGAACCAGCCACGCTCGTTAGTCCTTAAATTAGCAAAGTGCTGCCAAGGTAACGGCTCTCCCCACAATATTGTTGTCTTGACTAAACAACTTTCCCTCAGCTCTGTTGAAATAATCTGTTTTTTCACCTGCAGGAGTGAAACATTCGAGCCGACATTCCAAGACGGATCTGGTTAAGGCCGTAAAAATTTTGTGGTAACCTATATATTATTTTTATGCATATGCTTAACACGATGTGTTTTATGAACGTGCTAAAGTGCAATAAATCACCTAAAATGTGGTGTAAAACACTTCGGGCTCTTAGCAGAGTATCAGATGCTCGCACATATTCCACACAGCCGTGGGCCTGTGCAGATGCAGGAGGGCAGGGACATGTCACCTCCTGGGAAGAGCAGGAAGATGGGAATGTGGCTCCTCTGCTGCTTGGGAGGTCGGGAGAGCAGCCCCTGGCTCTGAGATGGATTAGCAGCCAAAATGAAGAGAGAATGTGTGGAAGAACGGCTCAGCTCCAGCCCTTACTGGGTGTAATCCCAACAACTGGAGTTTTGTGGGAATTATGATGCAAAAGAGAGGAATTCTGTCTCTTCTGGTGGATAAAAAGCACACTGAAATTCCTGCTTTTGCAGAAGCCCAACGTGAGAAGTCCTAAGGAAAGCTGAAGCCCTCAGCTGGCTCTGCTGAGGGTCAGGATCCAGAGTGGATGAGGCCTGGATTAACCTGCTGTTCCCAGTTCCCTTGGATTCATGGATCTGGGATTAGAGCACCATTCCATACCATGTCCTTCATTTTTCCAACTCCAGCAAGTGTGGCCTGAGTTTAGATGCCTAAGTCAGGCTGGAAAAGCATCAAAAAACACTTTGAAGTTATTGGAAAAATCTGGAGATGAAGATGCTTTAGCATTTTTCATATCCTGTTCATCATCTCCAAGTCATGTTGGAAAAGCTGGCATGAAAGAAAACTCTCTGCTTTACTTAATTTTTGTAATTAAATGTGGGCATAATGATCCTTTTTGCTTATAACACTTACAAAATATCAGAAATTAGCTCAAAAGAGGGATTTGTCACAAGAATTTGGGCAAAGATTTGATATCATTGGTCTGCAGATTCGATATTCTGTTCCAATGATCATCAGTGAAGGACGTGGTGGGAATCTGGGAATGTTGGGGTTGTCCTGTGCAGGGCCAGAACTGGATTCAGTGATCCTTGTGGCTCCCTTCTAACTCAGGATATTCCATAATTCAATACCCTAAAGCTTTAAATGTGTAAAAATCAGGTGGAATTAAAAAAAATGGTGCTCTGAGCAGAGAAGGATAAAGAAGTGAGTGTTTAATTTAATGTTTTTACTGCTTTTTAAGTGACTGGCATCAGGGAGCTCTTCCTGAGGTGATTTCAGTTGTCCAGGAACTCCCAATCCCTCACCCTGGAGTTTAGGATAAGGCAGCTCCAAGAGAAGCATCAGATGGGTGAGGTGGCAGGAGAGCTGGAAACATCCCAAAAAGTTTCATATCCTGCCAGTGCCCCACCAAAACCAACACATTTCCCCAGAGCACTTCACTCTCCTCCAGGTGAGGAAGTGTTTTCCAATGGAAAAATATTCCATGTGACCAGATCTCATAAAAGGTCAGTTCAGGCCCCAGTAAAATTAATTTGGGTTCTTTGAAAGTGGGCATCCACAGGGACCAGGTAATTTTTTATTTGTTTTAACAAATAATTTGTTTGGTTTTGCTTGAGGAAACTCCCGTTGACTTTGGCTGGGCTCAGGTTTCTGCCCTAAGAACAGACAGTCAGAAAATTCCAAATTATGGAGTTAAATGTGCTGGGAAAATGGCTCTGGAGAAACAGGGTGGATAATTATGGAGTGGGAGATGTTGTTGGGGTTAGGAGTGAGAGGAAAAGAAGAAGCAGTGGCATAAAAGGTCTGAAGAGCAAAGCCTGCTCCTTGGTTTTAGCTGAATCCATGGGATTTTGTATCCCTATGGAGATTTTTCATGGAGCAATTTATAACCAGCCTCAACTTCCCAAAAAACCAGAAAATCCCATGGATTCCCAAGCCCACAGGAGAGGCTCTGGGAGGGCAGGAGTGTGAAATACCTCACAGTGTTTGCTGGTATCCAGGGATAAGCCCAGATCCTGTGCCTGGAAGTTTGGGAAGTCTCCTGTCCCAGTGGAATTCATGGAATCACCAACCTGGTGGGGAGATCACTGCAGTGGTTTGGAGCTCTTCTCTCCCTGCCAGCAAAACAGGCACCAGAGGGCTTTCAAAACATGGGGGGGAAAGGAAAAAAAGGTGGGAAAAAAGGGGGAAAACAGGGAAATAAATAGGTGGGGAAAAGGGGGAAAACAGGGAAATAAATAGGTGGGAAAAAGGGGGAAAACAGGGAAATAAATAGGTGGGGAAAAGGGGGAAAACAGGGAAATAAATAGGTGGGAAAAAGGGGGAAAACAGGGAAATAAATAGGTGGGAAAAAGGGGGAAAACAGGGAAAAAAGGGGAAAACAGGAATAAAAAGGTGGGGAAAACAGGGAAAGGCAGGACAAGGCAGCAGTGCCAGGATCAGACACTCAGGGCTGGGTTTGGGGCACGGAGATGGATTCATGTTCTCAGGCCAGGACACAGAGGGACAGGAGGATGTGAGAGCCCTGGGATGCTGTGTGGGTGAAGAAGGGGAGAGATCTCCCCTACCCCCATTTGTTTTTTATTTTCCTGCCCTTTTCAGCACATCAGTCCTGAATTTCAAGGAGTAAAAACTGGGAGACTCCAGTGGGAAAATGTTGGAGAGTCACTGATGGCCCTTAGGGATTTTCCAGGTTAACCATCCTAGAAACATGGAATATCCTGAGCTGGAAGGGATCCACCAGGACCACCCTGGGCTGATGCACAGACACCCCAACAATCCCACCCTGGGCATCCCTGAGGGCATTTTCCAAATGCTCCTGGAGCTCTTTGGGGCTGTGCCCATTCCCTGGGGAGCCTGGGCAGTGCCAGCACCCTCTGGGGAAAGAACCTTCTCCTAAATCCATCCTAACCCTCCCCTGACAGGGATAATGGTTCCAAAACTTCCCTGGCATCCTCTTCCAATGCTTGACAATAGAAATATTTTTTTCCTAATATCCAATCTAAACCTCCCCTGCATAACTTGAGGCCTTTTCCTCTTGTTCCTTGTTCTGTGATCCAGAAGAACCTGTTACCCTCAGATAAAAAAAAAAAAAATTAAATAAAAAATAGATAATTATTTCAACAAATCTATATTTAAATGTCACAAAACAATGTCCTAAAGGATTTTGGGCAGCTCAGTTGAAGCGCCTTTGGAAAACCAGATTAATTTGAGCAGACAAGTTTAACAAATCCAGCTCATGTGGATTCCCACTTCCAAATTTGGGATATCTTCCTTTTGGTTCTGCTGTAAATATTTCAAGAGGGAAGTAGAGCATTCTCTTTGTTTCTTCTTCACAGTCCCAATTATTAAAATGGGATTCAAATATTGATTTATTACAGCATTGAGAGGGATAAAACTCCAGAGTTTTTATGTAATTCGGACCAGGGCTCCCTTTTTATCTCTGTGCCAAGAGCTGGAATAATCCCTTCCCGTGGCTGCCTGAGCTGCAAACCTCTGCCAAAAGCATGGAGATTCCCAAACTGCTGCTGTCTCCCAGTGATCCATGAAAAAGCAGCTTCCAAATGCTTCCTCTAGGCAGACAAAAATATCAAACCGCTCAGAATTAGGAATGGCTTGAGGAAATTTAGTGATCTGCTACCCCAAAGCCTCTCCCTAGACCCAAAGTCAGAGACATCAAAGCTTGGACTGGCCTCAAGGCTTAAATTTCCAATTATTTTTAAGTCCCACAGCTTTAATTTTTTAAGCTTGGGGAGGGGTTATGCCTTTCTTTTCTCACTTAAAATGCCCTCAAATGTGAATTATGTCGTGACCTGGAGCAGCAGAACAAATCTGAGCACATATTTCAGGTCACCCAGACCTCCAGACAACCTGCAAGTGGCAACAACCTTTCATCACTTCTCCCTTTTTCCCTCTGGGAGTGGGAATATTGCAGCCCACTGGATTTTGTGCTGCTTTCCCCGTGGAGCAGCTGGTTTGGATCTGGAAGTTGTGTGGCTGCACTTGAGTTGGTGCTGAACCTGAATTATTTTGTCTCGCTGGGCTGCGCCGTGGTCGAGCCATAAATTTTCCTGCTGGAAGAATTGGATCTGAAATGTTGAGGGAGAAGGAAGGAGGGGAGTGGAATGGACAGGAGAGAGAAGGAAAAGGAAAAAGGAAAACAATATCTCTGACACTTTTTTATTTTCCAGTATATTAACATTTTTCTTTCTTCCTTTTTTTCTTTTTCTTTCTTCCTTTTTTCTTTTTCTTTCTTCCTTTTTTCTTTTTCTTTCCTGCAATGTTGAAAATAAAGAAAACACAATTTTTCCTTTAGCCAACCCATGAAAATCCAATGCCAACACAGTGCTGATGAATCTGAACAATCTCACTTTTCCATTTCAATTGCTTCCCAAAGATGGGAAAGGGAAGGATCCTTCCAGCAGGAGCAGCCCAGCAGGCCCTGTCCAAGGTTCTAGCCCAGCTCCCCACCAGCAGCATTCCCTGATGTCCTCCCCCAAATCCCAAATTTATCCTACAGCCCCCTTGGCAACAGCTTCTGGCTGTAATTATTTGGTCAGAAAACATATAATTGTCTTATGACAATATATGACAATTGTCATATATTAATAGATATCCCAACCCACCTGCAGGAAAGAGGGAAGAGCAGGGAGATGGGGCCAGGTTTGAGTGGTTTTTTCCATGGGTTTCCAAGTGGTGTTTTTGGAGCTGTCTGAATCCATGGGAGATCCTCAGGGAGCAGCATTTGGTTCTGAAAAGTGGGAATTTCAGTGTTTGCGGCTTCCTTGGGGCTGTCTACCAATGTTTTGTGGCTTCCAAAAGATCCTGGGTGGGTCCACACCCCACCAAAAGGACACGTGAAGGGTTATTTGTTGCTAATTAGTCTTTCTGCTCAGTGGAGCAACAGCTGTGTAATTAACACGACCTTTGGGAAAATGGCCATTTATGGAGAATTAAGATTCCCAAGGTTTTTAGGGCATTTCATTCCCCAGGGCCTCTCAAATCCTGGATTTCACACACAACATGCATAGCCAAGTTCCACAACTTCCCCTGCATTATGCTGGTCGTCCTGGGCAATTTATGAGGAGAGGAAGAAAAAAATTATTATTATTATTATCATCACCATTATTATTATTATTATTACTCCTGGGAGTGCCAGCTGTTGCTGGGAAAAACAGATTTTGTTGGTGGCAACAACCACAACCAACTTTCCTTTCCATAGCCTGGGGAGATCCAAACTTGGCACAGCCCATGGACAACCTCACCAGGACAATTTTGCTGCTTGAAACAACACCTTGCTCTGTGTGTTCCCTGAGCCAGCCTGGAATTTAATCCCTTTAGTTCCTTCAGAACTGAGTCACACCAGGCTGTTGATCTGAGCAGTCATTAATGAGGGATGTTTCATGGAAGGCTAAAGAAATCTAAGACTGCTGTAGGCTGGCATGAAAGCCTTGGTGGTTTGTAGCTCGTCCTCAAAAATGGATTTCTTGCCCAAATACGTGACCTGAATATATTTATAAAATAATTAATCTGTGGGACCACACCTGTGCTGGAATTTATGAAGTGGTTGGAACAGTCCATAGCAGGAACTTCAGACTTTAAGCATCCTCCCAATTTGGAGATGATTTGAGTGTTTGAGCATTCCTGGTGCCACAGGTTGTCCAGGGAGGTTGTGGAACCCCCAGGCCAGGCTGGAGCACCCTGGGACAGTGGAAAATGTCCCTGCCCATGGCAGGAGGTGGCACTGGGTGATCTCAAAGGTCCTTCCAACCCAAAACCATTCTGTGTCACTGACATTCTTTCTGAAAATTTCCCTTGCCAGGATTTCCTCTCCAGGGAAGCCAAGAAGCTTCAGCTTCTCCATGTTTTGCTCCTCTGGAATGGGATTTGGGGAATTGCTTACCCAGCATGTGAATTGGTTTTAATTAATGGCCAATCACAGCCAGCTGTGTCAGGCTCTCTGAGTGTGGCACAGGTTTTTATTATTCATTCTTTTCTAGCTTTCTGATGTCTCCTTTCTTTTTCTTTAGGGTAGTTTTAGCATATTAATATAATATAATATAATATAATATAATGTAATGTAATGTAATGTAATGTAATGTAATGTAATATAATATAATATAATATAATATAATATAATATAATATAATATAATATAATATAATGTAATATAATATAATGTAATATAATATAATGTAATATAATGTAATACAATGTAATACAATGTAATATAATACAATATAATATAATATAATACAATATAATATAATGTAATATAATACAATATAATACAATATAATACAATATAATACAATATAATACAATATAACACAATACTATATGATATATAATATAATATAATATAACATAACATAACATAACATAACATAATATATAATATAATATAATGTAATACAATGTAATACAATATAATACAATATGATACAATACGATATAATATAATATAATATAATATAATATAATATAATATAATATAATATAATATAATAATATAATATAATATAATATAATAATATAATATAATATAATATAACATAATATAATATTATCATATCATAATATCATGATATCATAAATCAGCCTTCTGAAACATGGAGTCAAGATTCTCATCTCTCACCTCATTCTGGGGACCCTCAAACACTGCCACAATTCTGGGATTCTTTGCACACACAGATGACAAGGACACAGGGGATGATGCATTTTCATTTCTATGTCTAATTTTAGGTGATTGATCCAAAAAACAAAGCAGAGAAGGATCAGGCATAGGAAAACATAGAATAAGACTGGTGTGACCCCGGATGTACATTTTGAGCTTATTTGTGCCCAGTTCCCACATTTTCTATTTCTTTACACATCTTTCCTTGGCCTTTTATTCCCTGTTGTCCCTTTTTTTCTGCTCTTAAGATGATGGTGGCATCAGGCTGTCCCCAGGTCATCCCTTTTTCCCTTGACCATTCCATAGGGAACCATGGAATGAGACTGGTGTGACCTTGGATGTACATCTTGAGAGGGAACCATGGAATAAGACTGGTCTGACCCTGGATGTACATCTTGAGCTTATTTGTGCCCAATTCCCACATTTTCTATTTTTTACACATCTTTCCTTGGCCTTTTATTCCCTGATGTTCCATTTTTTCTGCTCTTAAGATGGTGGTGGCTTCAGGCTGTCCCCAAGTCATCCCTTTTTCCCTTGGCCATTCCATAGGGAACCATGGAATAAGACTGGTCTGACCCTGGATGTACATCTTGAGAGGGAACCATGGAATGAGACTGGTCTGACCCTGGATGTACATCTTGGGTTTATTTGTGTCCAATTCCCACATTTTCTATTTTTTACACATCTTTCCCTGTCCTTTTATTCCCTGTTGTCCCTTTTATTTTACTCTTAAGACAATGGTGGTTTCAGGCTGTCCCCAGGTCATCCCTTTTTCCCTTTCCCTCTCCAGAGTGTGAATCCTGGATGAAATTCCCTGGTTGGCACTGGCTGTGTCATTTCCTCCCCGAGGATGTGGAGCACCCCATGACCTCACCATGAGCAGGAACAGCTTTGGGGCTGGATTTACCAAAAATCCCTTCCTTAGTGCCTGGGGGCATTAAGGGGAAGGGCCAAAACTTTTCCAGATTTTCCCCTTTTATTCCATATCTCAGGATATTCTGATATCCAGGCAGTGAATGAGGGGGAGTTGCTCAAATCTTGATGCTGCAAAGTCACCTGGCCAAAATCCTCTCCCTTTTGCTACAGTGTAAAAAGGAGAGAATTCCCATTTTACAGAGTTTAAGATTTTGGCTTATTGGGGTCTTTAGGAAATGTGCAGTGATCCATGAAGGTCAAAAATAATTTCAGTTTCAAATCTTCCCTGTGTCCTTCTCTACCAAATGGCAGCAGGTTGCTGCTTTTCACCAATTAAACATCCACAGACTTTTTGTTTTTCTCTTCCATATTTCACTTTTATTTTCTTTTAGTATAAATTGAGTGGGTCTGGATTAAAAGTCAAAAGAAATTGACTTTCATTTCATGTATTTCATGTATTTATTTCATGTATTTTTGGGAAAGCTTTTTCCAGAGGCAGCATTGAACACTGCCTTCTTTTTTCCCTCATTATTTGTGCCAGAGGAAAATCAGCAGGAGATGCTGTTAAATGGCTCAGAGATGGCTCCAGAAAAACCACAATTATTTTTATTTAACATTCTCAAGAATTCACAAGGATGTTCCACAATTGATGATGATCACTAAAGCCTGAGGCCCCCCTTCTCTATATCCTGTATATTTTATTTTATTTTATTTTATTTTATTTTATTTTATTTTATTTTATTTTATTTTATTTTAATTTTTTATTATTTTTTTAAATTTTATTTTATTTTATTTTATTAATATTTATTTAATTTTATTTTAATTTATTTTATTTTTTTATTATTTTATTTTATTTTATTTTTATTTTATTTTAATTTTTTTATTTTGTTATTTTATTTTACTTTATTTTATTTTCATTTTTTATTTTTTTATTTTATGTTATTTTATTTTAACTTTATTTTATTTTATTTATTATTTTATTTATTATTTTATTTATTATTTTATTTTAATTTAATTTAATTTTACTTCATTTTATTTTATTTTAATTTTTTTCTCTTTTACCTCGTGTTCGTGTGACCTAAAGCGGCAAATGAGACTTAAAACTTCCGTGAAGTTCCCAGTTTTTCAAAAAAAGAAAAAAAATCTTGCCAAGCTTATGAATTCCCATATTCTGCACAATGCAGCACTCCCAAATCTCACCAAAAAAAATGTGAGATTTCACATTTTGCTTAACAACTTCTCAAGATACCAGGCAAAATTAATTGGCTTCTGCAGTTTAATTAATTTGTACATCAGATGGGAGGTTCATTTGTTGGGCTGAGGCCATCTGGTGAACCAAAAATCTCCTTTTTCCTGCCTCCCTGGAATTATTTTCTGGTTTGTCACAGCACCAAGAGCCGCCATTCCTGGTGGCACTCTGGGAACTGGAGAGGTGACTCTGGAATCAAACCCAGGAATTGCCTCAAGCTGAGCTCCAGGCAGGATTGGAAGGAGCAGAATTCTCTGAAGAGCTGTCGGTCACAATTTCCAACGAGATCCCAGAAGGGAAAAGTGGGAAAAGGCAACACCATTTTCTTTTGCCACGTTTCAGGGATGAAAGTGGAGGAGCACAAGCGCTTTCTCTGTGTGGAGGAGATGAAGAACAGCTCCAGTGTCATGAAAGAACCAGCAATTAATGGGCTCAGAGGGTTTTATGTAAGCATTAAAGTTTTAAGTAGGGCTTGTTATTCCTGGATATTCCTCCCAAACCTGTTGAGAGACACGAAGCAAATTTCTGGAAAGTTTCCCCGGAGTTTCTTCACGTAGAGCAAAGCTTGTTGTGTCTCTTCTTGGCTTTGGGATGGCAGAGATCCTGTGCTGCAGGAACATGAAATGTGACTGCATTCCACCAGCTCCTGGTGTTTGCTTTAGGTTTGGGGCTCACACGCCCATCTGGGCTCCTTTCATTCCTCTCTCCCTCCGTGTCACACCCACCTCGCCCGTGCAGGCCAAGATTCCTCTCAAAATGAGGGGTTTTAAGGATCCATAGAATGTTTTTGTTTTCCCTGTTCTCCAGCGACACTCAGAGAGTGTCTGAGTCTCTTATGGCCAGAATTATGCAAGAAAATCCCAAGTTGGGCCAGCCTAAACCCACCCAAAAGTGAGGGCTGATGTCTCTCTCCCAGGCAGGAGGTGAGGTGAAAGCTGCTCCAGCAGAGTGAATTCCAGCTTGGTTTGGTGGGACAGGAGCATGGAAAAGCAGGAGAACCAAGCCTGAAGATCCGAAATTATGGCTGTGGGAACAAGAACTGCATTTTCCACATGCAGTGAGTCAGTCAGGCCTGAAAAGGCAAAGCCTCCTGACAGAGGGCTCTGCAATGGTCCATGGAACTCACCCTGGCCTCCAGTACGGGGTTCTGTGCCTCATTTCATCCCATGACTACATCCCTGCTCCCTTCTTGGGTAGAATGGAGCTCTGGACAATCCCTGCCCTCATTTTTGTCCAAGGGAAATGGGAACACCCACTACTGAGTCTGTTAGGGCCAGAGAATTATGCAAGGAAACCCCAAATTGGGCCAGCCTAAGCACACTCAAAAAGTGAGGGCTGATGTCTCTCTCCCAGGCTGGAGGTGAAGTGAAAGCTGCTCCACTGGAGTGAATTCCAGCTTGATGTGGTGGGACAGGAGCATGGAAAAGCAGGAGAACCAAGCCTGAAGATCCGAAATTATGGCTGTGGGAACAAGAACTGCATTTTCCAGGTGCAGTGAGTCAGGCCTGAAAAGGCAAAGCCCTGGATTCCATCTCCTGACAGAGGATCTGCAATGGTCCATGGAACTCACCCTGGCCTCCAGCACTGGGTTCTGTGTTCCTGATTCCACCCCATGACTACATCCCTGTGTCCTGCTGTGGTAGAATGGAGCTCTGGACAATCCCTTCCCTCATTTTTGTCCAAGGGAAATGGGAACACCCACCAGTGAGTCTCTAAGGGCCAGAATTATGCAGGAAAACCCCAAACCGGGCCAGCCTAAGCCCACCCAAAAAGTGAGGGCTGATGTCTTTCTCTCCCAGGCAGGAGGTGAGGTGAAAGCTGCTCCACCAGAGTGAATTCCAGCTTGATTTGGTGGGACAGGAGCATGGAAAAGCAGGAGAACCGGGCATGGAGATCCAAAATAAAGGCTGTGGGAACAAGAACTGCATTTTCCACATGCAGTGAGTCAGTCAGGCCTGAAAAGGCAAAGCCCTGGATTCCATCTCCTGACAGAGGGCTCTGCAATGGTCCATGGAACTCACCCTGGCCTCCAGCACTGGGTTCTGTGCCTCATTTCATCCCATGACTACATCCCTGCTCCCTGCTTGGGTAGAATGGAGCTCTGGACAATCCCTTCCCTCATTTTTGTCCAAGGGAAATGGGAACACCCACCACTGAGTCTCTTATGGCCAGAATTATGCAAGAAAACCCCAAACTGGGCCAGCCTAAGCACACCCAAAAAGTGAAGGTTGATGTCTTTCTCTCCCAGGCAGGAGGTGAGGCGAAAGCTGCTCCAGCAGAGTGAATTCCAGCTTGGTTTGGTGGGACAGGAGCATGGAAAAGCAGGAGAACCGAGCATGGAGATCCAAAATAATGGCTGTGGGAACAAGAATTGCATTTTCCAGGTGCAGTGAGTCAGTCAGGCCTGAAAAGGCAAAGCCCTGGATTCCACCTCCTGACAGAGGATCTGCAATGGTCCATGGAACTCACCCTGGCCTCCAGCACTGGGTTCTGTGTTCCTGGTGCCTGATTCCATCCCATGACTACATCCCTGTGTCCTGCTGTGGTAGAATGGAGCTCTGGACAATCCCTTCCCTCATTTTTGTCCAAGGGAAATGGGAACACCCAGCTCATGGTTTGTGATCTGTGCACCAGGGCTTCAGCTCACACCATGGGCTGAGGCTCACATTTCTGGCCTGACCAGGGTGAGCAGCTCGGTAAATTCCAGAGAAAGGATGGTTATTTATATTTCAAAAGTTAATAAATATGTTTATAGGGATTCATTTGGGGGTTATGTTTATGTATTATTATGAATTAATTTATTGATAATCATTCTGTCTTTTCTCACAGGATTACTAACTCTTTCAGGCAGCAGGACTGAATCACATCCCCCCAATGTCCTTCTGGTCATGGGGAACCCAAAATTGACCCCAGGGTTTGAGGGGTGGCCTCAGCACTGCCCAGCACAGGGGGAAAATCCCTTCTCCTGATGCTTCTCATAGAAACCAGGATGTCTTTGGCATTTTTGGCCCCCTGGGCACACCTGGGCTCGTGTTCAGTCTCTGTTGACCAAAACCCCCAACTCTTTTCCCTTGGGCACATTCCAGCCCCTTTAATGACAATGTGGCAAAAAAAAAGGTGGATCCTGGTGTGATCCTGTGCTAAAACACAGCACTGACTCTGTGCTCAAACATCCCTGCATCCCAGGCCTGCCCCACCATCTCTCATCTGCAGCAAAAAATAGATTTTCACCCAGACAGAGCCGTGAGCAGGTTTGTGGTGCTTGGCACTTGTCCTGACATGTCCCTTGCCGCCACAGCCATGGGGGATGAGTGACATAAAAGCCATTTTTGCCAGGTTTTCACTCCTCCCATCCTCTGGAAGCTATTCTTGGATGGGTCAGCACAGCCAAGGCTCAGCTCTCCTGTCCCAGCGAACTCATGGAAAAAAGGCTGGATTGTATCAGAGGCTGCAGCTCGGGGAACTTTATCTCCCAAAATGTCTGATCCCTGCAAGAGGCAATCCCAGGAATCCTGGTGTGTGCAGCAGGAGTTTGCTTCAGCATAAACTTTCAGGGAAGAGGGGCTGCTGGATTTGCTGGGGCTTCCTTTGCTGTGAAAAGGATTCTGTTTAAAACGCTGAGTAATCCATTGCACAGCAGCTCCTGGGGGATATTTTGGGAACAGAATCATTGGATTTGTGGGATTTTTTCCAGGCTCACCTTCTTCCAGCTCCACAAAGGGCCTTTAACAGAGACATTTTCTTCACAGAAACAGCCAAAGGATAATGGCAGGGTGAAAATCCAGGGAGAAACAAACCTTCCTTCTGAGGGACATGGTGGGGCTTTTGGGGATGTTCCAATGGCCCTGCTTTGCCACCTCTGTGCTGACATAAAGTTGTTTTCCCTCATTTAATTATCCTAATTTAATTATCTCAGCCTGGCAATCGGTGCTGGTGCAGGGAATCATTGAATTATGGAATCCTTTGGAAACAGATCCATGGAATTGGTTTGGGTTGGAAGGGACCTGTAAAGGTCTCTTAGTCCAAACGCAATGAAATGAGCAGGGCCATCCTCAATTAAATCAGATCAAGGTTAATCAGGGCTTTATTCAAAGCCTGATGAAGCCACAGCTGTCATGAGCAAGAAAGTTAAAACTGAAAAAGAAATTTTTGCGCCCTGGAACACAAAAATTTGAACTTTTAGAAAAAAGATCTTGGTTTGATTTCAGCCCAACTTTCACTTTACAAACGAACTGCTGGTCATGGTTCAAGAGGGATCAAGATCCAGGGACCATTCCCAGTTGTTTTTATGCAGCCACAAGGATTAGAGCTGGAGTCAGGATCACATCATGCAAGTCATGATCACGTCATGTCTTGAAATGTTAATTAGAGTAGCAGAGATGAAAAGTCAAAATGAAACCAAAACCACGGCAAAACCCCCTCATGTTTTGCTATTTTAAGTTCCAGATCAGTTAAACTCAGTTCTGACCTACTGAGAAGGAAATTTGCAATTTTACTGAATAACAGGTAAAATCAGCTTGCAAAAAAAAAAAAAAATTGTTTTTATGTTTTCAACTTCTGCTGCCTTTGAGGACTCCTTTTCATAGAGCTGGTCAAAATCTGATGAAACCTTTCCCTTACAGGAAATGTGGTTTTTATCTAAACTGACAAGGAAAATAGCATGAATGATGAAATGTTTCAATTTCCCAGTGGGATTTTTTCAGCTTCTCAAGTGTTTCAATTCAGGGGTTTAAATGTCCTGCTGGGGGTGAGCTTTCTCTGGGGCAGAGATTACAGAGCTCCAAATTGATGATGAGAAATTCTCAACCCCAACACAAACTGCAAACAATTTCTCTCCCTGCAGTGAGCCTCAAGGCAATCAAAGCTTTAAAGGTGGATTATTCAAAGAATAAGGTTTAGAACTGGCCCAAAATTCCAAGTTTAGGGCTCTTAAATTGGGGCAATTCTCATCCTGACCAGATGTGTTTAAATTATTTTAACTGAGGTGGTCACTGGAGAGAAGAATGAATCTGTGCCCAAATTAGGCTTAAAAGTTTTAATTTTAAACTCTTGCAATTAGCAATGATAAATCCTTGTCTCCAGCTCTCTGAAACCTCTCAAACTAAGTCCACATTTTAATTGAGTCATTCCTAATGATGAAGCCATGGAGCTGCTCCCACAATGAGCAGGTTCCCAGGCTTGGATCTCCATGAGCACCTGGATTTGCTGTTTTTTTCATGGAGCTGTGATTTCTGGGGTGTTTTTTACACCTCCACCACAGAGGTGTCCCTGCTCATGGCAGGGGGCTGGAATGAGATGATTTTCTAACCCAAACCCTTCTGGGATTCTACATTGTTTGTTCCCCCTCATTTTGCAAAATTCAGGAGTTGATTTCTGCATTTTTAACTTGCTGCTTCTCCACTTTGCTCCTCAAGGCCTCAATCCAGATGGTCCCAGTCACAGCAGGACATTTTAAGCCTCTTTCAGACTAATTGCTTGATTAATTCACTTTTGTTTAAATTATCTAATCCTAGGCAGGGTTTTCCAGTATCCCACCCATGCTGGAATATTCCTCCCATGGCATTAAACAGGAGCTGTGTTTTCCTTAAATACCATCCATAATTATTTGGTGTGAGTTCTCTGTTGCCTGAAAAATCCCCTCTTGTTCTTCCTTTATTTTTTTATAATAAACCATCTTTTCCTGATGCTTTTTGTGTGGTGGATGCAGCCCAGACCAGAGCAGGGATGTTCATTCCCACATTTCCAGAATCCCATCGGATCACAGGAGTTTGGATCTCCCACATGGGATGGGAATAAATTTTGAAACATAAAGTTATTCCATTATTTTTTTAGACTTCTTTTCCTGATGCTTTTTGTGTGATGGTTGCAGCCCAGACCAGAGCAGGAATGTTCATTCCCCTGTCTCCCATTGGATCACAGATTCCATGTATCCCATCAAATCACAGAAGTTTGGATCTCCCACATGGGATGGGAATAAATTTTGGAAAAGAAAGTTCTTCCATTATTTTTTTTACACCTCTTTTCCTGGTGCTTTATATGTGATGGATGGAACCCAGACCAGAGCAGGGATGTTCATTCCCACATCTCCAAAATCCAATCGGATCATGGGAGTTTGGATCTCCCACATGGGATGGGAATAAGTTTTGGAAGGGAAAGTTCTTCCATTATTTTTTTACACCTTTTTTCCTGACATTTTGTGTGTGATGGATGCAGCCCAGACCAGAGCAGGGATGTTCATTCCTCTGTCTCCCATTCGGTCACAGATTCCGTGTGTCCCATCAGATCACAGGAGTTTGGATCTCCCACATGGGATGGGATTAAATTTTGGAAGAGAAAGTTCTTCCATTATTTTTTTACACCTCTTTTCCTGATGCTTTGTGTGTGGTGGATGCAGCCCAGACCAGAGCAGGAATGTTCATTCCCCTGTCTCCCATTGGATCACAGATTCCATGTATCCCATCAGATTGTGGGAGTTTGGATCTCCCACATGGGATGGGAATAAATTTTGGAAAAGAAAGTTCTTCCATTACTGTTTACACCTCTTTTCCTGATGCTTTGTGTGTGATAACTGTAGCCCAGACCAGAGCAGGAATGTTCATTCCCACATCTCCAAAATCCAATTGGATCATAGGAGTTTGGATCTCCCACATGGGATGGGAATAAATTTTGGAAAAGAAAGTTCTTCCATTATTTTTTTAGACCTCTTTTCCTGATGCTTTGTGTGTGATGGATCCAGCCCAGACCAGAGCAGGGATGTTCATTCCCACATTTCCAGAATCCCATTGGATTGTGGGAGTTTGGGTCTCCCACATGGGATGGGAATAAATTCTGGAAAAGAAAGTTATTCCATTATTTTTTTACACCTCTTTTCCTGATGCTTTGTGTGTGGTGGATGCAGCCCAGACCAGAGCAGGAATGTTCATTCCCCTGTCTCCCATTGGATCAGATTCCATGTATCCTGTCAAATCACAGAAGTTTGGATCTCCCACATGAGATGGGAATAAATTTTGAAACAGAAAGTTCCTCCATTATTTTTTTACACCTTTTTTCCTGACATTTTGTGTGTGAGGAATGCAGCCCAGACCAGAGCAGGAATGTTCATTCCCACATCTCCAGAATCCCATCAGATCATGGGAGTTTGGATCTCCCACCTGGGATGGGATTAAATTTTGGAAGGGAAAGTTCTTCCATTATTTTTTTACACCTCTTTTCCTGATGCTTTGTGTGTGGTGGATGCAGCCCAGACCAGAGCAGGAATGTTCATTCCCCTGTTTCCCATTGGATCACAGATTCCATGTGTCCCATCAGATCGTGGGAGTTTGGATCTCCCACCTGGGATGGGAATAAATTTTGAAACAGAAAGTTCTTCCATTATTTTTTTACACCTCTTTTCCTGATGTTTTTTGTGTGATGGATGCAGCTTAGACCAAAGCAGGGATATTCATTCCCACATCTCCAAAAACCAATTGGATCATGGGAGTTTGGATCTCCCACCTGGGATGGGAATAAATTTTGAAACATAAAGTTCTTCCATTATTTTTTTAGACTTCTTTTCCTGATGCTTTGTGTGTGGTGGATGCAGCCAGACCAGAGCAGGGATGTTCATTCCTCTGTCTCCCATTGGATCACAGATTCCATGTATCCCATCAGATCACAGGAGTTTGGATCTCCCACAAGGGATGGGAATAAATTTTGGAAAAGAAAGTTTTCCATTATTTTTTTACACCTCTTTAGCTGATGCTTTATGTGTGGTGGATGCAGCCCAGACCAGAGCAGGAAAGTTCATTCCCACATCTCCAGAATCCCATTGGATCAAGGGAGTTTGGATCTCCCACATGGGATGGGAATAAATTTTGGAAAAGAAAGTTCTTCCATTATTTTTTTTTCACCTCTTTTCCTGATGCTTTGTGTGTGATGGATGCAGCCCAGACCAGAGCAGGGATGTTCATTCCCACATCTCCAAAATCCCATTGGATCATGGGAGTTTGGATCTCCCACATGGGATGGAAATAAATATTGGAAAGGAAAGTTCTCCATGGTTGTGACTCAGTGCAAAAGAACCTTGACACCACTCTTGGTGTAGCTCAGCCTCACAACCCAGTCAGGAAGGATAAATCCCTCCTCAGTGTCAATCCCAGCCTCTCCTGAGTGGGAGAAGACAACAAAAGGTGCCCCAGAAAAAAGAATTTTGGGATTGGTTTCCAAGATAACAACAAAAATAATCCCGGAGGTGTTTTTGAAAAAGTCCTCAAGGCTCGTGGGTGGTCACGACCACCTGGGTCAGATTTTCCATGGATGCTGACAGGGGATGTGTGTGGTTTTTCCTGAATAATGGAGTTTTGATGGAGATAAATTAATCTTGGGTGTGTCTTTCCAGGGAATGTCACGGAAGGAGAGATGGGCTGGGAACGGGAGTGGTGAGAAGAGGAGCTGAAAGGAAGGAGCTGCTCCAGGAGACAAGACACAATTCTCCAAATATTCCCTTCTGGCCTCAGAGTGGAATCTTTCCAGGACAGGGAAAAATGCAGTATTTAGGGAAAAATGCAGTATTTAAAGTGGTTCAGCTGATACAGTCACTCCTCTGGGATTTATTCCATGTTCTCCCTTTATATCTCTTTTTCATGGATAATCCCAGTTTTTAACTATCCCTAACTGGAAACCTCTGACATTTGGTGTCATTAAACCATCTGGGAAGAGCTGCTGGAAAAAGGAGAATACATTTCTTAGGGAAAACATAAAAATAACGAAATTCTCAGTGTTTCCTCCTCTTTCTGAAAACATTTTTTGGTGAAAAATTGATGCTCAACCCTGAATTTACTATTTTTTTTCTTGGTTCAATATCATATTTCAGTGAAAAACGTTGTGTTTGTGTGTGTTTATTATTTTTATTATAATTTTAATTTTTTTTACCAAAACCTTAAGACCTGGTGTGTCTTTCCAGGGAATGTCACGGAAGGAGAGATGGGCTGGGAACGGGAGTGGCGAGAAGAGGAGCTGAAAGGAAGGAGCTGCTCCAGGAGACAAGACACAATTATCCAAATATTCCCTTCTGGCCCCAAAGTGGAATCTTTCCAGGACAGGGAAAAATGCAGTATTTAGGGAAAAATGCAGTGTTTAAAGTGGTTCAGCTGATACAGTCACTCCTCGGGGATTTATTCCATGTTCTCCCTTTATATCTCTTTTTCATGGATAATCCCAGTGGTGACCTAACTGGAAACCTCTGACATTTGGTGTCATTAAACCATCTGGGAAGAGTTGCTGGAAAAAGGAGAACAGATTTCTTAGGGAAAACATAAAAATAAAGAACTCCTCGGTGTTCCCTCCTCTTTCTGAAAATATTTTTTGGTGAAAAATTGATGTTCAACCCTGAATTTTTTTTTTTTTTCTTGGTTCAATATCATATTTCAGTGAAAAGCGTTGTGTTTGTGTGTGTTTATTATTTTTATTATAATTTTAATTTTTTTTACCAAAATCCTAAGACCTGGTGTGTCTTTCCAGGGAATGTCACGGAAGGAGAGATGGGCTGGGAACGGGAGTGGTGAGAAGAGGAGCTGAAAGGAAGGAGCTGCTCCAGGAGACAAGACACAATTCTCCAAATATTCCCTTCTGGCCTCAGAGTGGACAGAGAAAAATGCAGTATTTAAAGTGGTTCAGCTCATACAGTTACTCCTTGGGGATTTATTCCATGTTCTCCCTTTATATCTCTTTTTCATGGATAATCCCAGTGGTGACCTAACTGGAAACCTCTGACATTTGGTGTCATTAAACCATCTGGGAAGAGCTGCTGGAAAAAGGAGAACAGATTTCTTAGGGAAAACATGAAAATAAAGAACCCCTCGGTGTTCCCTCCTCTTTCTGAAAACATTTTTTGGTGAAAAATTGATGCTCAACCCTAAATTTACTTTTTTTTTTCTTGGTTCAATATGATATTTCAGTGAAAAACGTTGTGTTTGTGTGTGTTTATTATTTTTATTATAATTTTAATTTTTTTTTACCAAAACCTTAAGACCTGGTGTGTCTTTCCAGGGAATGTCACGGAAGGAGAGATGGGCTGGGAACGGGAGTGGTGAGAAGAGGAGCTGAAAGGAAGGAGCTGCTCCAGGAGACAAGGCACAATTATCCAAATATTCCCTTCTGGCCCCAAAGTGGAATCTTTCCAGGACAGGGAAAAATGCAGTATTTAGGGAAAAACACAGTGTTTAAAGTGGTTCAGCTGATACAATCACTCCTCTGGGATTTATTCCATGTTCTCTCTTTATATCTCTTTTTCATGGATAATCCCAGTTTTTAACTATCCCTAACTGGAAACCCCTGATATTTGGTGTCATTAAACCATCTGGGAAGAGCTGCTGGAAAAAGGAGAATAGATTTCTTAAGGAAAACATAAAAATAAAGAACTCCTCGATGTTCCCTCCTCTTTCAGAAAACATTTTTTGGTGAAAAATTGATGCTCAACCCTGAATTTACTATTTTTTTTCTTGGTTCAATATCATATTTCAGTGAAAAACGTTGTGTTTGTGTGTGTTTCTTCTTTTTATTATTATTTTAATTTTTTTTAACCAAAATCCTAAGACCTGGTGTGTCTTTCCAGGGAATGTCACGGAAGGAGAGATGGGCTGGGAACGGGAGTGGCGAGAAGAGGAGCTGAAAGGAAGGAGCTGCTCCAGGAGACAAGACACAATTATCCAAATATTCCCTTCTGGCCCCAAAGTGGAATCTTTCCAGGACAGGGAAAAATGCAGTATTTAGGGAAAAATGCAGTGTTTAAAGTGGTTCAGCTGATACAGTCACTCCTCGGGGATTTATTCCATGTTCTCCCTTTATATCTCTTTTTCATGGATAATCCCAGTTTTTAACTATCCCTAACTGGAAACCTCTGACATTTGTTGTCATTAAACCATCTGGGAAGAGCTGCTGGAAACAGGAGAACAGATTTCTTAGGGAAAACATAAAAATAATGAAATTCTCAGTGTTTCCTCCTCTTTCTGAAAACATTTTTTGGTGAAAAATTGATGCTCAACCCTAAATTTACTTTTTTTTTTTCTTGGTTCAATATCATGTTTCAGTGAAAAATGTTGTGTTTGTGTGTGTTTATTATTTTTATTATAATTTTAATTTTTTTTTACCAAAACCTTAAGACCTGACCTGGTCTAGCACTGCTCATCACTTGGGTGATCCAAGGAATTGAAGTTTGGACCAGAGAACTCTACTGGCACCTTCCAACCAATTCTACAATTCCAAAATTAAGGAGGCACAAGGAAAGAAAATTATTTTTGCAAGGAGTCCTGAAGAAATTCCTCTTTAATTGATGAGAGATGACTTGAACTCCTCTCTTTGGTTTTGTGACTTCCACAGGTTCTTGTGAAAATCCCACCCACCAGACCTGTGGAATTATGGGGAGATTTTCCATTAATCCTAGAAAAGCAGGAGCCTAAACCCCACCTATATCCAATGTCAACCCGTTATTCCATATTTCCTTCAAAACCCCCAGGTGATATCCATGGCTGCATAATTTATATATATTTATAGTCTCCTGTCAATCAACCACTTAGAAATTATTGGCATGGAAAAGAAAGCAGATTTGTCAGGATAATGTGGTTTCTTAAAGTTCCAAACAGATCCAGGACTGTGAGTTCTTGGAAAACAGGATTTGAAGAGAACTCAAGGTGTGTGGACTTCATGGGAAAATTCCTTCTGTAGTGTTAAAAAAAATATTTCAGTGAGATAAAAATCAGCTGATTTATTGAACACTTCACAGGAAAGTAAATTTGGGCTCCAGGAGCCATTCTGGTGTTAAATTCTGTATACTGGGCCTTCAATATTAAAAATTAAATTTAAAAAACAGAATAATAACAAAACACAGTGATTGAACTGATTGGACATTCAGACCATTTTAAGGAGAGAAAGGGATTTGTCAGAACGAACTGAGGAATAAAAGAAATTATTTTGATTATTGAAATTATTTTGGTTTTTGAAATGAATAATCAAAATATGACTAGGTTGTACCTTGCATTATTTACCTACAAACTTTTCATTACTAAAATATCAAACTCTGAGAAGAATTAGAGAGGCTGGAAATTCAGGAAAGACATAGAAAAGATTTTTTTTGCCCAGGACCAGACAGAAGAATTATGCAAGAAATAAAATTTTATCACACCTAAACAGATCTTGAATTAAAACCTCGAGGGATTAAAGGTATTCTCAAAAATATTTTGCTCATTTATTTGAGAAGATGTTAATTCCTGGAAAGAAATTTTGAATCTTCTCCAGATTTATTTGGGAAAAGCAAAGATTTGAGCCTGAACTCCAATTCCTATGAGTGCCAAAATCTCCTGGCTCTTTAGGATCCATTATTTTCTATTTTCCCTTTCTCTGTTCATAATTTTTGTTGTATTTTGCTCATTTATTTGAGAAGATGGTAATTCCTGGAAAGAAATTTTGAATCTTCTCCAGATTTATTCAGGAAAACCAAAGATTTGAGCCTGAACTCCAATTCTATGAGTGTCAAATTCCCAGGCTCTTTAGGATCCATTATTTTCTATTTTCCTTCTCTCTGTTCATAATTTTTGTTGTATTTTGCTCATTTATTTGAGATGTTAATTCCTTGAAAGAAATTTTGAATCTTCTCCAGATTTATTTGGGAAAACCAAAGATTTGAGCCTGAACTCCAATTCTATGAGTGTCAAAATCCCCAGGCTCTTTAGGATCCATTATTTTCTATTTTCCTTCTCTCTGTTCATCATTTTTGTTGTATTTTGCTCATTTATTTGAGAAGATGGTAATTCCTTGAAAGAAATTTTGAATCTTCTCCAGATTTATTCGGGAAAACCAAAGATTTGAGCCCGAACTCCAATTCTATGAGTGTCAAATTCCCAGGCTCTTTAGGATCCATTATTTTCTATTTTCCTTCTCTCTGTTCATAATTTTTGTTATATTTTGCTCATTTATTTGAGATGTTAATTCCTTGAAAGAAATTTTGAATCTTCTCCAGATTTATTTGGGAAAACCAAGGATTTGAGCCTGAACTCCAGTTTCTATGAATGTCAAAATCCCCAGGCTCTTTAGGATCCATTATTTTCTATTTTCCTTCTCTCTGTTCATAATTTTTGTTGTATTTTGCTCATTTATTTGAGAATATGTTAATTCCTTGAAAGAAATTTTGAATCTTCTCCAGATTTATTTGGGAAAACCAAAGATTTGAGCCTGAACTCCAATTCTATGAGTGTCAAATTCCCAGGCTCTTTAGGATCCATTATTTTCTATTTTCCCTCTCTCTGTTCATCATTTTGTTATATTTTGCTCATTTATTTGAGATGTTAATTCCTTGAAAGAAATTTTGAATCTTCTCCAGATTTATTTGGGAAAACCAAAGATTTGAGCCTGAACTCCAATTCTATGAGTGTCAAAATCCCCAGGCTCTTTAGGATCCATTATTTTCTATTTTCCTTCTCTCTGTTCATAATTTTTGTTGTATTTTGCTCATTTATTTGAGAAGATGTTAATTCCTTGAAAGAAATCTTGAATCTTCCCCAGATTTATTCAGGGAAACCAAGGATTTGAGCCTGAACTCCAATTCCTATGAGTGTCAAAATCCCCTGGCTCTTTAGGATCCATTATTTTCTATTTTCCCTCTCTCTGTTCATCATTTTTTTTAAATTTAAATTTCTCAAAGTCCCTCATTTTCCTTCCCAGCTGGCAGGAAAAAGAATTCCCAATCTGTCAATGCCTTTTCCCACCTCCCAGTAGAGATAATTAATAAATGGTCAAGTTTCCCAAAGTTCAGATGGAAACAACATTCCTGGGGTTCTCCTCCATTATTTCAGCTATCCCCGAGTTCTTCCAGAGTGGTATCAGATGATTTTTATAAATACAGTGAAGACACTGAGAGAATTTGGTAATAAAATCATCTTTGAGGTGGTCCACGAGCAAAGGGAATAAAAGAAAACCATTCCTTCAAGAGACAAGAATAAAAAACAAATTATGCTATGGAAGAAGAAAGTTAAGATGTTTAAAGAGGGAGAAAAGTGGGTAAATCATGGACTATTTATTTATTTCAAACAGAAACAAGGGGAATTCAGACCAAAAAGAGCCCAGATGCCCAGAAAGACCCAGGGGAAAAAAAAGATAAAATAAACAAAACTGACATAAAACCAATTAAATGTCTCACTACAGACAGTAGCGAGTTTGTAGCTCCAGCAGGAGCTGCCAATGCACACATTGATTTTATTGGAGCTTTTAACACTGTCTCACATGACATTCTCAGAAATAAACAGAGAATGGATTAAATACCGTGGGTTGGAGGCAAAAAAAATGCTGGAAAACCTAGTGGGAAAATAGGTAGAAATGGAAATTTATAGTGAGAGAGTTCTGCGAGGGAAATGTCTGACAATGAATAAGGGGGAGGTGATGAACCATCATCATCATCACCATCATCATCATCACCATCATCATCATCATCCCCATCATCCTCATCATCATCACCATCACCATCATCCCCATCATCATCCTCATCATCATCATCATCATCATCATCATTGTCATTATCATCATTGTCATCATTGTCATCATCATCCTCATCATTGTTGAGGATTCAGTGTAGGAGGAAGGAAAATATTTCAGATTTTTGATAGTAGTAAAGAAAAGGATGGACCAACACAAAATTTCCATGATCTGATTGTTTATCCAGACAAAAAAAATAGGATCATGGGCAGGAAGGAGCAGTAGAAGGGGATGTGGGGAGGTGGGGGTAAAAATCTCTACAAAATTTGGGATGCTCAGAAATTGGTTGCCCTGAATTCCTGCAGGGAACATTTTGGGCATTCTGGTGGGTCATAGGTGAGTGAAAACCAACTTCCTCTGCCTGTGGCCAAAGGAAAAGAGCATCAGGGAATGTGTGGACCAATGTCTCTTAGGAATGACCTGGGAATAGCAGGTCCTGTCCTTTTTTCCTTGGAGATTTTCAAAGTTAATTTGTTTGGAAGGGAATTTAGGGGTCATCCAGCCATGGGGACACCTCCCACTTTCCCAGGGTGTTCAAAGTCCCATCCTGACCTTGGGCACTGCCAGGGATGCAGGGGCAGCCCCAGCTGCTCTGGGAATTCTATTCCAGGGCCTCCCCACCCACCCAGGAACAATTCCCAATTCCCAATCTCCCACCCATCCCTGCCCTCTGGCACTGGCAGCCATTCCCTGTGTCCTGTCCCTCCATCCCTTGTCCCCAGTCCCTCTCCAGCTCTCCTGGAGCCCCTTTGGGCACAGCCAGTTCACCCTGAGCCTTCTTTTCTCCATGATCCTGATGCTCCATTGCCTCTGATCACCTTCACCTTCAGTGACAGCATTCCCAAAGATTCCCTGGTCCTGTTGACTTGGGACACAAAGGATGGATTTTCATGGCAGCACCTCCCACAGTTCCAATGCCAAACCCCAGAGCTTTCCCAGCAGCAGGACAGGAGGTCCAAAGGAAAACTCTGGGCTTTATTTTTCAGTGGGATCCGATGTCTCTGCAAGGGACCAAGGCAAACACCCAGCCCCAAGCTCCTGAATTCGTAGATTTGGATAGTCTGGATCTGAGTTTCATGGCTCAGCCCTCCTCTAAGTGGGACTTTTAGTGCTGCCATGAAAAATCCAACATTCCATCTGCTACATTCAAATCCCTCCTTATATTTTCCTTTGGAGACCTCCAAATGCTCTTAAAGCAGCCCAGGCTCTTCCTGAAGAATGCTGTTTATGCTTTGCTCCGTGCAGTTCCAACTTGATCCATTTCTCCACGTGGGACACTGGGGTGGGAATGCAAACAGGCTGGCAGGTTTTATTGGATCACCTTTTATTGGGAGGAGAAATCCCCACGCACCATCAACAACGATTCTTTTTACAGCAGCCCCCCTCACACTCTCTGTGTGCCCTTGACAGCCAAAAGTTGCTCCTGCTTCGAGATTTTTTTATTTTCTCTCCCCCACTGTGATGAAATTTATCCACTGGAGCTCATGTGGCCACCTGGATCATGGAATCCCAGAATGATTTTTGGTTGGAAGGGATCTTAGAGATAATCCCATTCCAGCCCTGCCATGGCAGGGACACCTCCCACTGTCCCAGGGTGACCCAACCTGGCCTTGGAAACTTCCAGGGATCCAGGGGCAGCCCCAGCTGCTCTGGGAATTCCATCCCAGCCAGGAATTCCCAATTCCCAATCTCCCACCCATCCCTGCCCTCTGGCACTGGGAGCCATTCCCTGTGTCCTGTCCCTCCATCCCTTGTCCCCAGTCCCTCTCCAGCTCTCCTGGAGCCCCTTCAGACCCTGCCAGGGGCTCTGAGCTCTCCCTGGAGCTTCTCCTCTCCAGGGGAACATTCCCAGTTTTCCCAGCTGGTCTCCAGAAGAGCTCCAGCCCTTGGAGCAGCTTTGGGGACTACTCTGGATTCACTCCAACAGGTGGTAAAGGTCTCACACAGACCCAGTGAAGGTTCTCACACGGATCCAGTGAAGGCTCTCACATGGACCCCATGAAGGTTCTCACACGGATCCAGGGAAGGTTCTCACACAGATCCAGAGAAGATTCTCACCTGGACCCAGTGAAGGTTCTCATGTGGATCCAGTAAAGGTTCTCACACTGATCCAGTGAAGGTTATCACATGGACCCAGGGAAGGTTCTCACATGGATCCAGTGAAGGTTCTCATGTGAATCCAGTGAAGGTTCTCACAGACACAGTGAAGGTTCTCACATAGATGCAGGAAAGGTTCTCATGTGGATCCAAGGAAGGTTCTCACACGGATCCAGTGAAGGTTCTCACATGGATCCAGTGAAGGTTCTCACAGACACAGTGAAGGTTCTCACTGGATCCAGTGGAGGTTCTCACACTGATCCAGTGAAGGTTCTCACATGGACCCAGGGAAGGTTCTCACAGAGACCCATGAAGGTTCTCACGTGGATCCAGTGAAGGTTCTCACACAGATTCAATGAAGGTTCTCACATGGACCTACTGAATGTTCTCACACAGATCCACTTTAGGTTCTCACACAGACCCAGGGAAGGTTCTCACCTGGATCCAGTGAAGGTTCTCATGTGGATCCAGTGAAGGTTCTCACAGACACAGTGAAGGTTCTCACACAGATCCAGGGAAGGTTCTCACACAGACCCATTGAAGGTTCTCACACGGATCCAATGAAGGTTCTCACACAGACCCAGTGAAGGTTCTCACACGGATCCACTTTAGGTTCTCATGTGGATCCAGTGAAAGTTCTCACATGGACCCACTGAAGGTTCTCACACAGATCCAGGGAAGGTTCTCACGTGGATCCAGTGAAGTTTCTCACCTGGATCCAGGGAAGGTTCTCACACAGACCCAGTGAAGGTTCTCACATGGATCCAGTGAAGGTTCTCACATGGACCCAGTGAAGGTTCTCACACGGATCCAGGGAAGATTCTCACACAGATTCAGTGAAGGTTCTCACACACACGGATCCAGGGAAGGTTCTCACATGGATCCAGTGAAGGTTCTCATGTGGATCCAGTGAATGTTCTCATGTGGATCCAGTGAAGGTTCTCACATGGACCCAGTGAAGGTTCTCACAGGGATCCAGTGAAGGTTCTCAGGTTGATCCAGTGAACGTTCTCACACAGATGCAGTGAAGGTTCTCACGTGAATCCAGTGAAGGTTCTCACACAGATCAAGGGAAGGTTCTCATATGGACCCAGTGAAGGTTCTCACTGGATCCAGTGAAGGTTCTCATGTGGACCCAGGGAAGGTTCTCACACAGAATGAGTAAAGGTTCTCACATGGACCCAGTGAAGGTTCTCACACACACTCAGTGAAGGTTCTCACACAGAATGAGCAAAGGTTCTCATATGGACCCAGTGAAGTTTCTCACATGGATCCAGTGAATGTTCTCACACAGACCCAGTGAAGTTTCTCACATGGATCCAGTGAATGTTCCCACACAGATCCAGTGAAGTTTCTCACATGGATCCAGTGCATGTTCTCACACAGATCCAGTGAAGGTTCTCACACAGACCCAGTGAATGTTCTCACACAGATCCAGTGAAGTTTCTCACGTGGATCCAGTGAAGGTTCTCACACAGATCCAGTGAAGGTTCTCACACAAAGTGTTGGCTGCCCACACCACGGCCATCTCCAACCCCTTTGGAATAACAACCTCAAGGTTGGTTTCTCAAGCACCCAAAATCTCCTGGCTGGATTACAGCAGCGGGTGCTGCCAATGGCAGACAGAGGAGGAGCAGGATCTTCATTTCTCCTTCCCCACATTCTCCCATTTTCCACAGGAAGCAGGATCTTCATTTCTCCTTCCCCTCATTCTCCCATTTTCCACAGGAAGAGAGATCCAGCAGAGATGAGGCCAGGAATTGATGATTGCAGGAAACTTTATGAGCTTTAATTTCCACAACAGATCTTTAACCTCCAAAAAAATCTGGTTAAAACTCTTCATAATTATCCAGCATCATCCCTGGAGAGACAAAAAGAGCACAAACTCAGTCATGGGTTTTATTTTCACCCATTGCTTCTCTTGTTTTGTTGCCTTTGATTTGAGCTGTCCAATGCTCAAATTTCTGCTCGTACAGAGAACTCTTCTGACAATCCAGTTCTTTTTTTCCACCAAAACTATCCACTGGGAGCATCAATGTGACACGGATTCTCAGAGTTCTATGTCCCTAGAAGGAATAATTGTCATTAAAATGGAAATTTCAATTTGTTATAAAACGGAAATTTCAATTATTCTTGAAATTGCTGTGACTCTTGTGTGACTGAGACCACCTTCATTGTTAGAGAACATAAAGCTGGGAAAGGGAGGGAAGAAAGAAGGAAAAGAAAGGAAAAATCTCCCTTGGGAAGGTGGAAGTTTTCTGTGAATACCCTGGGAGCAGCATCCCAATAGAGGGGTTGTTACAGTAAATTATTAGGGAATTAGTAATTAGGGAAATTATTCCCTAATTTCTTCTTGTTTATTCTTCCTGTTAATAGTTAAAAGGGGGAGGAAAAAAGAAGAATAATTAAAAAAATATAAAAAGAAAGAAAAATATTAATTAAAAAACAGACAGTGGGGAAGAGACTGCAAGAAACAAAGGAATCAAAACAACAAGAAAAAGGAATAACAATAAAAGATCCTTGTGGTAAAAACAGCGGGTGGGATGAAACAAGGAGGGGAAAAAAGGATTCTGGCGCTAACCCCGAGCAATTTGCACCTTGTGCCCAGCCCATAACTCTCTGCTCCACGGCTCCCACAGCCCAGGATTTATGGCTGACAGTCCCAAAGAGGTTTGGAAATGGCACAGCCCGAGACCTTGTGGTGGGGCTGAGGGATGGCTGAGCAAACAAAACCGGGTTAATTTATGGGAGTGTTCCTTGGGGCTGGAATTCCAGCTCTCCTCTAGTGGAAAAGTTTTGCACGCACACACAGACGCAAAATCGCCTCTTCTTTTTTGGGTTCTGGCTCTTCCTGTCTTTATTCTCCTCATTTTTGGTTTTTTTTTTTTTTTTTTGCTTCAGAACCTCTACTCACCCTAAAGAAAATCCCATTATATTAATTTAAAAATTCCCATTCTTTTATTTTCTATTTAATTTCCAAAACTATTTTCAGCTAAGGGCAATAAAATTTCCCTACTTTTTAAAATTCCTTTTTCTTCTATCTCATATCCTGCTTACTTGTAAGCATTTTGAAAATTTCCTTGAAAAACACAAACATGAAATTACTTTATAAATTTAAATAGTAATTTCAACAAGCTTCAGACATTTTTAAGTTGTTGAATTTTCAGAAGATCGGGGAAATAATTGTTCTTTGAATCTCCAAAAGTGAGTCATGGGAAAAAAATGAAAATGTGTATTTTCCAACTCTTCTTTACATGATAAATGTGATTTGGGAGAAAAATCCTGGTTTCCACTGGGTACTAAGAGGATTCTATAACTGAAATCTTCCTGCCCCTGTGGATTTAATGCAGGAATCAAGGGGAGGGGAAGGGAGGCAGACATGGAGCCAGTGGATTGTGCTCCAGCATTCCCAACATTTGGAATGTCTGCCCTGGAAACTTTTGGGATCCAGGCAGGAAGAAAGAGCTCAGTTCTCACTGGGAGAGCTGAGGAGATGGGATGGGTTTGGATCACGCTGAAGGAGATGACGTTTTCCAAACTTTTCCTGGGAATTCTGGCACGGGTTAAATCAGTCACACACCGACCAATAGCCCGGTCTGGGGTCTGCAGGTGCAATCCAGATGTGAACAGCACAGCTGGGCCATAAAAGGTGTCAGATTTATGAGATTTATCAGATTTATGAGATTTATCAATATCAGGTAGTCCACACTTTGTCCTTCCTTAACATCATCCTTTGTCCCATGCACTTGATTTCCTCTCCCAGTCCCTTGTGTTCTTCCAGGAGCAGATTAACATTCCCAGGTCACTTCTGGGCTCTGCCTAATGGTTTCCCACTGCCAGAGGGAAGGGATATTGGGATATTGGGAGGGAATTCCTGGTTGGGAGGGTGCCCAGAGCAGCTGTGGCTGTCCCTGGATCCCTGGAATTGTCCAAGGCCAGGTTGGATGGGGCTTGGAGCAGCCTGGCTGTGGATATCTCTCTCTGGGAGTGAGAAACATCATAGATACAATATTTTTTCCTCCTTTCACCCCTTTTTCCTCTTTTTTTCCCTTTTTCCCCATTTTCCCAATTTCCCCCACTTCCCCCATTTTTTTCATGTTTTTTCCCCCCTTTTTCCCTTTTTCCCCATTTTCCCGATTTCCCCCATTTTTTTCATGTTTTTTCCCCCCTTTTTCCCTTTTTCCCCATTTTCCCAATTTCCCCTACCTCCTCCATTTTTTCATGTTTTTTCCCACTTTTTTTTTCTATTTTTCCCATTTTTCCCCCATTTTTTCCCACAAACAATCCTTTCCCGTGAGACCCACCCGGCCAACGCCACCTTGGCTCTTCCCCTTCATCCCTGCCCACCTAAACCCAGCTCCAGAGGCTTTGCTCCAGCCTGGCCCTTCCCTGTGTCCCCTATCAAGGCGAGGATGTCACCCGAGGCCAGAGCTGGGTGTAAAGCTCCGAGATAGCCCCGCTATCACCTCCCCCTCGGGGTGAGAAGAGGCGTTATCAGCCCGTCCCGAGATAAGGAGCTCTGCCCTGAGTGACAGCGCCGAGATAAAGGGCCCCGCATTGACTCCTTGATAAGGCCCCGGCTTAAATCCAAGGGAGCTCCCTGATCCAGGAGCTGGAACACGGCCCCGCCAGCCGGGACAGGATTGAGGTGGCCTCCAGCTGCTATTTTTGAGCACGGCTGAAACAGCTTCCCAACAAAAAGGGTTAATCCACCCCTGGCTTTAAGCCCCGGCTTTGGCATCACCTCCCGTGGGATGCAGGAATCAGTTTGGGCTCCCAGGCTTTTGTTTCTCAGCCACCAGGGTGGATTAGGGCAGGCTGATCCAGGCAGGAAGACAATCCCACCCTGTGGATGTGAACTCTGACTCTTGTCTCAGCCCCTGGTCTTGTGCAGTTCACCATCAAGGATCCATCAGTAGCAGCCTTTTGGGAGTCCAGGAGACTGACCAGTTCACCAGTAAGGATCCAGCTGTAACATCCAGGCTCCTTTTGGGATCCCAGGAGATTGCCCGGTTCCCCAGTAAGAATTCAGTTATAACATCCTTTTGGGATTCCAGGAGACTGACCAGTTCACCAGTAAGAATTCAGTTGTAACATTCTTTTGGGATTCCAGGAGACTGACCAGTTCAGCACAAAGGATCCAGCTGTAACATCCAGGCTCCTTCCAGGATTCCAGATTTCCCAGTTCACCAGTAGGAATTCAGCTGTAACATCCAGACTCCTTCCAGGATCCCAAAGGATTTCCCAGTTCACCCTCAAAGATCCATCAGTAACATCCTTTTGGGATTCCAGGAGATTGCCCAATTCACCAGTAAGAATTCATCAGTAACATTCAGGCTCCTTCCAGGATTCCAGATTTCCCAGTTCACCATTAAGAATCCACCAGTAACATCCAGGCTCCTTTTGGGATTCCAGATTTCCCAGTTCACCACCAAGGATCCAGCTGTAACATCCAGGCTCCTTTTGGGATCCCAGAGGATTTTCCAGTTCACCAGTAAGAATTCAGCTGTAATATCCAGGCTATTTCCAGGATCCCAGAGGATTTCCCAGTTCACCACCAAGGATCCAGCTGCAACACCCAGGCTCCTTTTGGGATCCCAGAAGATTTCCCAGTTCACCAGTAAGAATTCAGCTGTAACATCCAGGCTCCTTCCAGTATTCCAGATTTCCCAGTTCACCACCAAGGATCCATCAGTAACATCCATTTGGGATCCCAGGAGATTTCCCAGTTCACCAGCAAGGATTCAGCTGTAACACCCAGGCTCCTTCCAGGATCCCAGAGGATTTCCCAGTTCCCCAGCAAGGATCCATCAGTAACATCCAGGCTCCTTTTGGGATTCCAGGAGATTGCCCAGTTCACCAGTAAGAATTCATCAGTAACATCCAGGCTCCTTCCAGGATTCCAGATTTCCCAGTTCACCACAAAGGATCCAGCTGTAACATGCAGGCTATTTCCAGGATCCCAGAGGATTTCCCACTTCACTAGCAAAGATCCAACTGTAACAACCAGGCTCCCTTTGGGATTCCAGGAGATTTCCCAGTTCACCAGTAATGATCCAGCTGTAACACCCAGGCTCCTTTTGGGATCCCACAGGATTTCCCAGTTCACCAGTAAGAATTCAGCTGTAATATCCAGGTTGTTTCCAGGATTCCAGGAGATTTCCCAGTTTACCAGCAAGGATCCAGCTGTAACATCCAGTCTCCTTCCAGTATTCCAGGTTTTCCCAGTTCACCATCAAAGATCCATCAGTAACATCCATTTGGGATTCCAGGAGATTGCCCAGTTCATCACCAAGGATCCAGCTGTAACATCCAGGCTATTTCCAGGATCCCAGGGAATTTCCCAGTTCATCACCAAGGATCCATCAGTAACATCCAGGCTCCTTTTGGGATCCCAGGAGATTTCCCAGTTCACCACCAAGGATCCAGCTGTAACATCCATTTGGGATCCCAGGAGATTTCCCAGTTCATCACCAAGGATCCATCAGTAACACCCAGGCTCCTTTTGGGATCCCAGGAGATTTCCCAGTGCACCACCAAGGATCCAGCTATAACATCCAGGCTCCTTTTGGGATTCCAGATTTCCCAGTTCACCAGTAAGAATTCAGCTGTAACATCCAGGCTCCTTCCAGTATTCCAGATTTCCCAGTTCATCACCAAGGATCCATCAGTAACATCCATTTGGGATTCCAGGAGATTGCCCAGTTCACCAGTAAGAATTCAGCTGTAACATCCAGACTCCTTTTGGGATCCCAGGAGACCCATTACTCTTTTTGGAAACTTCTCCTAAGGTCCCCAATTCTCCATCCAAATTTTCCATATCTCATCCCATCCATTGGAATTATCCTCCTACAATAACCCTAAATAATTTCCCACTCTCTTCCATGCTCCAACTCTTCCTGGAATTTCAGGTTTTATCTCTCTCCATTTATTTTCTGTCAGTCTGTGTTACATCTTTTGGGTTTTTTTTGGTGTTCTTGAATAATCTGACAGTCAATTATCAATTAATTCTGATCAATGCATAGATGAGTGTGTAGGCCACATTCTGTCTTTATAGAATCATGGAATTCCAGGATGTTTGGGTGGCCAGGGACCTTCAAGTTCCTCTCATTCCACCTCCTGCCATGGCAGTGACACCTTCCACTGTCCCAGGTTGCTCCAAGTCCTGTCCAGCCTCACCTTGGACACTTCCAGGGATCCAGGGGCAGCCTCAGTTTCCTTGGGAATTCCATTCCAGGGCCTCCTCACCTTCCCAGCCAGGAATTCCATCCCAATATCCCACCCATCCCTGCCCTCTGACAGCTTAAAGCCATTAAACAGAGCCCAGAACTGAACCAGGAATGTTTGGTGAACTCGGGACATGCCAAGACTTCCAGGCCAAAATCTAATTTCATTTCAATTTCTTGACCACTTCAATCGAAAATCAATTAATTCTGAGGCAATTGTTGAAATTTCCAGCTTAGAAGAGACTGAAAACCCCCTGTGGCAACCTCAGGAAATTCCCTGAGAGTCCTCCTATCGCTCTGAGGCAGCTGCAGAGATTTTGGGATCCTTTCAGAAGCAAAAATTTCCCAACACCCTGGAACATTTCCCCCAAAGCCGTGGTTCACTGCATTTTTCCTTTTGATGAAGAATTGAATAGCAGAAAAAACTTTGGTTGGACCATTTTCCATGAAACTCTTAGGATCTCCTGCTGCTTTCTTTCCCAAATGTTTATTTTGTGGACCACCACAATGGTCTGCATGAATTATTGGTGGTCTGTGCTCTTTAATGTGGAGAGTTACTGCTTTGTAATATATTTAATATTTTTTAAATGTTATTTTGAGTCAATATTTTCATTTTTTCAATAAAATATTAACTCGAAAAATGCAAAAAAATGTAATCATTGTGGAGCTTTGTGTTCTTACACTCACATAAAAATGTTATGGTTTTTAATGAAAAAACAACTCATAAAGTATTTTCTGTTCAAAATCATTTTGGAAGTTATCAAAATTTTTGGTTTGTTTAAAATCTACCTTCTAAGTAGTACAAAAGTGGGTTTCAGTAGCAAAGAGGAAAAAAAATTACAGCAGTTTTAAGCACAAGAAAATATGGGAATGAGAATTTTAATAGGGAAGATATTAGGAAATAGTTTATTGGAAAAAGGGAATTGACTTTCAGCACTCAGAGGTGGTAATTAGGTGCCAATACTGAAATTGTTCACGACATCAGCTTGGCCATTTTTCACTGGCTCTGGTTGCCCATTTGGGATGGGATCAGACACCTCCCATGCCTTGGGTGCTCCCCAAGGAGATTTTCACTGCCTGGGCTTCCACCACAATCCATGGAAAGGAAGAAAAGGAGAGGGAGCAGGAGCAGCAACATTGCCAGCACCCCACCAGGCTCCTGCTCTGAATCATCCCAATTTATTTGTAGACAACAGGAAATCTCAGCAGCTGAGTCAGAACCAAAGTTTTGTTGGGATGGGGATCCACTTCTTCCAACTTTTGGTCCGTGTTTTATCCGACATAAAATGCTTGTGTAAAAAAACCCCAATTTTTTAAACTTCAAATGCAGCGTGGGATATTTTATCTGTTGATTAAGACAAAAATCTGAATTTTTCCCAAATATCAGCACCTTGAAGCAAATGAAATTCCCAGTGGGATGGATTTTGGGAGGGGAGGTGTGTCTCCTTTTAAAAGAGGTGTATTCATGAGTGTGTGTCTCTCTGTGCATAAATAGACACCCTCACACACATTCCATGTTTGGAAGCACTTTGGAGTAGAAAGTTTTGGCTTCCCGAGGAATTTTCTGTGTTTTCTGGCAGCCTCTTCCAGCCAGGTTAACCTGATATTTCCCACAGAACTCCAGGCCAGGGAATGTGATTATAAAACTTTCCCACCCAGGCAACATTTTAAACCAAACTCATGGTACTGAAGGATGGACAGATTCCACTCCCAGCGTGTTTGTGTGTGAGGAATCCAATGGATGGCAGGGCTGTAGAACCTCCATACAAGATTTTTCCTTCTTTTTTTTTTCCATTTTTTTTCCCATTTTCCCCCTCTTTTTCCTTTCCAGAAGTGAATCAACAGAAGAGAAACCATTGGCCAAAGGAATTGGGTCCATCAGAGCTGACTGGGGTTGAACTCTTGGAGCCAAATCTGAACCTCAAAGACCCACCACAGTCTTACATTGAAGAAAATAAAAGGAAAGAAAAGGAAAACATTAAAAAAAAAAAATCATCAAACTCCTCCTTTTTTAATGGGATTTTGTGGCAATGTAAGCGTGGAATTCCGAAAAATCAAATCAGCATTCGTGGAATAAAATATACAAGCAGATAATTTAAATAGAGACAGGGATTGCTCCCTCCAGACTCAAAGCTTGGAGGGAAAACCACAAAAACAAAAACACTGAAAAACCAATTTCCCCCAGAACAGCCCTGATTAATCTGTTTTCTGTGCAGACCTCACAGGAGAAAATTGATAACGTGCTGAGATTCCCTTCAGCCTTTGGATCCCAGCAGAAATTACCATGGAATTCCAGAATGGTTTGGGATGGAAGGGTCCTTGAGGATCATCTCATCCCAATCCTCTGCTGTGGGCAGGGACAGCCTCCACTATCCCAGTGTAATTAATTATTATAATGAGGAATTCATAATGCCCTGTCTCTAATATATTCTGGAATTACAATGGAAAATCCAAGTGACTCCAGCAAGGATCCATCTCCTCATAGCAAATTATTAACTCTATAAAAATTAATTTTATTTCCATTTTTCTTCTGAGGAACAAAACCAAGGAAGGGCCTGGAAGAGCCCTGCCAGCTTTGCTTGATTCATTTTATAATCTCAGTTATGAGCTCCAATTTCCCTCTAAATTCTTCAGGAATTAATTTATTCAGGAGTAGGAATTTCACCTAAAATAACATTTAAAAACAGCAATGTCCTGGTTTGTGACACCACTCCCAGAATGTCCCAGGAGGAGAAATTCCATCCCAAAGTCTCATCTGCCCCACACCTATTCCTGGGTTATCCATCCACCAAGGAGCCCATTCTGATATTAATTTCCAAATGTGCTTAATGAGGATTTTATCCAAGAATTTTTTACATGGAAATTAGCTGAAAATTTAATTTCTCTAAAGAAAGACGTGGAGCTCCTGGGTGGAGTCAAGTGAAGGGCGACACAAATAAGGAGGGGACTGGAACATCACCAGGAGGGGCTGAGGGAGCTGGGGCTGTTTGGGGTCAAGGAGAGAAAATTGAGAGGATTTTATCAAAGATTTTATGGATTGAGAGGATTGAGAAAATTGAGAGGATTTTATCAAAATTTGGAAATGTCTGCAGAGCATGGACCAGGTTCTGCTGCATGGGGCCCAGCCATGGGACAAGGAACGGGCAGGAACCGATCCCAAGAATTTTCACCTGGACATGCCTTGGGTGCTCCCCAAGGAGATTTTCACTGCCTGGGCTTCCACCACAATTCATGGAAAGGAAGGGAAGGTTTGGGAAGGTTTGGGAAGGTTTGGGAAGGGAAGGTTTGGGAAGGTTTGGGAAGGTTTGGGAAGGTTTGGGAAGGTTTGGGAAGGGAAGGTTTGGGAAGGTTTGGGAAGGAAAGGTTTGGGAAGGGAAGGTTTGGGAAGGGAAGGTTTGGGAAGGTTTGGGAAGGTTTGGGAAGGGAAGGTTTGGGAAGGTTTGGGAAGGGAAGGTTTGGGAAGGTTTGGGAAGGTTTGGGAAGGTTTGGGAAGGGAAGGTTTGGGAAGGGAAGGTTTGGGAAGGTTTGGGAAGGTTTGGGAAGGTTTGGGAAGGGAAGGGAAGGGAAGGGAAGGGAAGGGAAGGGAAGGGAAGGGAAGGGAAGGGAAGGGAAGGGAAGGGAAGGGAAGGGAGCAGGAGCAGCAACATTCCCAGCACCCCACCAGGCTCCTGCTCTGAATCATCCCAATTTATTTGTTGACAACAGGAAATCTCAGCAGCTGAGTCAGAACCAAAGGTTTGTTGGGATGGGGATCCACTTCTTCCAACTTTTGGTGGGTGTTTTATCCGACATAAAATGCTTGTGTAAAAAAACCCCAATTTTTTAAACTTCAAATGCAGCGTGGGATATTTTATCTGTTGATTAAGACAAAAATCTGATTTTGTCCTAAATATCAGCACCTTGAAGCAAATGAAATTCCCAGTGGGAATGGATTTTGAGAGGGGAGGTGTGTCTCCTTTTAAAAGAGGTGTATTCATGAGTGAGTGTCTCTCTGTGCATAAATAGACACCCTCACACACATTCCATGTTTGGAAGCACTTTGGAGTAGAAAGTTTTGTTGGGATGAGGATCCATTTCTTCCAACTTTTGGTGGGTGTTTTACCCGACATGTCCAGAACTTCTGTCCTGGGCAGAGACCAGAGAGGGGCTGGAGCCTCCTGCCTGGGATATTCCAGATCCACCTGGACACATCCCAGGGGCTCTGGGGGTGGGATCAGTGACCCCTTCCAGCCTGACCCATCCCGGAATTCTGGGATTCTGTTGTTCACCCAAATTCCAAACACCACACTACTGAGTTCATCCCTGTTTTATCCAACTTTCGGCAAAAAATAACCCCAAAACTTGAGGTGATCAATCCTGAAAATAATTTGTCAAGCAGGATTAATTCCTGGGATTTACTGGCAGCCACTCCTGTGATTAATCCAAAATTTTAAATCTGTTCAAACCATCCCCATATCATTTAAAAACCTGGAAAGTTTTGCTGCATCCTTAAATATATATTTTTCCCCCAGTAATTCCTAGAATTGACCCAGAAACTGCATCCAAGTATTTTTTCCTTGTAAAAGGCAGATATCCCTGAAAAGCCCCTCTCCACTGTTACTTCTGACAGATTTTGAGAATGGAAAGTGAGTTCTTAAAACATGAAAAAGGAGTTCTGGACAAATATTTGGCCATTTGAAATTAAAGATGGCCAAAATCAGCAGCCCTGGGTTTTGTGAAATTCCCATGGGAGATCAAAGGGAATATGGGGGGGAAATGCCCATTTTTGGGTTTATTTTTAGGCATCTCCCACGGGTTTCTTCCTAAAGAAGTTTTTCATCTGATCTGTTATGTCTCCCCATTCATTTTTATTGGAATAAATTGATTTAAGATGATTTTGGCCAGATTTAAAAAGAATTTGATGAATAGCCACAATATTTCTGAGTAATCTATCTCACCTTTCTAGGAGTTACTTTTCAAAAGTGTGATAATGTTTCTTTAGATGAAGGTTTGTTTATTTTTTTCCTAATTCTAATCTCGGGGAGCATAAATGTCCCTGGAGAAATAGGTCACTTCATAATCTTCAAACAGAAAAATTTGATTTTAGAGTAATTAATGACCTCTGGGCTTCACTAAATGATCCCATGGTCTTAAAGAACCAATGAGGAAAAGAGGATTGGTTATTCCACATGGATAAAACTCCACTTTGTATCCTTGTTTTCCTTCAGATCCCTCCCAATCCAAATGTATCCCATATCTTACTAAAAACTGGGATGAATTACATGGATGGATCTTGCAGAATAACCAAATAAAATCAAACCAAATTGAAATAAAGCATGAACATTCCACAAAAATAACACCTCCCATCATTGCCATAAATCACTGGAACATCCTAAAACTCCTTTTCAAGTTTGGGTTCATTCCCACTTTCCCCATATTGAACTTTGCTTTGAGGTTTGTGGTTTTTCCACAATTAATTAAATAAATTCAATTTTTCCACAATTAATTAATTAATTTTTTTTTTTTTTAATTTTTTTTTGGAGTGTGAATGCAAACATCACCACCAAACCAATTCCCAGCCGGACAGAAGGGGGACACAGAGGGAACTCCAACCATCTCTGGAGCATTCCAGGGATCTCACCAACATCTGGCCCACCCCTCCTTGACTTCCCAGCCCAAATCACCATTTCTGAACCCTCTTGGTGCAGGCCCAGCCTTGTAAAGCTGAGCTTTGCTGCACTGGTGCTGTTGGCTCAGCTGCTGAGGGCATCCGGTCATTTGTGCAGGAATCCTTAAAATCAGAGGGTCTTGAGAAAGTTAGGAAAAAGACAGGCCTCAGTGACTGCAAAGACAGCGAGATGCTAAAGCAGCAGAAAAATTAGTAATGTAGACGTGAGAAACAGAACAATAGGCCTATGTTAGGTGCTGCTTAGGTGGTAACAAGTTTACTTAATGTGTATCTTTAGAAGGTTAAAAATGAATAGAGCTCTGTGCCTTGTTTCTTATGAACGAGCTGTTGTGTTTGAATGTAGGCCGCGATTGTTTTAACCAAAGCTCCGTGTGCTTTAAGTGATTGGATAGAAGTATTGTCAATATTCTTGTACTCTATGTGTGATTGGCTGAAACGCAGGTGGAAATGGCTTTATGATCTGCTGTAACACCACGTCTGATTGGCTGAAACGCAGATGGAAATGGCTTTATGATATGCTGTAACACTACATCTGATTGGCTGAAACACAGATGGAAACGGCTTTATGATATGCTGTGACATTACCTCTGATTGGCTGAAATGCAGATGGAAATGGCTTTATGATATGCTGTAACACTACGTCTGATTGGCTAAAACGCAGATGGAAATGGCTTTATTATATGCTGTGACACTACGTCTGATTGGCTGAAACGCAGCTGGAAATGGCTTTATGATAGGCTGTAACACCACGTCTGATTGGCTGAAACGCAGGTGGAAATGGCTTTATGATATGCTGTAACACCACGTCTGATTGGCTGAAACGCAGATGAAATGGCTTTATGATATGCTGTGACATTACGTCTGATTGGCTGAAACGCAGGTGGAAATGGCTTTATAATATGCTGTAACACCACGTCTGATTGGCTGAAATGCAGATGGGAATGGCTTTATGATAGGCTGTAACACCATGTCTGATTGGCTGAAACGCAGATGGAAATGGCTTTATGATATGCTGTAACACCACGTCTCTCTGGCATTCTGCTGGATTCAGTGAGCTGGTTGCATCTCTTGTCTCCATTGTTGTAACAATGTGCTGAGACTGATGCTGAATAAACCTCTCAGACCCTGACCAGAGTGTCCCGTCCCGTTCGTGCTGTGCACAGCTGCCAGGGCAATTTGGGCTCTGGAGCTCCAGGCGCGTGTCCGGAATTCTGGCCAAATCTCCCTCCTGAGCTGCTGCCTGCAGGAGCTGGCACAGGAGCCCTCACCAGCCCAGCTGGCCACATGGACCCAGGATGATTTTTGACCCTTTTCCTGGCACGTCTGAGAGTTGTAAAACTCCATTTGTTGGCAGCCATGGGAAATTCTGGGATTTTTTTCCTGCAGATGTCCACAGGAAGCATGAGTTGATGTTTCCCGGCCTTCCCAGGGTTCTCCTGTTTATTTCCAGAACTTGCAAAATCCTCAGAGAGGTGAAAATTCTTCTGTGGGAAGCAGGAGAGGGAGGGAGAATCCAGGGGTTGATTTCACTGCCAGTGTTTCAGGGATGCACAGTAAAAACACCCCTGGAGACTGGGACATTTTTGTGTTGCAGTAATCAGGATTGGTTTCAGATGGCAAAGATCTCACTCAAAAATAGGGGCTGGGAGCCCTTCAACCTAAAATCTACAGATGAAGACGTGGAAATGGATGCAGTGGAGAAGATGTGAGTGAAGGAATAAAAGACAGGAAGGAAGTGATGCCTTAAGAAAGCTACCCTAGAACAGAGCTAAAGAATGAAGCAGGGATTTATTAAAAGCCTCCATGGATGCACCTTGGGCAGCACCAGAGCCCAGCCAGGGCTGCACCCAAGATGAACCAAAATGGCCCCAAAATGCACGAGCGCTCCCGGGCTCTCTCCCTGGGATCAGTTCTGCTCCATTTGCATCTTGCAGTTCATTGTCCCATCCCAGCTTTAGCCCAGGCAGTCCCACCCTGCTTGTTTTTCTCTCTGCAGCCCACGGGGTTTGTGCTCTTGGGCTGAGATTTGGATCATTTGTCCTTGGTGCCCAGCTGGAGCAGGAATTGTTTTGTCTCCCTGCTCTGTGCACAGAGCTCACCATGCCCTGATGTGAAGCTCAGACCCACACACTAAAGCAGCACAGAATCTGAAAATATAAAATCCAAAACCTGAGGCATCAGAAGGACCCCACATTTAAAACTTACATTTACATTTTAAACTTCCAATCCCAAAATTTCAGCCAAGCTCCTGAAGAAATTTGTGAGCAATATTTAGGAAAAAAAGAAACAAAGACTCTTGGGAAGTGATATGGGGATGGGGATTGAGGTTAAGGAAAAGAAAGAAAGTTAAGGAAAATTCAGGGAATGATCTACATAGAAGGCAGGGAGAAGAAAGCATCTTCCCTCTTTGCTGCTTCCTGCTGGAATTTTCTGTCACAGGAAATATATTCATGGAATCCCAGAATCCCAGGATGGTTGGGGTTGGAGGGACCTTAAGGACCAATCCCATGGGCAGGGACACCTCCCACCTTCCCAGGTGCTCCAAGCCCCAATGTCCAACCTGGTCTTGGGCACTTCCAGGGATCCAGGGGCAGCCACAGCTGCTCTGGGAAACCTGTGCCAGGGCCTGCCCCCTCTAACAGGCATGAATTCCTTCCTAAAATCGATCTCAATCTCTCTAAATCTCTCTAAATATTCAACTAAAATTATCTATCTAAATATTTAATTTACATAAATATTAATAACATTACCAAAGACAGCAGATTAAACAACCAATTATACATTCCTCCCTTTTTCCTTTCCTTATTTTTTTCCCCTATTTAAACAGGTCCAGGCTGAAATCTTCACCTCAGGGAATTTTTCCCTCCAGTTTTAAGATCCAACCCCCCAATTTTTTGGGAAAAGTCATCCCTCAGATCCCAGCATGACTCAATACCCCTCACCTAACACAACATTTTCCCTCAGGAATCCAGCACACCCAGCGCTCCCAGCCAGCCCCTAATCCCGGGAAAATCGAGGTGGGAACGCGTCTGAAAACAGCGCTGGGAACTTTGTGTTGGGACCCAGCACATCCCTCTGGCTGTCCTGAGCAGCCCAGACCCTGCCAGGGGGCTCAGAGACCCTGGCACAGAGCCCAAAATGCCCCTGTGGGTTTGATTATGGCCCGTGGAGCAAATACCAACCTTGTATGAAGATCAGCAAGCCACAACAATTTAAGTAGAATGTTAGTGAAGTTATCACAGGGTGAATTATGCATTTTGGGTTTTGGTATGGGGGTTCAGGGGCAAGATGGAGGGATCTGGGTGTGTCCAGCCTTTCTCCTTCTTCTTCTTGGCCTCCATCTCCTGCTGTGATGGTGGCACTTTTAGATTGGTTTAGAGTAGAAGCTCAGTGTCTAACACAGGTGATGGGCATTGGACAGTAATTGTAAACATTGCACACATTGTGGTTTTTAGTATAAAGACACAACACCACCCCGGGGGCAGGCAGAGTGCCTGTGGCTGCCCTGCTGAGCAGATCTCTGCTGGGCAGAAAGAAAATTTTTTAGATAAGAATTAATAAACAACCTTGAGCCCGAGAGATGAAGAGCTCTGACTCCTTCTTCAAGCGCCGGGCTGGGAAAACAGACTCTGGAACTTTTCTCAGGGTCACTCTGACAAAGCAATGATCCCGACACTTTAGATCCAGGGATATTTTTCTCCAGCCCCTTTCCCTTCATTCCTGACTCATTTTTCCCTCTGGTTCATTCCTAACCAGGGGCTATTGTCTTGTGTTTGTGACATCACAGGCCGTCGCCATGGCAACAGTGATGATGTCACAGGGGTGGAATTAGTGCTTATTAACAGGAACAGGCAGGGAAGGGATGAATAATGACTGCAGGGCCTGGATTCGACACAAATTACCAGGAATTTTTTGGACAGGAAAAATCCTTGAAAGGTAAATGGGGCTTATATTTAAATATTATGTTTTCATTGGGCTTGGCCAGCGAACAAAAGCTGATATTTGAGTTATAAAACTGCAAACTCCGGGGCGAGAACAGCTGGAGGGTCAGGAAAGTTTTTTTTCCATGCAAATGAGCCAAGGATTGTGACTTTATTTGGAATGCTCGTGGACAGGAGAACCCCACAAAGCCCAGGGCTCATTAACGTTGAGTTTCTCAGCCTGACAGAGAATTGAGTTGTTTAACCACACTTTGCTCTAAGTTGTCTTTCCCTTCTCAATTTGTCTCTGTTTTCTGATTGTGGAAGGGGCTAACAGTAAGCTTGTTAGCTAAAGTAGCGAGAAGAAGCTGAGAAGTAAGAAGAAGTTAATAAGAAGCTTTTTTAAAGCTGTAACTAAAGAGATTGAGAGAAGAAAGATAAGAACATTTTGTAGCTAGATGAAGTAATGTTAGAAAGATAAGTAGAGTCACTATAACTTTAACCAATAGCATTATGTTGATTTATTGTGGCCAATAGATCAGGTAGAAGAAGTATCAACAATTGAAAAGTGTATAAAAGTTAGCCATGTTAAAAAATAAAGTGTTGCCAACTAAGACTGCTTGTAGTCTCTGCTTTGTGTCGTAACTGCCTCAACAACGACATTTGATTAACTTTATTTTCTCCTTTTTCCAGCCTCAAACCCTTTAGGTTTGGATGAGGTTGGATTACCAGCAGCACCCTTCACCCATCACCAACCAGCAGGAATAAAACCACTGCTGAAATGCTGAATTTTATTAAAATCATTCAGCACACAAACTCTGCTCTGAATTAAACCACAGCTGTAAATATTGCTTTTTTCTCCTTCCTGCTTTCTTTTGTTTCCTGAGGGAAAAAAATGAGGACTAAGATAAAGGATGATGGATTTGGATGGGATATTGGGAAGGAATTCCTGGCTATGAGGGTGGTGGAGCGCTGGGATGGAATTCCCAGAGAAGCTGTGGCTGCTCCTGGATCCCTGGAATGTCCAAGGCCAGGCTGGATGGAGCTTGGAACACCCTGGGATGATGGAGGTGTCCCTGCCCATGGCAGGGGGTGGCACTGGATGATCTTTAAGGTCCCCTTCCAACCCAAACCATCCACCAGCTTTGGATGCCCTGGATTTTGGACCAGAAGAACTTTTCCAAGCAAAGCTGGTCCATGGGTAGGAGATAATCCTGGGTAGAAAAGGGGATTTTGTTCTGGGATGGGTGAGGTGGTGCCTTTCCTGGAGAATCCTGCTGAGCCAAATCCCTCTCACAAACAGCTGCTACTCCCACCTTATTTCCTTTATTTTTCTGTTCCGTAATCACATCCACAATTAAATTCTCTGAGCCCACAAAGTGTCCCCTGCCCATGGAACTGGATGATCTTTAAGGTCCCTTTCCAACCCAAACCATCCACCAGCTTTGGATGTCCTGGATTTTGGACCAGAAGAACTTTTCCAAACAAAGCTGGTCCATGGGTAGGAGATAATCCTGAGTGGAAAAGGGAATTTCTTTCCTCTGGGATGGGTGAGGTGGTGCCTTTCCTGGACAATCCTGCTGAGCCAAATCCCTCTCACAAACAGCTGCTGCTCCCACCTTATTTCCTTTATTTTTCTGTTCCTTAATCACATCCACAATTAAATTCTCTGAGCCCACAAAGTGTCCCCTGCCCATGGAACTGGATGATCTTTAAGGTCCCTTCCAACCCATACCAATCTGGGATTCTGGGATTCATTGGAATTGTTCAGATAAGAATTCCAACCACCTGCAAATAAGAATTCCACCACCTGCAAATAAGAATTCCACCACCTGCAAATAAGAATTCCACCACCTGCAAGTAAGAATTCCACCACCTGCAAGTAAGAATTCCAGCCACCTGCAAATAAGAATTCCAACCACCTGCAAATAAAAATTCCACCACCTGCAAGTAAGAATTCCACCACCTGCAAGTAAGAATTCCAACCACCTGCAAATAAGAATTCCAACCACCTGCAAATAAAAATTCCAGCCACCTGCAAATAAGAATTCCAACCACCTGCAAATAAAAATTCCACCACCTGCAAGTAAGAATTCCAACCACCTGCAAATAAGAATTCCAGCCACCTGCAAATAAGAATTCCAACCACCTGCAAATAAGAATTCCAGCCACCTGCAAATAAGAATTCCAACCACCTGCAAATAAGAATTCCACCACCTGCAAATAAGAATTCCAGCCACCTGTAAATAAGAATTCCACCACCTGCAAATAAGAATTCCACCACCTTTTCCAACATCCAGGAGGGAAAAGGAAACACCTCCAGAGGCTGCTCCTGCTGCTTGTGTGGGGCCAGCAAAGGCCCAGGAATCCCAGCCCTGATAACTGGAATATTTCAGGGTTAGGAGAGGGAATTTGATGAAATGTGAGAGGTGATTTTATCCAAGGAGAGCTACTTGAGCACGGAATCACCACCTCTGACCTGCAGTTCCACGAAGCTCCAGAACAGCTCCTGCTCTGAGCCCTCACGTCCCCACTTGTCACTCTGTCCTTGCTGGCACCTTCCTCCCCCTCTCCTCCATCTCTGCAATTCCTTGGCATTTATTGTGATATTTTCCTACTGATTTAACAGCAACAAAAACAAAAAAAGTGGTTTATTGCACAATTTGTTCCTATAGAAAAATGCAATTTTTTTTGTTATAGCAAAATAATAGCACAATTTTTTCCTATAGCAAAATGCAATTTTTTTATTATAGCAAAATAATAGCACAATTTTTTCCTATAGCAAAATGCAATTTTTTTATTATAGCAAAATTATAGCACAATTTTTTCCTATAGCAAAATGCAATTTTTTTATTATAGCAAAATAATAGCAGTGTGCAGTCTTCCCTTCTCACCACTTGCTAAGATTTCCCTTTTTCCCTCTTATTTTTCAGAGTGAAACTGGAAGATTATTTTGCAAGGAAAAAGAAAAACAAAAAAAGAAAAAAGAACATGAACAGGAAATTGTAGCTATTTAATTCAAATATTTTAATTCAAAATTTAAGTTTTAAAGAATCAGGCTGTGAGATTGGGAAGGCAGTTTCAACTCAGGTTGAAATTCTTGTTTCAAGTCGAAATTGCTTCATTTTCAGCACCTTTGGCTCACTCAGAGGGGATTCCCAATGTCCCCAGGAGATCTTGACTGCTGAAACTCCCTGTGTTCATTGTGGCATTTTCCTACTGATTTAACAACAACAACAACAAAAAAGTGGTTTATTGCACAGTTTTTTCCTATAGAAAAATGCAAATTTTTTTGTTATAGCAAAATAATAACACAATTTTTCCCTATAGCAAAATAATAGCAGTGTGCCGTTTTCCCTTTTTACCACTTGCTAAGATTTCCCTTTTTCCCTCTTATTTTTCAGAGTGAAACTGGAACATTATTTTGCAAGGAAAAAGAGAAACAAAAAAAGAAAAAAGAACATGAACAGGAAATTGTAGCTATTTAATTCAAATATTTTAATTCAAAATTTAAGTTTTAAAGGATCAGGCTGTGAGATTGGGATGGAAGTTTCAATTCAGGTTGAAATTCTTGCTTCAAGTCAAAATTGCTTCATTTTCAGCACCTTTGGCTCACTCAGAGAGGATTCCCAATGTGCCCAGGAGATCCTGACAGCTGGAACTCCCTGTGTTCATTGTGATATTTTCCTACTGATATAACAACAGCAAAAAAAGTGGTTTATTGCATTTTTTCCTATAGCAAAATGCATTTTTTTTTACTATAGCAAAACAATAGCACAATTTTTTCCTATAGCGAAATGCATTTTTTTATTATAGCAAAACAATAGCTCCATTTTTTCCTATAGCAAAATACAATTTTTCCTATAGCAAAATAATAGCAGTGTGCAGTCTTCCCTTTTTACCACTTGCTAAGATTTCCCTTTTTCCCTCTTATTTTTCAGAGTGAAACTGGAACATTATTTTGCAAGGAAAAATTAAAAAAAAAATAAAGGAACATGAACAGGAAATTTTAGCTTTTTAATTCTAATCTTTTCATTCAAAATTTAAGTTTTAAAGGGTCAGGCTGTGAGATTGGGATGGAAGTTTCAATTCAGGTTGAAATTCTTGCTTCAAGTCAAAATTGCTTCATTTTCAGCACCTTTGGCTCACTCAGAGAGGATTCCCAATGTCCCCAGGAGCTCCTGACAGCTGGAACTCCCTGTGTTCATTGTGATATTTTCCTACTGATATAACAGCAACAACAACAAAAAAAGTGGTTTATTGTACAGTTTTTTCCTATAGAAAAATGCAAATTTTTTTGTTATAGCAAAATAATAGCACAATTTTTTCCTATAGCAAAATGCATTTTTTTATTATAGCAAAACAATAGCTCCATTTTTTCCTATAGCAAAATACAATTTTTCCTATAGCAAAATAATAGCAGTGTGCAGTCTTCCCTTTTTACCACTTGCTAAGATTTCCCTTTTTCCCTCTTATTTTTCAGAGTGAAACTGGAAGATTATTTTGCAAGGAAAAAGAAAAACAAAAAAAGAAAAAAGAACATGAACAGGAAATTGTAGCTATTTAATTCAAATATTTTAATTCAAAATTTAAGTTTTAAAGGGTCAGGCTGTGAGATTGGGAAGGCAGTTTCAATTCAGGTTGAAATTCTTGTTTCAAGTCGAAATTGTTTCATCTTTCAGCACCTTTGGCTCACTAAGAGAGGATTCCCAATGTGCCCAGGAGATCTTGACTGCTGAAACTCCCTGTGTTCATTGTGACATTTTCCTACTGATTTAACAACAACAAAAAAAGTGGTTTATTGCACAATTTTTTCCTATAGCAAAATGTAGTTTTTTTATTATAGCAAAATAATAGCACAATTTTTTCCTATAGCAAAATGTAGTTTTTTTATTATAGCAAAATAATAGCTCCATTTTTTCCTATAGCAAAATACAATTTTTCCTATAGCAAAATAATAGCAGTGTGCAGTCTTCCCTTCTCACCACTTGCTAAGATTTCCCTTTTTCCCTCTTATTTTTCAGAGTGAAACTGGAACATTATTTTGCAAGGAAATTTAAAAAATTTTAAAAAAATTAAAAAAAAAAAGGAACATGAACAGGAAATTTTAGCTTTTTAATTCTAATCTTTTCATTCAAAATTTAAGTTTTAAAGAATCAGGCTCTGAGATTGGGAAGGCAGTTTCAATTCAGGTTGAAATTCCTGCTTCAAGTCAAAATTGCTTCATCTTCAGTACCTTTGGCTCACTCAGAGAGGATTCCCAATGTCCCCAGGAGTTCTTGACGGCTGAAACTCCCTGTGTTCATTGTGATATTTTCCTACTGATTTAACAGCAACAACAACAAAAAAAGTGGTTTATTGCACAGTTTTTTCCTATAGAAAAATGCAAATTTTTTTGTTATAGCAAAATAATAGCACAATTTTTTCCTATAGCAAAATGCATTTTTTTATTATAGCAAAACAATAGCTCAATTTTTTCCTATAGCAAAATACAATTTTTCCTATAGCAAAATAATAGCAGTGTGCAGTCTTCCCTTCTCACCACTTGCTAAGATTTCCCTTTTTCCCTCTTATTTTTCAGAGTGAAACTGGAAGATTATTTTGCAAGGAAAAAGAAAAACAAAAAAAGAAAAAAGAACATGAACAGGAAATTGTAGCTATTTGGACTAATTCTAACCCTACCTTTAATCTTCTTTTAATTCAAAATTTAAGTTTTAAAGGATCAGGCTGTGAGATTCAGATAAAAGTTTCAATTCAGGTTGAAAATCCTGCTTCAAGTCGAAATTGCTTCATCTTCAGCACTCAGAGAGGATTCCCAGTGTGCCCAGGAGCTCCTGAGAGCTGGAATTCCCTGTGTTCATTGTGACATTTTCCTACTGATTTAACAACAACAACAGAAAAAGTGGTTTAATGCACAATTTTTTTTTATAGCAAAATACAATTCTTCCTATAGCAAAATAATAGCAGTGTGCAGTTTTCCCTTTTTACCACTTGCTAAAATTTCCCTTTTTCCTTCTTATTTTTCAGAGTGAAACTGGAACTTTATTTTGCAAGGAAGAAGGGGGAAAAAAGAAAAAGAAACATGACCAGGAAATTGTAGCTATTTGGACTAATTCTAATCCTAAGGTTAATCTTTTAATTCAAAATTTAAGTTTTAAAGGATCAGGCTCTGAGATTCAGATAAAAGTTTCAGTTCAGGTTGAAAATCCTGCTTCAAGTCGAAATTGCTTCATCTTCAGCACTCAGAGAGGATTCCCAGTGTGCCCAGGAGCTCCTGAGGGCTGGAACTCCCTGTCCCAAGCACCTTCCTGGGCTGAGTGTTTTCCAGAGGCCCCAAGGCTCCTGTTCCATCCTCTGGCAGGTGCCAGCAGCAGGAGGGTGCCAGCCAAGCCTGGAGGGCAGCAGGGTGCCAGCCAAGCCTGGAGGGGGCTGTCAGCAGGCAGGGATGTGCTGGGATGGAGGTTCAGGAGATCCCAGGAGGGTGAAAAATATCCCTGGCTGGAGGCTGTGAACAAATCACCAATGGGATGGGAGGGCTGGGATTGTGCCCTGAGTTGTGTCACCAGTTGGGGTCTGTGTACAAATCACCAATGGGATGGGAGTGCTGGGAATGGGCCTGGAATTGTGTCACCAGTTGGGATCTGTGTACAAATCACCAATGGGATGGGAGGGCTGGGAATGGGCCTGGAGTTGTGTCACTGGTCAGGGGTTTTTGTACAAATCACCAATGGGGTGGGAGGGCTGGGATTGTGCCCTGAGTTGTGTCACCAGTTGGGGTTTATGTACAAATCACCAGTAGGATGCGAGGGCTGGGAATGGGCCTGAGTTGTGTCACCAGTCTGGGGTTTTTGTACAAATCACCAACGGGATGGGAGGGCTGGGATTGGGCCCTGAGTTGTGTCACCAGTCTGGGGTTTTTGTACAAATCACCAACGGGATGGGAGGGCTGGGATTGGGCCCTGAGCTGTGTCACCAGTTGGGGTTTATGTACAAATCACCAACGGGATGGGAGTGCTGGGAATAGGCCTGAGTTGTGTCACCATTCAGAGGTTTTTGTACAAATCACCAACGGGGTGGGAGGGCTGGGAATGGGCCTGGAGTTGTGTCACTGGTCAGGGGTTTTTGTACAAATCACCAATGGGATGGGAGGGCTGGGAATGTGTCTGGAGTTGTGTCACCAGTTGGGGTCTGTGTACAAATCACCAACGGGATGGGAGGGCTGGGATTGTGCCCTGAGTTGTGTCACCAGTCTGGGGTTTTTGTACAAATCACCAATGGGGTGGGAGGGCTGGGAATGGGCCCTGAGTTGTGTCACCAGTTGGGGTCTGTGTACAAATCACCAATGGGATGGGAGTGCTGGGAATGGGCCTGAGTTGTGTCACCAGTCAGGAGTCTGTGTACAAATCACCAACGGGATGGGAGGGCTGGGAATGGGCCTGGAGTTGTGTCACCAGTTGGGATCTGTGTACAAATCACCAATGGGATGGGAGGGCTGGGAATGGGCCTGGAATTGTGTCACCAGCTGGGGTCTGTGTACAAATCACCAACGGGATGGGAGGGCTGGGATTGTGCCCTGAGTTGTGTCACTGGTCAGGGGTCTGTGTACAAATCACCAACGGGATGGGAGGGCTGGGATTGGGCCTGGAATTGTGTCACCAGTTGGGATCTGTGTACAAATCACCAACGGGATGGGAGGGCTGGGATTGGGCCTGAGCTGTGTCACCAGTTGGGGTTTATGTACAAATCACCAACGGGATGGGAGGGCTGGGATTGTGCCCTGAGCTGTGTCACCAGTTGGGGTCTGTGTACAAATCACCAACGGGATGGGAGGGCTGGGATTGGGCCTGAGTTGTGTCACCAGTTGGGGTCTGTGTACAAATCACCAACGGGATGGGAGGGCTGGGATTGGGCCTGAGCTGTGTCACCAGCTGGGGTTTGTGTACAAATCACCAATGGGGTGGGAGGGCTGGGAATGGGCCTGAGTTGTGTCACCAGTCTGGGGTTTTTGTACAAATCACCAACGGGGTGGGAGGGCTGGGATTGTGCCCTGAGTTGTGTCACTGGTCAGGGGTCTGTGTACAAATCACCAATGGGGTGGGAGTGCTGGGATTGTGCCCTGAGTTGTGTCACCAGTTGGGGTTTGTGTACAAATCACCAACGGGATGAGAGGGCTGGGAATGGTCCTGAGCTGTGTCACCAGTCAGGGGTTTATGTACAAATCACCAATGGGATGGGAGGGCTGGGAATGGGCCTGGAGTTGTGTCACCAGTCTGGGGTCTGTGTACAAATCACCAACGGGATGGGAGTGCTGGGAATGGGCCTGGAGTTGTGTCACTGGTCAGGGGTTTTTGTACAAATCACCAACGGGATGGGAGTGCTGGGAATGGGCCTGGAGTTGTGTCACCAGTTGGGGTTTTTGTACAAATCACCAACGGGGTGGGAGGGCTGGGATTGTGCCCTGAGCTGTGTCACCAGCTGGGGTTTGTGTACAAATCACCAACGGGATGGGAGGGCTGGGAATGGGCCTGGAATTGTGTCACCAGTTGGGGTCTGTGTACAAATCACCAACGGGATGGGAGTGCTGGGAATGGGCCTGAGCTGTGTCACTGGTCAGGGGTTTATGTACAAATCACCAATGGGGTGGGAGGGCTGGGATTGTGCCCTGAGTTGTGTCACCAGCTGGGGTCTGTGTACAAATCACCAATGGGATGGGAGTGCTGTGGAACGTGCCTGGAGCTGTTTTATTTTCCAGCATCAGCCTCATTCCATGATTATGACAATGGGAAGATGCCACCAGCTCACATCCCAGGCAGCAGACAAAGAACTTCATGTTACAACTCACTTTAAAAGTTTTTTGACCAATCACACAAAGCCAAAGCACATTGACAGTAGTTCCATCCAACCCCTATAACCACACTTACCTTTGGTTAAAACAATGCTTGATTATTTCAAATACAATTCCTGCTTGTGAGCCTTAAAACACAATGCACAGAGCTCCATTATTAAGCTTAAAACTTCCTAATATCTTGCTAGATAAACTCTTCTGCAGCTTAGGGAGTTATTCTAGACAAGCATTAATACACAGACCATTGTTTTATTTGTCCTTACTTTTCTCCTTCTTACATCATTTTTCTACTGACCAATCTCATGGCTGCTGCTCAGCTCCAATCACAGTTCTGCTGTCCCTGAGGCCTGCCTTGTGCAGCTTTCCCAAAACCTCTGATTTTATGGATTCCCACAATTGTCCCTCTTGGTTCACCCAAAAAGGAACCTTCAAAACCGTTTATTAACTTCTCATTAACAAACAACTGCCTGTCGTTTATTAACTACTTTGCATTTCGTAGCTTTACTATAATATATCTGATTATTACTTACTTAAAGCATCTTTTTGCTCTCTGGGATTTCACTCCCTGCTCCTGACAGTGGGATTGTTAGTGTTCAAAACACACAATCACACAGTGATTATATGTGGGGCTTTTTATTAAGAGCTCTGGGAATTGGGGTATTACAACCCAAATCTGATTCCCACCATACATTGGAGGTGAAGGTGTTTTATACTCTATTGTTACATAACTTTCATGTTAATTATTAAATTTATATTCTTCTGTTGTATACATAGATTTCAGCTAAACATAGCCCCCGTTCAATTTCCAACAGAGTTTCTCATGATTCTTCTTATGGTTATATAATAATTATACTTAATTACTAAACAATCATCACATCTAACAATTATATCATTTATCATACTGCTTTCGCAGGTGCAGTGAGAAAACACAAATCTGAACATTTTAGAGTTCTATCTTTCACATTTTCAGGGCTCCTCTGTCAGGATCAGGCTGCCCATCCTCTTCTCCTGATCCGTGACCCCGCGGATGCAGCACAGAGATAACGGTGGGAGATAACGGTGGGGAGATAACGGTGTGAGATAACGGTGGGGAGATAACGGTGGGAGATAACGGTGGGAGATAACGGTGGGGAGATAACGATGGGAGATAACGGTGGGGAGATAACGGTGGGAGATAACGGTGGGAGATAACGGTGGGAGATAACGGTGGGAGATAACGGTGGGAGATAACGGTGGGGAGATAACGGTGGGAGATAACGGTGGGAGATAACGGTGGGGAGATGATAACGGTGACCCGGGGTGTCCTCAGCTTGTCACTCCTCATCCCAAATATCCTGAGGAGAAACAGCCCCCCTGGGACAGCTCCCAGATTATCTGCCCTGCTCTTTAGGAACTTCTAACACAGCTTTTTCTGTCTAGAAATCATTAAAAACGCCATATTTTGAATTTTTGCAGTTGTTGGAAGATGTCCCAGTGAAGTTAGTGTGATGTAAGAAGTCACTAAGTAGCACCTGTTTAGAAGAGAGGTTGCTTCCTAAAAGGCCCCACACAAAATGCTTTATATGTATGTAAAAATATGTCAAAATATGTCAAAATGTAAAATAAAAGCATGTATATGTAAAAGTAAAAATATGTGTGTAAAAACATGTGTGTAAAAATATGTAAAAATAAAAATAAAAATAAAAATAAAAATAAAAATAAAAATAAATAGAAGTAGAGATAGAAATAGAAATAGAAATCCAAATTAAATGTAAATAAAAATATATAAATATAAATATATAAATATATAAATATAAATATAAATATAAATAGAATTATAGAAATATAGAAATAAATATAAATATAAATATAAATATAAATATAAATATAAATATAAATATAAATATAAATATAAATATAAATATAAATATAAATATATATAATTATGGCACTTCACAGACACACCTGCTCACACATGACTCCATACACACATTTAACAGAGAGCCCCTGATTGATTATCTTTCATTTTAACCAGGGAAAGGTGGTGTTTGTTTTATCCTGTTTTACAGCTGGGATGAGCCCAGGATCAGGGATTTAGGACTGGGTTTAAGAAATGTCTCACAAATGAGATGAGCTGAGAATCAGGGACTAAGGGCTGAGTTTGGGAGGATCTCACTGATGAGATGAGCCCAGGATCCAGGATTTAGGGCTGAGTTTAGGAAGTGTCTCACAGCTGAGATGAGTCCAGGATCAGGGATTTAGGACTGGGTTTGGGAAGCATCTCCCAGCTGGGATGAGCCCAGGATCAGGGATTTAGGACTGGGTTTAAGAAGTGTCTCACAAATGAGATGAGCTGAGAATCAGGGACTAAGGGCTGAGTTTGGGAGGATCTCACTGATGAGATGAGCCCAGGATCCAGGATTTAGGGCTGAGTTTAGGAAGTGTCTCACTGCTAAAATAAGTCCAGGATGAGAGATTTAGGACTGGGTTTGGGAAGCATCTCCCAGCTGGGATGAGCCCAGTATTAAGGGCTGAATTTGGGGAATGTCTCCACACCTCCCACGTCCTTGCTTTTCCTAATCCTTCCCTTTGAACCTCTGGATTCCTAAACAAGATCGGTGTGGCAGAACTTGGTTGACCTTTGGGAATGTTTTCCACACTGGACTGACCTTCCTGAGGCTGCAGTGAAGTTGTGTGTCTGTTTGTGGGTAGGACAGGGAAAATTAACGTGGGGATAATGAGAAACACCCGCTGGAAAAGGTTCCCCTTGCTGCGAGGAGCAGATGCAGCACATCTGGCACCAATTCCCAACCATCCAGCAAGGACAGGCCACGAGAAGCACTAAAAACCAGCAGCTCCAAATCCTGGGCTGATCCCAGCCCCTGCTGCTGCTGCTCATGTTTTTATGGAAGGATCACCGGGGGGGCTGTGGACAGATCACAAATGGGATGGGACTGCCAGGAACGTGCCTGGAGCTGTTTGATTCTCCAGCATCAGCCTCATTCCATGGCCATGACAATGGGAAGATGCCCCCAGCTCACATCCCAGGCAGCAGACAAAGAATTTAATGTTACAACTCACTTTAAAAGGTTTTTGACCAATCACACAAAGCAAAAGCACGTTGACGGTAGTTCCATGTCGCAGACATCTTTTGTGAAAATCCTTTTCTTTATGAATTTTTTCTCTTCTGAGAAGCTGAGAGGCCTCAGAAACAAAATGTAAGCATTGATTATCTGCTGCTGTGGAATGCATCAGGTGGATTTTTGGTTGGCCCATCTTGAATGTTTATAATTAATGGGCAATCAAGGCTGAGCTATCTCAGACAGAGCCCGAGACAGCTCCTTTTATTATCATTCTTTTCCATTCTATTCTTAGCCAGCCTTCTGAAGAAACCTTTCCTTCTATTTCTTTTTAGTATAGTTATAATGTAATATATATATATCATAAAATAATAAATCAAACCTTCTGAACAGAGAGTCAACATTCTCATCTCTCCCCTCATCCAAGAACCCCTGTGAACACTGTCACAGTTCCATCCAACCACTATGAGCACACATACTTTTGGTTAAAACAATACTTGCTTATTTCAAATAAAATACCTGCTTGTAAGCCTTCAAACACAATGCACAGACCTCCATTATTAAGCTTAGAACTCCCTAATATCTCACTAGATAAACTTTTCTGCAGCTTAAGGAGTTATTCTAGCCAAGTGCAATCATTGTTCTGTTCGTCCTTACTTTTCTACTTCTTACATAATTTTTCTGCTGACCAATCTCACGGCTACTGCTCAGCTCCGATCCCAGTTCTGCTGTCTCTGAGCTGCCTTTTGCAGCTTTCCCAAAATTTTATGGATTCCCACATGGGAGGCATCCTGCCTGTGTCGGGATCATTGGTTTGTCAGAGCGACCCCGAGAAAAGTTCCAGAGTCTGTTTTCCCAGCCCGGTGCTTAAAGAAGGAGTCAGAGCTCTTCATCTCTCGGTCTCAAGGTTGTTTATTTTATCTTATCTATAAAACATTTTCTCCTGCCCTGCCGAGGTCAGCTCAGCAGGACAGTCCAGGCACTCTGCCTGCCCCCGGGGTGGTGTTGTGTCTTTATACTAAAAACCACAATGTGTGCAATATTTACAATTCCTTCCCAATGCCCATCACCTGTGTTAGACAGGGAGCTTCTACTCTAAACCAATCCCAAAGTGCCACCATCACAGCAGGAGATGGAGGCCAAGAAGAAGAAGGAGAAAGGCTGGACACACCCAGATTCCTCCATCTTGCCTCCATAACCCCCCTGTACCAAAATCCCAAAGTGCATAATTCACCCTGTGATAACTTCACTAATATTCTACTTCAACTGTTGTGGCTTACTGATCTTCATACAAGGTTGGTGATTTGCTCCACGGGCCATAATCAAACCCACAGGGGCATTTTGGGCTCTGTGCCAGGGTCCCTGAGCCCCCTGGCAGGGTCTGGGCTGCTCAGGACAGCCAGGGGGATGTGCTGGGTCCCATCCTGCCTGGCCGCTGGGGTGGCTCTTCCACGCCGGGTGAGTCACGGGGAGCGTGAGGAGCCAGAGCTCTCCACCTCTCCATCCCTCATTTATCACATCCTCCCCTCCCTCTGTCTGCACAGGCGTCATCGCCCCGGCTGCAAGCAGACAGAAATGGTGAAACCAGCAGCATAAAATAAAATATTTTTGCTGGTGTCGCCCTAGATCTCCATCTGATCTTGCATTCAACACCAGGCCAGGCAAATCCCGCTGGCTCTGAAATGTTCTCATTCCAGGGGATGCACCACAGGGAAAGTATTCATCCCTCTTGGCCTGGATAAATATACAGGTACAGATAAATGTGTGCACTGAGAGAGATTTTTAAAATACACACACCCACGTGCGTTTTATGACCCTTTACCCGCAAATCCATAAATCTCCAGGCTCTTCCATGCAAATTTCCCCCCGAGTTCAGCTGCAGATGGTTATTGATAAAATATGAACTAATGCTCACAGCATCCCTGTGTGTTTAAGGTGGAATTGAATTTCTGTAATCTCAGCCCACTAAAAGTCAAATTTTGAGGCAGTTTTCTGGGTTTCTTGAGAGCCAATAAAAAGGGACAGGTCCAGCCAGAGGATGATTTGATCAGGGTCAGGATTTATGGGTTAGATACAGATGTCAAGTGGGAAGCAGCACAGAGAGGGAGAAATGAATTGGGAATGTTTTGGGTGGAATTTAGGAGCTTGTTCAGAGCCCTAAGACCAGTTTTCAGTGCTGGCAAGTTCCTCTGAGCTGGACACAAAAATTCCCATTATAATCCTTGGGAAACTACTCAGTGTAGCCAGGTGGACCCTGAGGAGTAACAGAGGTGAGCCCAAAATAGATATCTGTGAGCTGATGACCTGAATTTTGGCCTGTGCAGAAACTGAACTCACCTCAGGCAAGTTGTGGTTCTCCAAATAAACTCAAGTGTCGGGACCCAGCACATCCCTCTGGCTGTCCTGAGCAGCCCAGACCCTGCCAGGGGGCTCAGAGACCCTGGCACAGAGCCCAAAATGCCCCTGTGGGTTTGATTATGGCCCGTGGAGCAAATCACCAACCTTGTATGAAGATCAGTAAGCCACAGCAGTTTAAGTAGAATATTAGTGAAGTTATCACAGGGTGAATTATGCATTTTGGGATTTTGGTACAGGGGGGTTATGGAGGCAAGATGGAGGGAACTGGGTGTGTCCAGCCTTTCTCCTTCTTCTTCTTGGCCTCCATCTCCTGCTGTGATGGTGGCACTCACAGATTGGTTTGGAGCAGAAGCTCAGTGTCTAACACAGGTGATGGGCATTGGACAGTGATTGTAAATATTGCACACGTGGTTTGTAGTATAAAGACACAACACCACCCCGAGGGGGGCAGAGTGCCTGTGGCTGCCCTGCTGAGCAGATCTCTGCTGGGCAGAAAGAAAATTTTTTATAGATAAGAATTAATAAACAACCTTGAGCCCGAGAGATGAAGAGCTCTGACTCCTTCTTTAAGCGCCGGGCTGGGAAAAGAGACTTTGGAACTTTTCTCGGGGTCACTCTGACAAACCAATGACCCCGACACTCATGGAACTCCAGATTAATGGAGACATCAGCACAGGGATCCCACCCATGGCACCTCCAGCACCTCTGGAAAACCTGCATCCTTCTGAGGTGGAGCTTCACCAAAATATTTCAATATTCAAAGCTTTGCATTCAAAGAGCCTCAGAATCCCAAGGACTGGGAGTGAGGGAGATAATTAGATGATAATTGGCCACACCAAGATGTGAGGCTCAGCTTGGATCCCACAGTTATCTGTGAGCTGATGACCTGAATTTTGGCCTGTGCAGAAACTGAACTCACCTCAGGCAAGTTGTGGTTCTCCAAATAAACTTCTAGAATTCCAGATTAATGGAGAGATCAGCACAGGGATCCCACCCATGGCACCTCCAGGACCTCTGGAAAACCTGCATCTTTCTGAGGTGGATCTTCACAAAAAAAATTCAATATTCAAAGTTTTGCATTCCAAGCTCCTCAGAATTCCAAGGACTGGGAGTGAGGGAGATAATTAGATGATAATTGGCCACAGAAAGATGTGGGGCTCAGCTTGGATCACAAAGTGTGGGACCACAGGAGGAGAAGTGGAGAAGTGGAGAAATTTATCTCCTGACTGAAGGACAAACCTGCAAGAATTCTCAGGAGAAAATTTTAAGGAAGGGACCCTGAGAATTTTCCTTCACCTGAAACATTCCAGAAAATCTTCCTTTTCTTCCAAATTCCATCCACCTGGATAGAAAGTGTTTATGATCAGCTCCTTTTTAGGTTTTCCAGGAATGTCAGTGGTCTCCAGGAATGCAGCTTGACTGGAGAAATGACTGAAAAGAGAAGGAAAAGTGAAATAAAAAAATATTTTAAAATTGCAGGGTTTAATCTCCATGTCTCCATTAGAGATTCAATGTCCATTGGAAAGAAAATTCTTGTTTCTAGCAATTATTGTTGATATTTTTGATTTGTTTCTAGCAATTATTGTTGATATTTTTGACTAATGAGTTCAATTGGCCAGTGATTGCTTAGGAAATTATTATAATCACAAATATTATGATTATAATAATCCTTATAATATGTATTATAATATATTATAATATATTATAATGATATATTATGGAAACAAGGGTTAATGCATATAGAAGTATAAATTTATTTACTTAATTAATATTTTTATAGATTTTTGAGAGCAGCAAATGCCAGGTTGCCCCTAAATGCAGCACATGGAAGATCCTGGGACTGTCCAGCAGTGGAATGACAGCCCTAGCCCAGTGAAAAATGCCAAGAAATGATGGAGACTCCAGGATTTCCTTGAGAAACTCCACAGCTGTTAAGTCCTGCAGGAGCTGAGCAGGAATGCAGCTTGACAGGAGAAATGGCTGAGAAGAGAAGAAAAAGTGAAATAAAAAATTATTTTAAAATTGCAGGGTTTGATCTCCGTGTCTCCATTAGAGATTCAATGTCCATTGGAAAGAAAATTCTTGTTTCTACCAATTATTGTTGATATTTTTGATTTTTTCTAGCAATTATTGTTGATATTTTTTACTTGTTTCTAGCCATTATTGTTGATATTTTTGACTAATGAGTTCAATTGGCCAGTGATTGCTTAGGAAATTATTATAGTCACAAGGATTATAATATATATTATAATTATATATTATGGAAACTAGGGTTAATGACTATAGAAGTATAAATTTATTTACTTAATTAATATTTTTATAGATTTTTGAGAGCAGCAAGTGCCAGGTTGCCCCTAAATGCAGCACATGGAAGATCCTGGGACTGTCCAGCAGTGGAATGATGGCCCAAATGCCCCCCAGTGAAAAATGCCAAGAAATGATGGAGACTCCAGGATTTCCTTGAGAAATTCCACAGCTGTTAAGTCCTGCAGGAGCTGAGCAGGAATGCAGCTTGACAGGAGAAATGGCTGAGAAGAGAAGAAAAAGTGAAATAAAAAATTATTTTAAAATTGCAGGGTTTGATCTCCGTGTCTCCATTAGAGATTCAATGTCCATTGGAAAGAAAATTCTTGTTTCTAGCAATTATTGTTGATATTTTTGATTTGTTTCTAGCAATTATTGTTGATATTTTTGACTTGTTTCTAGCCATTATTGTTGATATTTTTGACTAATGAGTTCAATTGGCCAGTGATTGCTTAGGAAATTATTATAGTCACAAGGATAATAATATATATTATAATTATATATTATGGAAACAAGGGTTAATGAATATGAAAGTATAAATTTATTTAATTAATTAATATTTTTATAGATTTTTGAGATCAGCAAATGCCAGGTTGCCCCTAAATGCAGCACATGGAAGATCCTGGGATTGTCCAGCAGTGGAATGATGGCCCAAATGCCCCCCAGATAAAAATGCCAAGAAATGATGGAGACTCCAGGATTTCCTTGAGAAATTCCACAGCTGTTAAGTTTTGGAAAAGTTCCGTAATTTCCAATTCCCTGGTTTTGGAATTTGCAGGTGCTGGGATGAGCTGGGGGTCCTGCTTTGCTCAGGGGCTTCAAAGCTCAGCTCAGACATCCCCATGCCTGGGGAAGAAAAATGGATTTAATTGCTCAGGCAGGTAAGGATTTAAATTTGGACATTCTCCAAAAATGCATTTTTTAAAGGAGTTTTGTGCAGTGTTGAAAAAAGGGAAAATTATCCATGGCACAGCAACTCTGATGAACCCAAGGAGGGCTGGAGGCAACCATGACCCTCCAGTTTCTCAATTTAGGGATTTCCAGGCTTAATCCCTTAATTGTGCTGCTGAAATTATTCCCTTTCTTTGCTGAAAAATGTCTCAATATAAGTCAGAACCAGGCTTTAAAACAACAACTGAATGAAACAGCAAATTCAAATTAATTCAGAAGTTTCAATCTGAATTATGATAAAATAATCTGCTTTTACCATTGAAGGCTAAAGCAAGGATTTTATCTGAGTTCAAACTCAACAAGAGTGAAATATTTTCAATATTGGCTCCTAAGAGTAGAAAATTCCATGTGAAGTTTGACCATTTCAAGATTAAATCGCCTGAGAGTTTCCAAAAATTTCAGGTGATCAGGCTGGAGTTCATAAAAAAAACCAGATATGAGCTCCTAAAAATCTTCAGGTTCCTCCCAAAAAACAAAAGGAGTTTGATTTGAATTTCAGCTCCCAAATATTTTGGATAAATGCTGTGTAAAGAGATTTCTCTGGCACACACACAGGATTTCCTACCAGCCTTGCTTTTACCAAATAGATTTATTCCAGTTAAATAAATTAAATTAAATTTAATTTAATTAGTTAAATTAATTAATTTAATTTAGTTAAATTTTGGGGTTTTCTTCTCCATAAATTCCTCTGGATCACACAGGATTGGTGGTGGGATAACAAATCCTACAGCAAGGCAAACAAGGATCCCCCCCTAAAGGTAATTTCTACTTGAAGGAAATTATTACCATAGAAATTAAATAATCATCAAGCTTTTGATGATTAAATCCATGTCTATATTGGTAAATAAATAATAAAATAATAATAAAACCATTTTCTCTCCTGCCCTGATCACTCTAAATCTTTATGCAGAGTAGAAAATCCCAGCTCCTCCCATTCAGGGAAGAATTTTCCTTTGGCTGCCTCCAGATCCAATTTCTGCACACTCAGGTCAGGAACATTTTTCTCATTCTGGAGAAATTAGTGAGAATACGAAAATGCTCTTTATGAGAATATTAAAAATGCTCTTTATTTTTTAATATGGAGACAAGGCTCGAAGCCTGCCAGAGGTTTCTTGATTTCTTCCCAGGAAATCTGGGAGGGAACAACCAAATTTGATAATTTCCCTGAACTTTGGGAGAGTCTGGCTTCTCCAAGGTTGTCACTTTTTCCTCATTTTGATGGAATATTGCACGGAAAAATTGGAATAATACCAATAATAGGGATTTGTCTTTTGTAGGGTTGATTGATTGAGGGTTTCTACCTGTGTGGGGGCAAAATCCACTATTTTCCAGGAATTTATTGCTTATCTGTTCTACTTATTATGGAATAACAAAAATAAATCCTTGGCTTAGATTCTACATCAGACAAGGAGATAATTGGGATTCGCTTTGGAAATTTTCTCACCTGCCTCCAACATCGTGATACTCCAAGACAATAAATATTGGAAAAAATAAAATGAAATAAAAATTAACACACAGAACTTGAGTGAATCAAAACTTCCCAGGAGGCCTCTCAATAGATGGAAAATACAAGGCAGGATTTTTAATTATTAACAACATTATTTTACATAAAATTATTTTTTGAAATATTCAACTTTTTACACCATTCTTGTACCTTATTATTATTATTATTATTATTAATAATAATAATAATAATAATAATAATCTATTATAAAATAGTATGATATTCATAGTATATATAATTCTATTTATTATTATTATTATTATTATTATTATTACTACTACTATTTTCTGTACAATTTTGATAACTTCTGATACGATTTTTCCATCAATATTAATGAATAATATAATAATTAATATTCCAGTTTAATGAACCTTTTTCTAACAATGTTCTTTTTTTAAATTCATCTCTTATTTTATTTTTTTTTTTTCCAACGGCAGAACTCTTTCTTCTTCCTGTACATTTTATGTCCTAGGATTTTTTGGGAGGTATTTTTATGATTTTATTTTTCCATGGTTTATTGCAATATGGCTTTATGGACCCCAAGTGCACCGTAATAAATGATGGGAAAAATAACTTACAAGGGCAATAATCCCAGTTCTGGCTGCTGTGGAATATCCAAGAAGGAATTTGGGATGAAGTTCAGTTTATCTGCAATGCTGCTGGAATTTGTCCTTTTTATTGGGGATATTCTGAAACACTTCAAAAATGCAGCTTTAATTCCCACGCTGGTGCTTCATGGAAAATCTCTGTCCTGGAAAGGATTATGGTTCAATCCCAAAAAACCCCAGGCAAGGATCCCCAGAGCTTTCAAACTTTCCCCAATAATTCATCTCAATTTAACATTTAATTTCATATTTAAGGAGGCAGCAGCGATAAAAATGACAGGGGGAGGAAGAATTTCCAGGTGGATTTTGCCAGGAGCTTCTTCAGAATTATCCAGGGCTGCAGGAATCCTTGGGGCTCTGGATAATCCTGGTCCTCACTCGTGGTTTTTCCAAGGTTTCTTTTCTTTTCTCTGGATTTGAGGGATCCATAAAAGGCAGGTAAGAATTTAAATTTGCCACTCACGAGAGCCAGGCTCGTCTCTTTCCTCAGGTTTCATCCAGAGATTTTTTGGGGTAGGGAAGAGGAAGGAACAAGGATCTGGCAGCTCTGTTTGCCCCTTGTTTGCAGCCCAGAAACACAAAGCTATTTCTCCAAATATTTTCCAAAATATTTTCCAAAATTTCTCCAAATTTGGGAAATTTTGGTTCATCTCTGCTTCCGTATTTGTATCCATAAAGAGATGGCACCAACTCCCCACAGCCTTTTCCATCTTCTTCAGAAGAATTGGGAAAACTTTTCCCATCCCTGCCTGGAACAACCTCAGCTGATCTCCTGGTCCTTCTAAAAATTTCCAAGTTCCTCCCTGATTTGGTCACACAATTTACACACAAATTATAAAATTATGCACCAAAATGTATTTGCGTTTTTGTATCCATATCCATACATATTTCACAGTTTATATTTATTTGTTTTGTGTCTCCCTGTGCCTCAGTTTAGACACACAATGCATGATTACATTAAGAGGTCAAGAAATCTTTAGTTTTTAATTTTTTTTAATGTGATTGCAGGTTTAGAAAGAAGAAAACAGGAAAAGGGAGTTGTGGTAGAAGATGGAAAAATAAGGAAAACACCCCAGTTGCTACAAAGAGATGAGCAGTGAAGGTGTTGTCTCTAAGAAATTATCTGTTCTCCTCCCAGTCCACCCACTTTCCAGTTCAACAAAAGCCAATTTTCCTCTTTTTTTCCCTCTGGGGGACAGGATTTGACAGCTGCCATCAGGAACGGGCATGGAGCTGCCCAGATGTGTCTGCTGGAGGAACCATTTTCCTGGTGGTGACAGAAGCCTGGCAAGGTTCCCAATCAAAATTGGAGTGGGATTTTCTGCCCCCACCACTCCTTCCAAACAAAAAAAAAATCAGGAAAAGAAAAACCTGAATGCATCAACCACATATAAATGAGAAATCTTCTTATTTCTTTTTTTTTTTTTAAGGTTTTCAGAAAAGACAGGAAATCTTAACACTGCCCTCCCCAGGGCCTCATCTATCAATCAGGCCTTTCCTCTGGCTCCAGGATATTCCACCCCTCTCCCTCTCTTCCTCAATTTGTAGTATCTTGTACAGGAACCCCCAGGCCATGTTTAATATGTTTGGGTTTTTCACTGACAACGTAAAGGTCAACATTTAAGTGAGATTATGGAATCAGAGCGGTCCCTTGGGACCAACACAGAGCCAAATAATTCCCATTTAATTGTCCTCTTGTCCCATCCCCCTCTTCTCCCTCCAAACAGCAAAGTCCTGTCATTTCCTCTTTCCCTCAGCCTTGGAGTTATATCAGGGCTGATCTCAGGTTTATGTGAAGCTGGGATCAAATTTTCCAAAGTACTTAAGTGAGGCTTTGGTCATAAAAGACTGAGGCATTTGGGAGGGAAGGAGACTTTTTTTCTATACTGAAATCCTTGGGGGTGGGACAAAAGACACCTGAACTCTGTTGTTTTGTAAGACAGAGAGAGGAATAAATGTAATCTTTTAACTTTGTGTTCAATTAGAAACATTTTGGTGTTTGGGTATGGACTGGAAAGGCAAAATCTGGAGTAGGAGCTGGGGAAAAAAACAGTGAGTGCCAAGGGGAACCCAGGGTGGGAATAAACCTGAGGGCCACCCACTGCAAATCAGGCAAACCACACCAAAATGTGGCAAATTCCAGGGAATCACACATCCCATGGATAAAGTTGGAAAGGATTCATGCCTTGTGCAGGCTGACCTAGAACAGAGGCTGGACAGAGCTAAAGAATAAAGCAGGGATTTATTAAAACCCTCCATGGATGCACCTTGGGCAGCACCAGAGCCCAGCCAGGGCTGCACCCAAGATGAACCAAAATGGCCCCAAAATGCACGAGCGCTCCCGGGCTCTCTCCCTGGGATCAGTTCTGCTCCATTTGCATCTTGCAGTTCATTGTCCCATCCCAGCTTTAGCCCAGGCAGTCCCACCCTGCTTGTTTTTCTCTCTCCAGCCCACGGGGTTTGTGCTCCTGGGCTGAGATTTGGATCATTTGTCCTTGGTGCCCAGCTGGAGCAGGAATTGTTTTGTCTCCCTGCTCTGTGCACAGAGCTCACCATGCCCTGATGTGAAGCTCAGACCCACACACTGAAGCAGCACAGAATCTGAAAATATAAAATTCAAAACCTGAGGCATCAGGAGCACTGGAGATCCTCCTCAAGCAGGGTCCCTGTTAGTTCAGCTCTGGAACATTCATCCTTCAGGTGTGCAAGGCACAACCAGGGCTGACCTGATCCAGAGCTGGCTCTAGTCCTGTCCCACCTGGGATTTCGAGACCTTTGCTTGTCTCTCCCAAATAATATTTCCATGATTTGCTGGTTCTGATAATATCAGATGGCTCTGAAAATGCCCTTCCCAAAACTGCATTTCTAATCCTCCTAAAAGTACACAGAAATCTGGAACACGATGGAAGAAATTGAAGAGTTTGTTTCTTTCTCCAACTTATCCCACGGCCTCCATGGTTTGATTTTCACCACAGAACTGGAGATTTGGATTTCCTCATGTGGAAACAGATGAAATCCCACATGCCAGGCCTGATTCCCAGCATGAATTAGCAAGGAGAGGGGATGTGAAGGGATCTCGAGGCTCACCAAGGTTTCTGAAGTTTGTGGCCACCATCATTGGCCACCCCATTCCAAGGGCTGAGCATTAATTTCTCGCTGAGGAAAAATCTTCAGAACAAGTCCTGTGAGACAAGTCCTGAGATATTACAGGTTGTGGTCCTGGATTTAAAAAAATTATTTTAATTACTGTGCCAAACCTCTCTAAGTGCGTTAGGTTGTGTATCAAAAGAAGGATGGAGATTAGAAATTCCAGTAAGAAATAGTTTATTTTATTCAAGATCACAGAATACCTTCAAACAGCTGAAATTTTTATCCTCAGGTCCTTGGGACTGGCTTGCACAGCTGAGACCTTCTAAGATGAGCTTTTCCAGGTGAAATCACACCCTGATTGAGCAAGGAAATTCCCAGCATGGATTGTCAGGATCCCCTGATCCCCGAGTTTGCTGGCATCACTAAAATCAGAATTTCCTCCCTGGATTGGGTGTTTGGTGCCATTGGAATCCTCTACAGGGTGATTGGAGAAGTCCAAGATCCTGAGGTCCTGTGTCCTTCTGGAGCTGCCACCAAAATCAGGGAATCATTAAGGATGGAAAAGACCTCCAAGATTATAAAAATCCAACCTTCAACCCAACACCCCCAAGGTCACTAAAACGGGTCCCAAAATGCCACAAATCCTGTTTGCTGAGCACCTCCAGGCATGGAGACCCCACCACCTCCTTGGGAAGCCTCTTCCAATGTTTAACCTTTCAATCAGGAATTTTTCCATAATATCTGACCTGAACCTCCCCTGCAGCAAGTTTAAAATTAATATAATTGTTTAATCAATTATAGATTGATTAGATACTCCAATAGAACTCCCTTTGGTTCTTTTGGTTTTTATTTCTTTTCAGTCCAGATATTGTCTCTGGTTGGAAAATGTTTCCTGGGAGAAGCCAGGATAGAGGACAAATACAACAATTTCCACATTTAAAAACAATATCCACATTTTTATTCCTGAAATATAAAGCCATGGCAAACTGATGGAAGGAAATCTTGGAGTTTTATCCCAAATTTTTGCTTTGTCTCGGGTTTAAGGTGCTGCATGATTTTTGCTTCCAATAGCAAAGGGAATATTGATACAAGGGAATGTGTCCTGTGGGATCATGTCCTGAGTGGATCTCTGGAAAAAATGAACTTTCTGATTTCCTTATTCTCCAGACACTTTTCCTGGAATTGTTTATTGTGCTTAGAAGAGGGATAATTAAAGGATAATTATTCCCATCCTTATGTTCTTAACACTTGGACTAACTGGGAAGGAATCAGAAGGGAAGTTCACTGGATGGAGGAAGGGGCTGGAAAAATCAAAAAATTTTTATTTTTATGCCCCAAACTGCCCTGAGTGGTGCAAAGAAAGTCAGATCCATGAATTCCCCAAACTTCATCACCTTTAAAACCTCCAGAGCAGCAGGGACATTCCACAGGTGCAGGAATCAGTTATGTAAAGAGATGAAATTCAGCACTAATGCCATCTTTAGGTGAATATTTAAATTCAGGCTGCAAAACACCCACATTTTATTGGTCTCTATAAAATACATGACAAAAGTTGCTGCATTTTTGGAGATCAAATTTAAATGAGAAGATGTGAGAGCTGTCAAGGAGGAAAAGTCCCTGCAGCCAGGGCGAGGCAAATAAAATATCCCTGGATTTTATCCATAATTCCCTGCTGCAGGAATGCTGCTTTACCATGAGCAGAGGACAGAGGAATATTTGTTGCCTGGCCTATAAATTGAATTTAAAAAGGTAAATTCAGCAGCCCATTCCTGTCCTGCTGGAACAGCTCTGGAGAACATGGAGACGGATTAAGCATTCCCAGAAAGAAACATAAAAGAATATGAAACACATAGAAAACAATGCATTAAAAAAAGGGGGCAGGGAAAAAAGAAATCTCTTTTTTTTACTATTATTTTTCAGAATAATTCAAAGCAAATGTGGAGCCTTTCTCTACAACGAGACAGCCACAGAGGGTCACATGAGCTCTGTGGTGGTTTGGTTTCTTGTTAATCCACACAATTATCCCAGTGGTCCTGGAATTATTACTGGGATTCAATATCCCTTGAATGGCCAAGTTTGCCAACTGGCTGCTTTGTATTTATTTTGTAATTATCCTGATTATTTGAGAGATGAATTCTGGGCTGGTTTTCTCCCCCTCCCAGGAAAAGAGAAGCATCAGCTCCCCATACGTTTCTCATCTTTGGGATCAAATGGATTCGTGGAAAATCTGCTTTGCTGTGGGCAGGACTCAGATAATTTTCCAACACCGGATGTTTGGAGAAGGGTTTTAAGCACACACACAAACCTCCACATTTTTTTCTGTTTTTTTGGTGCATAAACCATTCCCTGGCTGCAGAGACAGCCCAGCTTGGCTTGGTGGATGGAGGGTGAAGCTTTCCACGCTCCAGAACCTGCTGCAAGTTGGGATTTTACCACAGGGAGAAATGATTCCAATGGCTGCTCCCATTCCCAGCTCCCATTTCTGTATCCACGAGGTGAAATGAGGGAAGAGGCTGAAACTGAACCCCAAAAATTGGTGTTGCTCCCTGGTCTGGCCCAGGGTGATGATAAACAAGGATTTGCTCTGGATTTGGCTCCCACATTTAATGGATAAAGGATGGAGCTCTGAGCAGCCTGGGCTGGTGGATTGCTCTGGATTTGGCTCCCACATTTAATGGATCAAGGATGGAGCTCTGAGCAGCCTGGGCTGGTGGATTGCTCTGGATTTGGCTCCCACATTTAATGGATCAAGGATGGAGCTCTGAGCAGCCTGGGCTGGTGGAAGCTGTCCCTGCCTATGGAGCAGGGTTGGAACTGGAGGATCCCTAATGTCCCTTCCAGTTATGGGAATCTTCCACAATTTGTTTCTGGTTTTTTGGTGCATAAACCATTCCCTGGCTGCAGAGACAGCCCAGCTTGGCTCTGGTGGATGGAGGGTGAAGCTTTCCACGCTCCAGAACCTGCTGCAAGTTGGGATTTTACCACAGGGAGAAATGATTCCAATGGCTGCTCCTATTCCCAGCCCCATTCCCAGCTCCCATTTCTGTATCCATGAAGTGAAATGAGGGAAGAGGTTGAAAGTGAGTCCCAAAAATTGGTGTTGCTCCCTGGTCTGGCCCAGGGTGATGTCAAACGAGGGCTTGCTGTGGATTTGGCTCCCACAGTTAATGGATAAAGGATGGAGCTCTGAGCATCCTGGGCTGGTGGATTGCTCTGGATTTGGCTCCCACATTTAATGGATCAAGGATGGAGCTCTGAGCAGCTGGGCTGGGCTGGTGGATTTCTCTGGATTTGGCTCCCACATTTAATGGATCAAGGATGGAGCTCTGAGCAGCTGGGCTGGGCTGGTGGATTTCTCTGGATTTGGCTCCCAAATTTAATGGATAAAAGATGAAGCTCTGAGCAGCCTGGGCTGGTGGATTGCTCTGGATTTGGCTCCCACATTTAATGGATCAAGGATGGAGCTCTGAGCAGCCTGGGCTGGTGGATTGTTCTGGATTTGGCTCCCACATTTAATGGATCAAGGATGGAGCTCTGAGCAGCCTGGGCTGGTGGATTGCTCTGGATTTGGCTCCCACATTTAATGGATAAAGGATGGAGCTCTGAGCAGCCTGGGCTGGTGGAAGCTGTCCCTGCCCATGGATCAGGGTTGGAACTGGAGGATCCCCAATGTCCTTTCCAATTATGGGAATCCTCCACACTTTTTTCTGGTTTTTTGGTGCATAAACCATTCCCTGGCTGCAGAGACAGCCCAGCTTGGCTCTGGTGGATGGAGGGTGAAGCTTTCCACGCTCCAGAACCTGCTGCAAGTTGGGATTTTACCACAGGGAGAAATGATTCCAATGGCTGCTCCCATTCCCAGCTCCCATTTCTGTATCCATGAGGTGAAATGAGGGAAGAGGCTGAAACTGAACCCCAAAAATTGGTGTTGCCCCAGATTTGCTCCCTGGTCTGGCCAAGGGTAATGTCAAACAAGGGCTTGCTCTGGATTTGGCTCCCACATTTAATGGATAAAGGATGGAGCTCTGAGCAGCCTGGGCTGGGCTGGTTGGTTTCCCTGGATTTGGCTCCCAAATTTAATGGATCAAGGATGGAGCTCTGAGCAGCCTGGGCTGCTGGAAGGTGTCCCTGCCCATGGAACAGGGTTGGAACTGGAGGATCCCCAATGTCCCTTCCAATTATGGGAATCTTCCACATTTATTTCTGTTTTTTTGGTGCATAAACCATTCCCTGGCTGCAGAGACAGCCCAGCTTGGCTTGGTGGATGGAGGGTGAAGCTTTCCACGCCCCAGAACCTGCTGCAAGTTGGGATTTTACCACAGGGAGAAATGATTCCAATGGCTGCTCCCATTCCCAGCCCCATTCCCAGCTCCCATTTCTGTATCCATGAGGTGAAATGAGGGAAGAGGCTGAAACTGAACCCCAAAAATTGGTGTTGCTCCCTGGTCTGGCCCAGGGTGATGTCAAACGAGGGCTTGCTCTGGATTTGGCTCCCAAATTTAATGGATCAAGGATGGAGCTCTGAGCAGGTGATCTGGGCTGGGCTGGTGGATTGCTCTGGATTTGGCTCCCACATTTAATGGATCAAGGATGGAGCTCTGAGCAGCCTGGGCTGGTGGATTTCCCTGGATTTGGCTCCCAAATTTAATGGATCAAGGATGGAGCTCTGAGCAGCCTGGGCTGGTGGAAGCTGTCCCTGCCCATGGAACAGGGTTGGAACTGGAGGATCCCCAATGTCCCTTCCAATTTTGGGAATCTTCCACAATTTGTTTCTGGTTTTTTGGTGCATAAACCATTCCCTGGCTGCAGAGACAGCCCAGCTTGGCTTGGTGGATGGAGGGTGAAGCTTTCCACGCTCCAGAACCTGCTGCAAGTTGGGATTTTACCACAGGGAGAAATGATTCCAATGGCTGCTCCCATTCCCAGCTCCCATTTCTGTATCCACGAGGTGAAATGAGGGAAGAGGCTGAAACTGAACCCCAAAAATTGGTGTTGCTCCCTGGTCTGGCCCAGGGTGATGATAAACAAGGATTTGCTCTGGATTTGGCTCCCACATTTAATGGATCAAGGATGGAGCTCTGAGCAGCCTGGGCTGGTGGATTGCTCTGGATTTGGCTCCCACATTTAATGGATCAAGGATGGAGCTCTGAGCAGGTGATCTGGGCTGGTGGAAGCTGTCCCTGCCCATGGAGCAGGGTTGGAACTGGAAGATCCCCAATGTCCCTTCCAATTATGGGAATCCTCCACACTTTTTTCTGTTTTTTTGGTGCATAAACCATTCCCTGGCTGCAGAGACAGCCCAGCTTGGCTTGGTGGATGGAGGGTGAAGCTTTCCACGCTCCAGAACCTGCTGCAAGTTGGGATTTTACCACAGGGAGAAATGATTCCAATGGCTGCTCCCATTCCCAGCTCCCATTTCTGTATCCATGAGGTGAAATGAGGGAAGAGGCTGAAACTGAACCCCAAAAATTGATGTTGCTCCCTGGTCTGGTCAAGGGTGATGATAAACAAGGATTTGCTCTGGATTTGGCTCCCACATTCAATGGATAAAGGATGGAGCTCTGAGCAGGTGATCTGGGCTGGGCTGGTGGATTTCTCTGGATTTGGCTCCCACATTTAATGGATCAAGGATGGAGCTCTGAGCAGCCTGGGCGGGTGGAAGCTGTCCCTGCCCATGGAACAGGGTTGGAACTGGAGGATCCCCAATGTCCCTTCCAATTATGGGAATCCTCCACACTTTTTTCTGGTTTTTTGGTGCATAAACCATTCCCTGGCTGCAGAGACAGCCCAGCTTGGCTCTGGTGGATGGAGGGTGAAGCTTTCCACGCTCCAGAACCTGCTGCAAGTTGGGATTTTACCACAGGGAGAAATGATTCCAATGGCTGCTCCCATTCCCAGCTCCCATTTCTGTATCCATGAAGTGAAATGAGGGAAGAGGCTGAAACTGAACCCCAAAAATTGGTGTTGCTCCCTGGTCTGGCCCAGGGTGATGATAAACAAGGATTTGCTCTGGATTTGGCTCCCACATTCAATGGATAAAGGATGGAGCTCTGAGCAGGTGAGCTGGGCTGGTGGATTGTTCTGGATTTGGCTCCCAAATTTGATGGATAAAGGATGGAGCTCTGAGCAGCCTGGGCTGGTGGATTTCTCTGGATTTGGCTCCCACATTTAATGGATCAAGGATGGAGCTCTGAGCAGCCTGGGCTGGTGGAAGCTGTCCCTGCCCATGGAACAGGGTTGGAACTGGAGGATCCCCAATGTCCCTTCCAATTATGGGAATCTTCCACAATTTGTTTCTGGTTTTTTGGTGCATAAACCATCCCTGACTGCAGAGACAGCCCAGCTTGGCTTTGGTGGATGGAGGGTGAAGCTTTCCACGCTCCAGAGCCTGCTGCAAGTTGGGATTTTACCACAGGGAGAAATGATTCCAATGGCTGCTCCCATTCCCAGCTCCCATTTCTGTATCCATGAAGTGAAATGAGGGAAGAGGTTGAAAGTGAACCCCAAAAATTGGTGTTGCCCCAGATTTGCTCCTTGGTCTGGCCAAGGGTGATGTCAAACGAGGGCTTGCTGTGGATTTGGCTCCCACAGTTAATGGATCAAGGATGGAGCTCTGAGCAGCCTGGGCTGGGCTGGTTGGTTTCCCTGGATTTGGCTCCCACATTTAATGGATCAAGGATGGAGCTCTGAGCAGCTGGGCTGGTGGATTGCTCTGGATTTGGCTCCCACATTTAATGGATCAAGGATGGAGCTCTGAGCAGCTGGGCTGGTGGATTGTTCTGGATTTGGCTCCCACATTTAATGGATCAAGGATGGAGCTCTGAGCAGCCTGGGCTGGTGGAAGCTGTCCCTGCCCATGGAACAGGGTTGGAACTGGAGGATCCCCAATGTCCTTTCCAATTATGGGAATCTTCCACACTTTTTTCTGGTTTTTTGGTGCATAAACCATTCCTGGCTGCAGAGACAGCCCAGCTTGGCTTGGTGGATGGAGGGTGAAGCTTTCCACGCTCCAGAACCTGCTGCAAGTTGGGATTTTACCACAGGGAGAAATGATTCCAATGGCTGCTCCCATTCCCAGCTCCCATTTCTGTATCCATGAAGTGAAATAAGGGAAGAGGTTGAAAGTGAGTCCCAAAAATTGGTGTTGCTCCCTGGTCTGGCCCAGGGTGATGTCAAACGAGGGCTTGCTCTGGACTTGGCTCCCACAGTTAATGGATAAAGGATGGAGCTCTGAGCATCCTGGGCTGGTTGGTTTCCCTGGATTTGGCTGCCAAATTTAATGGATCAAGGATGGAGCTCTGAGCAGCCTGGGCTGGGCTGGTGGATTGCTCTGGATTTGGCTCCCACATTTAATGGATCAAGGATGGAGCTCTGAGCAGCCTGGGCTGGTGGATTGCTCTGGATTTGGCTCCCACATTTAATGGATCAAGGATGGAGCTCTGAGCAGGTGATCTGGGCTGGTGGAAGCTGTCCCTGCCCATGGAACAGGGTTGGAACTGGAGGATTCCCAATGTCCCTTCCAATTATGGGAATCTTCCACAATTTGTTTCTGGTTTTTTGGTGCATAAACCATTCCCTGGCTGCAGAGACAGCCCAGCTTGGCTTGGTGGATGGAGGGTGAAGCTTTCCACGCTCCAGAACCTGCTGCAAGTTGGGATTTTACCACAGGGAGAAATGATTCCAATGGCTGCTCCCATTCCCAGCTCCCATTTCTGTATCCATGGGGTGAAATGAGGGAAGAGGCTGAAACTGAACCCCAAAAATTGGTGTTGCTCCCTGGCCTGGCCAAGGGTGATGATAAACAAGGATTTGCTCTGGATTTGGCTCCCAAATTTAATGGATCAAGGATGGAGCTCTGAGCAGCTGGGCTGGGCTGGTGGATTGCTCTGGATTTGGCTCCCAAATTTAATGGATCAAGGATGGAGCTCTGAGCATCCTGGGCTGGTTGGTTTCCCTGGATTTGGCTCCCAAATTTAATGGATAAAGGATGGAGCTCTGAGCAGCCTGGGCTGGTGGATTGCTCTGGATTTGGCTCCCAAATTTAATGGATCAAGGATGGAGCTCTGAGCAGCTGGGCTGGGCTGGTTGGTTTCCCTGGATTTGGCTCCCAAATTTAATGGATCAAGGATGGAGCTCTGAGCAGCTGGGCTGGGCTGGTTGGTTTCCCTGGATTTGGCTCCCAAATTTAATGGATCAAGGATGGAGCTCTGAGCAGCCTGGGCTGGCGGATTGTTCTGGATTTGGCTCCCACATTTAATGGATCAAGGATGGAGCTCTGAGCAGCCTGGGCTGGGCTGGTGGATTGCTCTGGATTTGGTTCCCAAATTTAATGGATCAAGGATGGAGCTCTGAGCAGGTGATCTGGGCTGGGCTGGTGGATTCCTCTGGATTTGGCTCCCACATTTAATGGATCAAGGATGGAGCTCTGAGCAGCCTGGGCTGGTGGAAGCTGTCCCTGCCCATGGAGCAGGGTTGGAACTGGAGGATCCCTAATGTCCCTTCCAATTATGAGAATCTTCCACAATTTGTTTCTGTTTTTTGGTGCATAAACCATTCCTGGCTGCAGAGACAGCCCTGCTTGGCTCTGGTGGATGGAGGGTGAAGCTTTCCACGCTCCAGAACCTGCTGCAAGTTGGGATTTTACCACAGGGAGAAATGATTCCAATGGCTGCTCCCATTCCCAGCTCCCATTTCTGTATCCACGAGGTGAAATGAGGGAAGAGGCTGAAACTGAACCCCAAAAATTGGTGTTGCTCCCTGGTCTGACCCAGGATAATGTCAAATGAGGGCTTGCTCTGGATTTGGCTCCCAAATTTAATGGATCAAGGATGGAGCTCTGAGCAGCCTGGGCGGGTGGAAGCTGTCCCTGCCCATGGAACAGGGTTGGAACTGGAGGATCCCCAATGTCCCTTCCAATTATGGGAATCCTCCACACTTTTTTCTGGTTTTTTGGTGCATAAACCATTCCCTGGCTGCAGAGACAGCCCAGCTTGGCTCTGGTGAATGGAGGGTGAAGCTTTCCACACCCCAGAACCTGCTGCAAGTTGGGATTTTACCACAGGGAGAAATGATTCCAATGGCTGCTCCCATTCCCAGCTCCCATTTCTGTATCCATGAGGTGAAATGAGGGAAGAGGCTGAAACTGAACCCCAAAAATTGGTGTTGCTCCCTGGTCTGGCCCAGGGTGATGATAAACAAGGATTTGCTCTGGATTTGGCTCCCACATTTAATGGATCAAGGATGGAGCTCTGAGCAGCTGGGCTGGTTGGTTTCCCTGGATTTGGCTCCCAAATTTAATGGATCAAGGATGGAGCTCTGAGCAGCCTGGGCTGGTGGATTGTTCTGGATTTGGCTCCCAAATTTAATGGATCAAGGATGGAGCTCTGAGCAGCCTGGGCTGGTGGATTGCCCTGGATTTGGCTCCCACATTTAATGGATCAAGGATGGAGCTCTGAGCAGCCTGGGCTGGTGGATTGTTCTGGATTTGGCTCCCACATTTAATGGATCAAGGATGGAGCTCTGAGCAGCTGGGCTGGTGGATTGTTCTGGATTTGGCTCCCACATTTAATGGATCAAGGATGGAGCTCTGAGCAGCCTGGGCTGGTGGAAGCTGTCCCTGCCCATGGAACAGGGTTGGAACTGGAGAATCCCCAATGTCCCTTCCAATTATGGGAATCTGTGATGGAATTAAAGACAAAACTGCTCTGGGCATGCATTTCTTTCCATGACAGTTTTCCCAACCCTTCCAGGACTTTAATGACATCACCAGGACACTCTCCCTGCCTCAAGATCTTTTCATTTCCATCCAGATTTTTTGGGTGTTATCCAGAACACCCAACCCCAAAATTGTCCAAGCCCAGTGCTGCAGAGTTTGGGGCAGCTTTGGTGCTACACCTGCACCCAGAACTTTGTAAATTTGGGGTCAAAGTCAGGATCAGAAAACCCCACTCACAACAGGGAACATTTTAAATGGTGTTTTCCTTCTTTTGTCATTTATCTCCAGATCTCAGCAGGAGACATCAGTGCCCAGCTCACTCTTACTCTTCCTTGGGAGGTTTGGAGTCCCCATCCCTGGAGATGTCCAAGGAATCACCAGGACACTCTCCCTGCCTCAAGATCATTTCATTTCCATCCAGATTTTTTGGGTGTTATCCAGAACACCCAAACCCAAAATTGTCCAAGCCCAGTGCTGCAGAGTTTGGGGCAGCTTTGGTGCTACACCTGCACCCAGAACTTTGTAAATTTGGGGTCAAAAGACAGGGTCAAAAAACCCCACTCACAAGAAGGAACATTTTAAATGGTGTTTTCCTTCTTTTGTCATTTATCTCCAGATCTCAGGAGGAGACACCAGTGCCCAGCTCACTCTCACTCTTCCTTGGGAGGTTTGGAATCCCCATCCCTGGAGATGTCCAAGGAATTCCTGGAGGTGGCTGGGGACAAGTGGGCATTGGGCACTGATTGGACTCCATGATCCTGGAGATCTTTTCCAACCTCAGTGATTCCAGAATTCCATGATTTTCGTGTCCACCCAGCTCAGATGGGCTGTAGTGGGATGTCAGAAGTAGCCCTGGGCACATAAACCCTCAACCTGAGAAGCTTCATCCTTTTCTTGATGCTTGCAACAGCTTTCCTCCCAAAGCTGCTTCCTAGAATGGGTTTCCCAAATCAAACTGCTCACTCTGCTCCCAGGCAGAAGAGTCCTGCTTGGGCCTGAAGAGTTCCCTGGAAAAAACAGTCATTTCCTGGGAAAAATTGTCATTCCCTGGGAAAAATGGCCAATCCCTGCAAAAAAAAGGGGCCATTCCCTGGAAAAAAGAACAATTCCCTGCCAAAAATGTCCTTTGATCTGGGAAGCTCCATCTCCAACCCCTGAAACAATTTCTCCTGGCCCGGGGATGTGCTGAGGGTGTTTCTATTTAAAACCTGAGCTAAAAGGAGCTGAGGGAAAGCAGGAGGAGAAGGAGGAGGGGGAGGAAAGAAGGAAAAAATAAAGCCCAGGGAAGGAGGGGCTGGGAGGAGATGGTGGAGCCGTTTCCATGACACATGAAGTGTGTGGGGTGTGACAGAGACCCCGTGACCTGGTCCCACAGTGGCAGTGGCACCTCGGGAGCAGTGGAAACAGGAGCTCCAATCAGCCTCATAAGTGGAGATTAGGGGGCTGTGACAATTCCCCTCGGCCAAATCCTCCCCTGGAGGGACTGAGGGATTCAGGCCTGGTGGGTTTGGAATGTCCCTCGTGGTTCCCATGACCTGCAGATAACCCAGAGGGAGAGGGCAGCGTGCTGGGGCAGCCCCGGGGGGAACGGGGCCATCCTCACCCCCCGGGCTCCCAAAAACAGAGGGAGGGTCTCTGTGCACACCCAGGGCACCACAGGGAATGTTCCTGTGTCTGCTCGGGGTGCCCTGACCCCCAGGGCAGCACTGACTCTGACCCTCATCCATCCTCAACTGCTCTGGGAATTCCATCCCAGCCTCTCCCCACCCTCTCAGCCAGGAATTCCCAATTCCCAATTTCCCATCCATCCCTGCCCTCTGGCGGGATATTTTTCCCATTAGAAAATAATAAAATGAAATAAATTAAAATCAAATTAAATCAAAGAAATAAAGTGTAAAAGAAGGAATAAAAATTCAAATAATTAAATTTAAAAAAATAAAATAATTCACCAATTTAAATAGCCACGAGCTGCACCAAGTTTAGGTTGGTGTGGAGACCCAGAGCACTGGGAATATTCCTGTGTCTGCTCTGGGTGCCCTGACCCCCAGGGCAGCACTGACTCTGACCCTCATCCATGGAGAAAGTTTCCTAAACTCCAGAATAGACCAGAATCCACAAAAGTGTGCAATAGATTATAGAGAGCAGTGTGGGTGTGTCACTGGGTGAGAAATTGAGGTTTTTTTGGGGTTTTTAGTGTGTTGTGGATGGCAGCAAGATGGAGGGCACAGGGTGTCATCCTGGGTTTCTCCTTCATGCTGCTTCTTCCTCCTTCTCCATGGGTTTGGGTGGCATTTTGGAACTGGGCAGAAAAGTCCCCATTGCAGCTCTGTGGGATCAGTGATTGGGTTAAAAGGGAAAATAATCCAGGTGTCAGTTCTGAATTGGAGAGTTTAGTCTGAAAAGACCTTGGAACAAGAGATTGTTGGGCATTTTGTGCCTTGCTGCTGAACTCCCAGCAGTGAGACTATTGCTGATAAGAAATAATAAACACCTGAGTGTTTATTATTTCTTATCAGTAAAGAATAAATAATAAATAAATAATAATAAAGAATATCAGTTTATTATTTCTTATCAGTATCCAAACATGAACTACTGTCTCAAGTGCCTTCAATCCAGACCCAGAGAAACCCACAGCTGGGTTATCACCACAGATCTCAAAAGGGAATCAAAGCTTTGGGATCCTCCTGGGGACAGAGAGGGGTTTAGGAACACCCTGGCAAATAATCTGAATTATCCCTGGTAGGGGAGACGTGGACATTTCATGGTTTCCCTTTCCATGTGCCCTGCTGGAGCAGGGAGCTGCTCCAGGTGATCCCACTGTGGTTCCCTCCAGCCTGGCCCATCCTGGGATTCCGGAATTCTCTGGAATTCTGGGATTCTGGGCTCCAGCCTAAAAGAAGGAATTCCACTGGCCCTTCCCAAATGTCTTGCCTGGAGCTGGGACTGGCCACGTTCAATCCTTGTGTTTAAAACCTTGGCATCAAATCTCCTCCACCTGCGTTTGCTTTAAACTCGGCCTTATTTCCAGCTTAATAAAAACTGATATTAATGTCCTCATTTGGTTCTGCAGGGGCTGGGGTTATGAGCCTGGCAGCCACCCAAGGGTTTTGCTGCAAATTGCACAGCAAATGGTATTTTATCCCTCGGGTTATGAGGAAAAGGATTTTTCATAGGCAAAGGGAGGGAAATAAAGGTGATTTCTGAATAAAAGAGGGTGACTGAAGTGCTACTTTTTGGTGAACCAGAACTGCTCAGACAGCAAAGTTTTCTGATTATTTTGATTTATTTTCTTCTGTTTAGGGGCTGTAAAATATTCTGCTGCCACAACAGACATGAAGGTGAGAGTCCAGTGGTTGTGATCACTCTTGGGGATTTATTTTTTTACATGGTGCCTTATTTTGTCCTTTAATTGCTGAATTCCCAGCTACAAGAACTGCCTGACTCTCAGACTGTTGTTTTTATTAAAAAAACTTATTTTTTTCCTTTCAGGAGTAAATAAACATTGAAAACATGATGCCCTAAAACCTCTAAAATCAAAATGGAAATCAAAGGGATGCTGTTGTTGTCAGTGATTTAGACTCATGGAAAGCTTTGGGTTGGAAGGGACCTTAAAGATGAAATTCCAACCCCTCCACCCTGCCATGAGCAGGGAATCTTTTACTTGATCAGGTTAGAAAAACAAAATTAAAACTTTTTTATGGATCTTTATTTTTTCTCTCATTTTTGGAGGCAGGGGCTGCAAAACAAGGCCATTATTGCACCCATACCCCACAGCTGAGCTCAGCCCAGCAAATTCTTCAGGGTCAAGTCCCAATTTCTCCTAAAATCTCCATCCTGGTCCTGTCAAACCATCCCTCACATTTTTGCTGTCCCTGGTGAGGTTTCTGACCTGGGAATTTCACACTTTCATTTCCAGCCCTGCTGGCCTTGACTTGACCAACTGGATTTTCATTCTGGGTCAGTGACACTGAAATTATCACAAAAACCGGGTCAGTGACGCTGGAATTATCAGGGAAAATTGTTCCATTTCCATTGACTCTTGCACTAATTTAAAGACCAGAGGCTCAGCCTTGGGTGCTGTGGTCAGTGAACTCTGTCCACACTCAGTGAGTATTTTACAACAGCTTTATGTGCTGCCACACCCAGCAGTTGAATCATTTCTGTTTTAAAATCAATAATTCTGCTGGACTGGTGGCTTTGAGCTCTGGGAATTACTGGGTTTGTCAAAAATGTGGCTTTGTGTTTCCATCTCCTCCTTTTCATCACTTGCTGAAAGGTTTTGAGCTTTGATTCTTCAAGAATCTTCAAAATTCTTCACCAGAGCCTCCAGTTCTGTCTGTGGTTTGTGGGAATTATTGGGATTAAGTTTTGAGCTTTGATTCTTCAAGAATCTTCAAAATTCTTCACCAGAGCCTCCAGTTCTGTCCGTGGTTTGTGGGAATTATTGGGATTAAGTTTTGAGCTTTGATTCTTCAAGAATCTTCAAAATTCTTCACCAGAGCCTCCAGTTCTGTCTGTGGTTTGTGGGAATTATTGGGATTAAGTTTTGAGCTTTGATTCTTCAAAAATCTTCAAAATTCTTCACCAGAGCCTCCAGTTCTGTCTGTGGTTTGTGGGAATTATTGGGATTAAGTTTTGAGCTTTGATTCTTCAAGAATCTTCAAAATTCTTCACCAGAGCCTCCAGTTCTGTCCGTGGTTTGTGGGAATTATTGGGATTAAGTTTTGAGCTTTGATTCTTCAAAAATCTTCAAAATTCTTCACCAGAGCCTCCAGTTCTGTCTGTGGTTTGTGGGAATTATTGGGATTAAGTTTTGAGCTTTGATTCTTCAAGAATCTTCAAAATTCTTCACCAGAGCCTCCAGTTCTGTCCGTGGTTTGTGGGAATTATTGGGATTAAGTTTTGAGCTTTGATTCTTCAAGAATCTTCAAAATTCTTCACCAGAGCCTCCAGTTTTGTCTGTGGTTTGTGGGAATTATTGGGATTTGTGTCACTGATTTCAATGAGGGCAAAATAGGGGCACTGAAAACCAAATTTATTCAACCCCCAACATCCAACTGCTCAAGAAGTTGGAGAAGCAGAGGAAAAAGGGACAAAAGCTTTTGGAAGAACCTCCAGCATAAATCCCTGGAAGTGTCAAAGCTGCAGTGAGAAACAGAGCAGCTCCCTGGATTTGGTGTCTGAAGGAGCCTCTGGAGAGATTCCTTCCCCATGGAATTGACTGGAGCCTTTTCCAGTTTGCACTCAACTCACTGGAAGTTCCTGGGCTGCCCCTCCCTCACTGCCAATTTGTTTATAAAGAAAATTTTTTAAAGAGTAAAAACAAGAGAAAAAATTCCTTTGATTCTATTTCCTTTTGTTAAGATTTTCTTAAATGTTGTCCTTGATTGTTGTTTATTTTATTACAATTGGAAGGGGCAGTTGTGGATGCACTTCCCACTCCAGGGGTGTCTTAGCCCAGAGAATTCCTGCCTGGAATTGCTGGATCCTGTTCAAATTCCTGAAATCCAGAATCCAGTCTTAGCCCAGAGAATTCCTGTTTGGAATTGCTGGATCCTGCTCAAATTCCTGAAATCCAGAATCCAGTCTTAGCTTAGAGAATTCCTGTCTGGAACTGCTGGATTTGCTCAAATTCCTGAAATCCAGAATCCAGTCTTAGCTTAGAGAATTCCTGTCTGGAACTGCTGGATTTGCTCAAATTCCTGAAATCCAGAATCCAGTCTTAGCTCAGAGAATTCCTGCCCAGAATTCCTGGATTCTGCTCAAATTCCTGAAATCCGTAATCCAGTCTTAGCCTAGAGAATTCCTGCCTGGAATTGCTGGACCCTGCTCAAATTCCTGAAATCCAGACTGAGGCAAATCTTTTGTGGTTTGTGACTCAGCTGATCCTGGAGAGCTCTGATCTCAGCTATCAGTTGTGTTATCTCTTAGAGTTCCTGGGATTTGTGTTTTCCATTTAGGATTGATCTCTGCCTGCTCTCTACAATCCCATAAAAAAAGATGGAGCCAGCTGGGATTGGTCTCTTCTCCCAAGGAACAACGAAGAGGACAAGAGGAAATAATCCCAAATTGTGCCAGAGGGAGTTTGGATTGGATTTTAGGGAATATTCCTCCACAGAAAGGGAGGTCAGGCATTGGAACAGGATGACCAGGGGAGGGGAGTCACCATTCCTGGAAGGGTTTTTATTTGGATGTGGCACTTGGGGACATGGGCTGGGTGGATTTGGCAGTGCTGGGTTCCTGTTTGGACTCGATGAGCTCAGAGGGTTTTTCCAAATTTAACAATCCTGTGATTCCCAGAATCCCCTAAATCCTTGCTGGAGCCCCTAAATCCTCTATTATGTCAAAAATCTGGGATTGGGGGAATAAGTACAACTGAGATTATCCCAGAATAGGATCAGTAAAAGGAATAGGTACAGCTGAGATTATCCCAGATTAGCACAGGTACAGGGAATAGGTACAGCTGAGATTATCCCAAATTAGGACAGGTACAGGGAACAGGTACAGCTGAGATTATCCCAGAATAGGACAGGTACAGGGAACAGGTACAACTGAGATTATCCCAGAATAGGATCAGTACAGGGAATAGGGACAGCTGAGATTATCCCAGATTAGGACAGGTACAGGGAATAAGTACAGCTGAGATTATCCCAAATTAGGACAGGTACAGGGAACAGGTACAGCTGAGATTATCCCAGATTAGGACAGGTCCAGGGAACAGGTACAACTGAGATTATCCCAGAATAGGATAAATACAGGGAATAGGGACAGCTGAGATTATCCCAGAATAGAACAGGTACAGGGAACAGGTACATCTGAGATTATCCCAGAATAGGATCAGTACAGGGAATAGGGACAGTTGAGATTATCCAAAATTAGGACAGGTCCAGGGAACAGGTACAAGTGAGATTATCCCAGATTAGGATCAGTACAGGGAATAGGTACAGCTGAGATTATCCCAGATTAGGACAGGTACAGGGAACAGGTACAGCTGAGATTATCCCAGAAATATTCCCAAAGCAGGGACTGGATGGACATCCTGGAACTGTCCTAATTCCCCTATTGTGGGGTTGATTCCTTGCTTTTCCAAGGAATGGCATTTTCCAGACTGGGTGTCTGGAATCAGGGATAACTGCTCCATTTTCCTGTGCCCAAAAAGTCGGGTTATGTGCAGAAACTTAAGAAAGGCATTTTCCAACTGTGACCCATTGTATCCAATGGAAAAATATGTTTAGTTTTTGTTTAGTATCTTCCATTCACTGAGAATTTCATAAGTAAAAAAAAAAAAACATAAAATCCCTAAAAAGCTCTAAAATTCTGTCATGAAACTATTTTTAAATTTAATAATTTTAAAGTATTTCTTTTTTATTAATTATTATATTGAAGTAACACAAGAGCTATGACAGATTTTAGTGCTAATGATAAAATCCCAACTGAACATCCTATTCCATTCCCATTCCATGGAATTGGAGAATCCTGGAATATCCTGAGCCAGAAGAGATCCACAAGGATCATCCAGTCCAACCCCTGGCCCTGCACAGACACCCCAACAATCCCACCCTGGGCATCCCTGGCAGCATTTTCCAAACGTTCCTGGAGCTCTGGCAGCCTTGGGAATGTGCCCATTCCTGGGGAGCCTGGGCAGTGCCCAACCTCCCTCGGGATGAGGAACCTTTCCCTAAAATCCAAATGTAATGTATCCCTAAAATCCAAATGAAACCTATCCCTAAAATCCAAATGAAATCTATCCATAAAATCCAAATGAAATCTTTCCCAAAAATCCAAATGTAACCTATCCCTAAAATCCAGCTGTAACCTTTCCCTAAAATCCAACCAAAATCTTTCCCTAAAATCCAACTGGAACCTTTCCCTAAAATCCAGCTGGAATCTTTCCCTGAAATCCAGCTGAAACCTTTCCCTGAAATCCAACTGGAACATTTCCCCAAAATCCAGCTGGAATCTTTCCCTAAAATCCAACTGGAATCTTTTCCAAAAATCTAACAGAAGCCTTTCCCTAAAATCCAACTAGAACCTTTTCCTAAAATCCAATTGGAGCCTTTCCCTAAAATCCAACTGGAACCTTTCCCTAAAATCCAACTGAAACCTTTCCCTGAAATCCAGCTGGAATTTTTCCCTGAAATCCAAGTGGAACCTTTCCCTAGAATCCAAATGAAACCTTTCCCTAAAATCCAACTGGAACCTTTCCCTAAAATCCAACTGGAGCCTTTCCTTAAAATCCAATTGGAACCTTTCCCTAAAATCCAATTAGAACCTTTCCCTAAAATCTAAATTAAACCTTTCCCTAAAATCCAACTGGAATTTTTCCCCAAAAACAAAATAAAACCTTTCCCTAAAATCCAACCAAAATTTGTCCCTAAAATCCAACTGGAACCTTTCCATGAAATCCAACCGCAAACTTTTCCTAAAATCCAGCTGGAATCTTTCCCTAAAATCCAATTGGAGCCTTTCCCTAAAATCCAACAGAAGCCTTTCCCTAAAATCCAACTGAAACCTTTCCCTAAAATCCAACTGGAACCTTTCCCTAAAATCCAGCTGAAACCTTTCCCTAAAATCCAAATGAAACCTTTCCCTGAAATCCAACTGGAACCTTTCCCTAAAATCCAACAGAAGCCTTTCCCCAAAATCCAACTGGAACCTTTCCCTAAAACCCAATTGGAACCTTTCCCTAAAATCCAACTGGAACCTTTCCCTAAAATCCAACTGGAATTTTTCCCCAAAATCAAAATAAAACCTTTCCCTAAAATCCAACCAAAATTTGTCCCTAAAATCCAGCTGGAACCTTTCCATAAAATCCAACTGGAACTTTTCCCCAAAATCAAAATAAAACCTTTCCCTAAAATCCAGCCGAAATTTTTCCCTAAAATCCAACTGGAACCTTTCCCTGAAATCCAGCTGAAACCTTTCCCTAGAATCCAACCGAAACCTTTCCCTTAAATCCAGCTGGAATCTTTCCCTAAAATCCAACTACAATCTTTTCCTAAAATCCAACAGAAGCCCTTCCCTAAAATCCAGCTGTAACCTTTCCCCAAAATCAAGATTAAACCTTGCCCTAAAATCCAACTGGAACCTTTTCCTAAAACCCAATTGGAGCCTTTCCCTAAAATCCAACCAGAAAATTTCCCTAAAATCCAACTGGAACCTTTCCCTGAAATCCAACTGGAACATTTCCCCAAAATCCAACTGAAATCTTTCCCTGAAATCCAACTGGAACCTTTCCCTTAAATCCAGCTGGAATCTTTCCCTAAAATCCAACTGGAACATTTCCCTAAAATCCAACAGAAGCCTTTCCCTAAAATCCAAATGAAACCTTTCCCTAAAATCCAATTGGAATCTTTCCCTGAAATCCAAGTGGAACTTTTCCCTAAAATCCAACTGGAACCTTTCCCTGAAATCCAGCTGAAACCTTTCCCTAAAATCCAAATGAAACCTTTCCCCAAAATCCAACTGGAACCTTTCCCTAAAATCCAACTGGAACCTTTCCCTGAAATCCAGCTGAAACCTTTCCCTAGAATCCAAATGAAACCTTTCCCTAAAATCCAACTGGAACCTTTCCCTAAAATCCAATTAGAACCTTTCCCTAAAATCTAAATTAAACCTTTCCCCAAAATCCAACTGGAACCTTTCCCCAAAATCAAAATAAAACCTTTCCCTAAAATCCAGCCAAAATTTTTCCCTAAAATCCAACTGGAACCTTTCCATAAAATCCAACTGGAACATTTCCCCAAAATCCAGCTGGAAACTTTCCCTAAAATCCAACTGTAACCTTTCCCTAAAATCCAACTGAAACATTTCCCCAAAATCCAGCTGGAATCTTTCCCTAAAATCCAACTGGAACCTTTTCCTAAAACCCAATTGGAGCCTTTCCCTAAAATCCAACCAGAAACTTTCCCTAAAATCCAACTGGAACCTTTCCCTAAAATCCAACTGGAATTTTTCCCCAAAAACAAAATAAAACCTTTCCCTAAAATCCAACCAAAATTTGTCCCTAAAATCCAACTGGAACCTTTCCGTAAAATCCAACCAAAATTTGTCCCTAAAATCCAACTGGAACCTTTCCCTAAAATCCAACTGGAAACTTTCCCTAAAATCCAACTGGAATCTTTCCCTAAAATCCAACTGGAACCTTTCCCTAAAATCCAGCTGGAATCTTTCCCTGAAATCCAGCTGAAACCTTTCCCTGAAATCCAACTGGAACATTTCCCCAAAATCCAGCTGGAATCTTTCCCTAAAATCCAACTGGAATCTTTTCCAAAAATCTAACAGAAGCCTTTCCCTAAAATCCAACTAGAACCTTTTCCTAAAATCCAACTGAAACCTTTCCCTAGAATCCAAATGAAACCTTTCCCTAAAATCCAACTGGAGCCTTTCCTTAAAATCCAATTGGAACCTTTCCCTAAAATCTAAATTAAACCTTTCCCTAAAATCCAGCTGGACTCATTCCCTGAAATCCAACTGGAACCTTTCCTAAAATCCAACCGGAAACTTTCCCTAAAATCCAACAAGAACCTTTCCCTAAAATCCAACAAGAACCTTTTCCTAAAATCCAACTGGAACATTTCCCCAAAATCCAACTGTAACCTTTCCCTAAAATCCAACTGAAACATTTCCCCAAAATCCAGCTGGAATCTTTCCCTAAAATCCAACTGGAACATTTCCCCAAAATCCAGCTGGAATCTTTCCCTAAAATCCAACTGGAACCTTTTCCTAAAACCCAATTGGAGCCTTTCCCTAAAATCCAACCAGAAACTTTCCCTAAAATCCAACTGGAACCTTTCCCTAAAATCCAACTGGAATTTTTCCCCAAAATCAAAATAAAACCTTTCCCTAAAATCCAACCAAAATTTGTCCCTAAAATCCAGCTGGAACCTTTCCATAAAATCCACCTGGAACTTTTCCCCAAAATCAAAATAAAACCTTTCCCTAGAATCCAGCCGAAATTTTTCCCTAAAATCCAACTGGAACCTTTCCCTGAAATCCAGCTGAAACCTTTCCCTAGAATCCAACTGAAACCTTTCCCTTAAATCCAGCTGGAATCTTTCCCTAAAATCCAACTACAATCTTTTCCTAAAATCCAACAGAAGCCTTTCCCTAAAATCCAGCTGTAACCTTTCCCCAAAATCAAGATTAAACCTTGCCCTAAAATCCAACTACAACCTTTCCCTAAAATCCAACTGGACTCTTTCCCTAAAATCCAGCTGGAACCTTTTCCTAAAACCCAACTGGAGCCTTTCCCTAAAATCCAACCAGAAAATTTCCCTAAAATCCAACCAGAAAATTTCCCTAAAATCCAACTGGAACCTTTCCCTGAAATCCAACTGAAACCTTGCCCTAAAATCCAACTGGAACATTTCCCCAAAATCCAACTGAAATCTTTCCCTGAAATCCAACTGGAATCTTTCCCTAAAATCCAGCTGGAATCTTTCCCTAAAATCCAACTGGAACATTTCCCTAAAATCCAACAGAAGCCTTTCCCTAAAATCCAAATGAAATCTTTCCCTAAAATCCAACTGGAACCTTTCCCTAAAATCTAAATTAAACCTTTCCCTAAAATCCAACTGGAATTTTTCCCCAAAATCAAAATGAAACCTTTCCCTAAAATCCAACCGAAATTTTCCCCTAAAATCCAACTGGAACCTTTCCATGAAATCCAACCGCAAATTTTTCCTAAAATCCAACTGGAACCTTTTCCTAAAATCCAATTGGAACCTTTCCCTAAAATCTAAATTAAACCTTTCCCTAAAATCCAGCTGGACTCATTCCCTGAAATCCAACTGGAACCTTTCCTAAAATCCAACCGGAAACTTTCCCTAAAATCCAACAAGAACCTTTTCCTAAAATCCAACTGGAACATTTCCCCAAAATCCAACTGTAACCTTTCCCTAAAATCCAACTGAAACATTTCCCCAAAATCCAGCTGGAATCTTTCCCTAAAATCCAACTGGAACCTTTTCCTAAAACCCAATTGGAGCCTTTCCCTAAAATCCAACCAGAAACTTTCCCTAAAATCCAACTGGAACCTTTCCCTAAAATCCAACTGGAACCTTTCCCCAAAATCCAACCGGAACTTTTCCCCAAAATCAAAATAAAACCTTTCCCTAAAATCCAACCAAAATTTGTCCCTAAAATCCAACTGGAACCTTTCCATAAAATCCAACTGGAAACTTTCCCTAAAATCCAACTGGAACCTTTCCCTAAAATCCAACTGGAATCTTTCCCTAAAATCCAAGTGAAACCTTTCCCTTAAATCCAGCTGGAATCTTTCCCTAAAATCCAAATTAAACCTTTCCCCAAAATCCAACTGTAACCTTTCCCCAAAATCAAGATTAAACCTTTCCCTAAAATCCAACCGAAATTTTTCCCTAATTAATTTAGGGAAAGATTAATCTAATTAATTTAGATTTTAGGGAAAGGTTCTAATTGGATTTTAGGGAAAGGCTCCAGTTGGATTTGAGGGAAAGGTTTCATTTGGATTTTAGGGAAAAGTTCCAGCTGAATTTCAGGGAAAGGTTTCACTTGGATTTTAGGGAAAGGTTCCAATGGATTTCAGGGGAAGATTCCAGCTGGATTTTATGGAAATGTTCCAGTTGGATTTTAGGGAAAGGTTTCAGTTGGATTTCAGGGAAAGAAAGGTTCCAGTTGGATTATAGGGAAAGTTTCCAGTTGGATTTTAGGGAAAGGCTCCAATTGGATTTTAGGGAAAGGTTCTTGTTGGATTTTAGGGAAAGATTCCAGTTGGATTTTAGGGAAAGGTTCCAATTGGATTTTAGGGAAAGGTTCCAATTGGATTTTAGGAAAAGGTTCCAGTTGGATTTTAGGGAAAGATTCCAGTTGGATTTTAGGGAAAGGCTCCAATTGGATTTTAGGAAAAGTTTTTTTTTTCCACATCCCTTTTGCTGTTTCTGATCCTTTTAGGAAGGATATTCCCATTTCCAAGGATTTTTCAGGATCACAGTTGTCCCTTCCCTGCAGCTCTGTGGTGTCACCAACGCCTTGAGCAGGGCAGGGAGGGGCCTGGACTCACTGGAGGTGTCACAAAATTCATTAAATGCCACAACCAGGCCTGAAGTCCCCTCTTGGCAGGTGGAGCAAGGTGGTTCCCTCCAACCACTCCAATTCCAGGGAGAATTGGCAATCCCAGACATTTCTTTCCCTATTTTAGCACAATTTATTTCCAATAAAAACAAAATTAGCAATGTGCCATTCATCCCTGCCCAAGTTTTGATTGGTTTATGTACAAACATTCACATTTTACCTTATGATTCCATTTTCATTACAGCACACCAATACTCCCGGGATTAATTTTTAATTTTTTTTAATTTTTTTCTCTTTTTTTTCTGCAATTCCAGCAAAAAAACAGGCTCAGAAAAACGGGTGGGTGTGTTTCCCTTGTAATGGAGGTTTTGTTTTCCAAACCAAGCCTCAGCCCCACTGCCTGGGCCTTGCCCTGGTGAAGAGCTGCTGAGCAATAGGCAGAGATAGGAGCCCTTGGGAAGGGAAGCAGGAGCACTGATATCCCCTGGAAAACATCCCTGGCAAACTGTCAGCACCCGGGGCTGATAAGGAAGGCACAGCCTGGATTTGGGAAGTGTGGGTGAGAGGAGGCACCAGGCTGAGTTAACTCTTGCTGGACTCATTCCCTGTCTCCCAAATCCACCTTCCAACACATCCCAACATCCCTTTCCAAATTAGGGCCTTTATCCCGAGATGCTGAGCCCACCCAAGGCTGGATATCCTTCCTGTAATCCAATTTTTTCCACCTAAACACCATAAATCCCTCTGATCCCCTCCTGGAATTTCTTCCATATTCCTCCTTCTCTCCCAACCACAACCTGAGTTCCACCTGCCATTCTCCAGCTTTGAGCCTTCCCACACCTCTCCATGTCCCTTTGAAAATCAGGGTCGTTATCCCAAGGTGCTGAGCCCACCAAGGCTGGTTACACTTGTTGTGATCCCTTTTTTTCCACCTAAACTCCATAAATCCCTCTTGTCCCCTCCTGGAATTTCTTCCATATTCCTCCTTCTCTCCCAACCACAACCTGAGTTCCACCTGCCATTCTCCAGCCTTGAACCTTCCCACACCTCTCCACGTCCCTTTCCAAATTTGGGCCTTTATCCCAAAGTGCTGAGCCCACCCAAGGCTGGATACACTTGTTGTGATCCCTTTTTTTCCACCTAAACTCCATAAATCCCTCTGGTCCCCTCCTGGAATTTCTTCCATATTCCTCGTCCTCTCTAAACCACAACCTGAGTTCCACCTGCCATTCTCCAGCTTTGAACCTTCCCACACCTCTCCATGTCCCTTTCCAAATTAGGGCCTTTATCCTGAGATGCTGAACCCACCCAAGGCTGGACATCCTTGCTCTGATTCCTTTTCTCTACACCCAAACACCATAAATCCCTCTTGTCCCCTCCTGGAATTTCTTCCATATTCCTCCTTCTCTCCAAACCACGCTGAGCCCACCCAAGGCTGGATATCCTTGCTGTGATCCCTTTTCTCTACACCCAAACACCATAAATCCCTCTGGAATTTCTTCCATATTCCTCCTCCTCTCTAAACCACAACCTGAGTTCCACCTGCCATTCTCCAGCTTTGAACCATCCCACACCTTTCTAAATTTGGGCCTTTATCCCAAAGTGCTGAGCCCACTGAAGGCTGGATATCCATGCTCTGATCCCTTTTTTTTCCACCCAAACACCATAAATCCCTCTGGTCCCCTCCTGGAGTTTCTTCCATATTCCTCCTTCTCTCCCAACCACAACCTGAGTTCCACCTGCCATTCTCCAGCTTTGAACCTTCCAACACATCTCCATGTCCCTTCCCAAATTAAGGCCATTACCCCAAAGTGCTGAGCCCACCCAAGGCTGGATATCCTTGCTCTGATCCCTTTTCTCTCCACCCAAACTCCATAAATCCTCTTGTCCCCTCCTGGAATTTTTTCCATATTCTTCCTCCTCTCCAAACCACAACCTGAGTTCCACCTGCCATTCTTCAACCTTGAACCTTTGGGAATTCAGACACGTGGTGCTGCAGCAATCCTGGTCCTGCTCAGGAGGAGATCCCCAGGACACAGCAAAGGGAGGAAGGAAGAAGGATCAGAGGAGAAATCCATGATAATCCATTAGTGGATTCAGGAACACACGGGAGACTGGGAATACTCCAGTGGGAATTGTAGAATTTGTAGAAAAATCATAGAAATTCATGGGGAAATCATAGAAATGCATGGGGAAATCATAGAAATTCATGGGGAAATCATTGAAATTCATGGGGAAATCGTTGAAATCATAGAAAGTCCTGAGCTGGAGGATTCCCACAGGGATCCTCCAGTCCAGCTCCTGGTCCTGCCCAGGATAACCCCAACAATCCCACCCTGTCCCTGAGTTGTGCAAACGTTCCTGGAGCTCTGGCAGCCTTGGGAATGTGCCCATTCCTGGGGAGCCTGGGCAGTGCCCAGCACCTTCTAAGGGAAGAACTTTTCCCTGAGATCCAACCTAAATCCCTCTGGCACAGCTCCATGCCATCATCCTGCCAGCACGATGGGATTTGGCAGAAGGGATTTGCTTTGGAAAATCATTTTTGCTGGAAAACTCTGCCATTCCTTCAGTTTGAACCGTGAGTTTGAAGCACAATAACAACACAAAGCCAAGAATTTTTGTTTGTAGGGAGTTTATATTCCCTAATAAAGGACAAAAGTGGGAGAAGAGGAATTTTTGGGTTCCTGAGGGATGGAGATGCTCTTCCCAGAGAGTTCCTGGGTTCTTTTCAGTCCTGGTTCCCTCTTCAGTGAGAATCAGGGGCAGCAAAGGGGTAAAAAGTTTCCTATGAGGATTGAACATATGGAATAGTTTTCCCAAAGAATGAAGGACACTCCAGGAAATCAGCAAGGAAGAGAAAGGTTTGGTGCTGGATACGATCAAAGGATATAAAATCAGGAGTTAAAAGGGGGAAATGAGCAGGGAGGGAGAGTTTATTCCAATAAAATCTATAATGCAAGGAAATGAATGGGAGTTTCCAAACTGCTCCACACAGCCTGGAGGTGAACTTTGGAATTCTCTGTGGGATATTTACAACATTTTATATCCACCCAAAACAAAAACCCCAAACCCACGGATACATGGATCAAGGAATGCTTCTTTCTTTATTGAAGGGAATTATGTGAGTGTCCAAACAAATGAAATTCCAAAGTTTACAGACACATCCTCATCAATTATTTCTCCTGGAATTAGCCACTGAAATATTTTCCAATCAGGATTCAGGTGAGCCAGAGAAATTTTTCAGGAATTAAGATTCAGAACTAAGAAATGATGGTGGATTTCCTAATTTATCACTGGCACATTCCGTGAAAAATAATCAGCCAGGAAGTGGGAAATATTTAAGCACGTGTTAAAAAAAAAACTACTCCACAAAAATTAAGAAATTGGAAATGTTAATAAAATCAACCATGTACATAAATATTTGGAAAAACTAGGGATGTGTGTTGGGGATGATGTTCTCAGGCAAAGGGAATTTTGTCCCTGGAATGACAGCAGGAGGAATTCAGGAGGAAAATGCTGACACGCTCCCCTTGCTGCTCCTGTCCAGGGGGAGAGGAACAGCCTCAGGTTGTGCCAGGGGAGGTTCAGGTTGGCAATTTAGGGAAAATTTTTCATGGAAAAGGTGGTCAGGCATTGGAATGGGGAAATGTTGGAATCACCACACCTGGAAGTATCCAAAAATGTGTGGATGTGGCATCTGGGGACATGGTTTTGTGGTGAGGGAATGGTTGGACTCAATGATCTTGGAGCCTTTTTCCAACTGAAATTATTCCATGATTCCTGACAATTTGAAGTGTGGAGAGGTTTTTTTAGGTATTCTGAAGATCTCCCACCCATTCCTCCCTCAGTGTCATTCCTGGATTTCAGTGAAACCCCCTCATTCTTCACTCACTGATCTTGGACACCCCAAAAAACCTGGAAAACTTGAGACTGACAGGAAAACACCCTCTGTGATTATTACAGAGAAAAAAACACCTGGAATTTGTAAATCCTTATGGAATACTGAAGTGATTTTCCCTGGATCCTTCAGGATTCTCTGGAAAAGCAAATTAATTTATTCCTTACATCTGATGGGCCTTACTGGTGACACAACCCAGCACTTGGAGCTTGAAACCAGCTGGGAATGATGGAAGCTGCTGGAATAAACTGGGAGAGAGAATTTTGGATTTGTCAACACAACAACAACAGCACAGCCAACCCTAGAGAGATTTGTGATGTTACTGGGGGGTTGTGGTTATTGTGGGAAAAAGGAAAAGAAAAAGAGTTTGGGGAATGCTGGGATGCTCCGTGAAAAAACAGCTGGGGAAAGAAAATCCCTCACTCCAGCAGCAGGAGCCTCAAAGCTGGACATGTTCAGGCTCCAAAGGTGCCAAGTTGGGAATTGAATCCCATGCCAAGAGCAGGAGAATCCCAGCCAAAGCAGCTGTGGGTTTATGGAGGCAAGGGAAGCCTTCAGCAGGGCCCTTGGGAATTCCCAGCTCAACAGGATCACCACAGAATCCCAAGGACATGGAAATGGAGCTGAGCTTTTAAACAGAAGAGTGAATGATTTTTTTTATGTGTCACAGCCCCACATTTGGTGTCCCCTCAAAGGGTTATCCCAGATTTTCCCCTCAGGATCACAGGGATTGTGGCGTGGGGAATATCCCAGCACAGCCTGAGCATCCCGAGGCTGGCAGCATCCTTACTGCTCCCTCAGGGTCCTGGTTTGTGCTGAGGTTGGACCACACAGCTCAGGAAAGCTGGGAATGACATCCCAGGGAGCAGATTTGGGGAGATTTTTAGTGGATGAGGGCAGCTGAGTCAGACCAGGCACACACACATTCCAGAAATGGAACATCATCAAACCCTTGTAGGAATAATTTTTTAAAATGCATTTTTCTTCACAGATTATCTGCTATAATCCCATTGCTCCAGGAGCTGGG
>JANCRA010000067.1:205000-247694 GCA_024362935.1 Setophaga petechia | reverse complement strand
GATTCACCAGGAATCCCTTCCACTAAAGGGACTGGACTGGCTGGAATGCCAGATTCCAGGAAAATATCCCAGGATTTGAGCTCCCTCTGCCCTTCAGTTCCCTCCCCACACTGCACATTTGGCTTGGGAATAAACCTTTGTACAAACATCACAGGATGCAAATCCCACAAGGAGCTCTGCAGGAATTTCTTGCAATTTCTGGATACTCAAGAGTTGCTATGCTGACATTTTTATTTATCAACAATTCCTTAAAAACAGTGATTAGGAATATCCATATCTCTCACTGCTGCAGCAGAAAATTCCTTGCTCTTAAAGGACAATTCTTGGAAAGCTGATCCCTACACCAAATAAAACTCTAGGAATTGTTTAACCTCCACAGCTCAGCTTTCCATGACACACAATTTTATTCTCAGCCTGCTGGTCAGAAGGTGAAGGCAGGGAACGAACACGGAGAGATCCAAATCCCAAATATTTTCCTTACAGATGCTTAGTCAAGGCTTAAAAATAAACCACCCCCGTGAGCAAACAGGAATATTTGATTTGGTCTGGAGGCAAACACACTCCAGGTTTCCACTCCTCGATTTTTATTATTTTTTTTTTGTAGGGAATTTTTGAAGTGATCCCTTGGCCCTCAGCCAATCCCCACTTTTTATGATGTCCGAGAATCCATTTGCTCCAAGTTCTACATTTCCCTCATTAAACAGCACTAAAAAGGGAACTCCAAGCCACAAGACCACACACGTTGGCATCAGACATCCAATATCCAGAGCTGGCACGATCCCATAAATTAATGTTTGCTCCCATCTAGTGGGTGGAAGAAGAAATTGTCTTTAGGCAGAATATTATGCAAATTTCATTTGCATTGAGCTGTGGGGGGGATTTATGGGAGTTTTTTTCCTTCTTGGAGTTGTAAGGTTTTAGGCCTGATCTAAGATTTTCACACATATTTGTTAAATTTAGTGCTGTGTTTTCATGTAGGCCTCAAGTTTCAGCATCTTGTAGGCCTCAAATTACAGCATCATCCAGGAGAAGCTTAGATTGGGTATCAGGGAAAAAAATTCCTCATGGAAAAGTGGTCAAGCCTTGGAAGAGGTTGCACAAGGAAGGATCAGAGTCCCCATCCATGGAATTGTTCAAAAAATGTGTGGATGTGGCCCTTGAGGACAGAGTTTAATGAACTATGGAGGTGCTGGGTGAGGGTTGGACTCGATGATCTTGGAGATCTTTTCCAACCTTAACAATTCCTCGATTCCACAGTTATTTCTATATTTAAGATCATCAAGTTTAACCCTCAACCAGCACCACCACCATGTCCTCAAGTGCCACATCCACACATTTTGGTTTTGTTCACATTTCCAAGAATGGTGACGCCACCACTTCCCAGCCCATTCCAACGCTTGACAGCCCTTTCCCTCAAGAATTTTTTTTCCTAATATCCAATCTCCACCTCCCCTGGTGAATAATAAATAAGAAGTAATGATGGGGAGAACAATGAGAACCATTGATATTCCAAGTCGTTAAATAATATTTAATTTTAAAAGGATTTCTGGAGTATCCTGGGAAAAGCCCCATAGCCTGCATGGCACAGGAGGAAGCAACTCCAGAAAATCCAAGACATGCTCAGACTTTGGAAAAAGGACAGAAATATTCAGGAATGTGGAGAAAATGCAGCTGGAACCAGACAGGAGATCAGAAGGAGACATGGATTTTCCTTTTCTGCATTTCCACAGGATATGGACATGAGAATCAGCTTCCAATTCCAGCACCTGACTCCATCTCTTACAACATTTGTTTGACCTCATCAGCTTGAAGTTACATTTTGACCTTTTTTCTCTATAAATTAAAAATTTTTCCTCATTTTTTTCCCCTTCAGAAGGCCGAGAAAATGCTCTGCACTGTGTGGCTATAACGTGGCACAGACTTCTGGAGTGGTTTTAAGCTGAAGGAAGGCAGGGATAGAAGGAATATTGGGAAGGAATTCCTGGCTGGGAGGGGTTGGGATGGAATTCCCAGAGAAGCTGAGGCTGCCTCATCCCTGGAAGTGTCCCAGGCCAGGTTAAATGGGGCTTGGAGCAGCCTGGGACAGTGGAAGGTGGGAATGAGATGATTTTACAAGGTCCCTTCCATCCCAAACCATTCCAGATTTCTGTGAAATCAAGGGAAGTGTTTGGGTTTCCATCTCTTCCTTTTGAGGAAGCATCAGAATTCCCAAGCTCTGGAGCAGACACAGCAATGGTGCTCACAACCACACTCTGGACCATGTCCTGGAATTACTTCCCCTTTTTTCAGAGCTATTTCAGCTTCTCCTGCTGCAGCAGCCCTGTTTTACCTGCTGAAATTATTATATTAATTAACACAATAATGAAATAATTCACCTACGAGTTCCCTGCAGAGCCTGAAATTTCCTGTCCCTCCCTTTAAATGTGGTTTTGTTTGCTGAAGACCAAAATTCTGTATTCCAACAAAACTCCTTGGGCTTGTTAAAGGGTGACCTAAGAGGGACAGAGGGATCCAATTCCACCTTTGGGGCTGGAATTTAAGACAACCTACAGGTGTAAATATTTCCAGGAATTTATTGTCTCACTTGGAATTTCTTGATACATGAAAATTTTCTTGGGTTTTTTCCTACAAAACCTTCTTAACAATTCTGCTCTCAGGTGAGGTTTTTCAGAGTTCCTTTTAAAATCTTTCCTATTCCGCAATTTCTGATAATTTAGAAAAATAAATGAAGCTGTCTCGATTTATTTGAGGCACTGTGGGACATCCTGGTTTTCAGATGCTACTCCAGAAAGAAGTGTAGGTTGGGGGAATAAATAAATAAATCTCCAGGGTTATCCTTCATGGGATTCCTGGTTCCTGGAGGGATTTCTGAGGGAATTATTGGTGACCAAGTCTTGGAGCTTTTCTGGTTTAAAGTGTGTTAGGGAAGGAAGGAAATGGAGAGATAAGGTGGTTTGGAAATGTAGGGATTCTGAGCATATTCTGGGATCTGTCTCCAGGGAGTGTCAGTGCCTGCAAAAAAAGCTGGAGAAGGACTGGGGACAAGGGATGGAGGGACAGGACACAGGGAATGGCTCCCAGTGCCAGAGGGCAGGGATGGGTGGGAGATTGGGAATTGGGAATTCCTGGCTGGGATGGATTCCCAGAGCAGCTGTGGCTGCCCCTGGATCCCTGGCAGTGCCCAAGGCCAGGCTGGAGCACCCTGGGACAGTGGGAGGTGTCCCTGCCATGGCAGGGGTGGCACTGGATGGGCTTTAGGATCTTTCCCAACCCAAACCATTCCATGATTCCTTGGCAATTCCATCCTTTAAAGTGCCTCCCTGGGCCACATTCCCAAACCAGGAAGGAGAAGCTCTGAAATTCCAGAGTTCCATGGAAATGTCTGTAGGACCAAAGGTGAACCAAAACCTGGGGAGCTGCTGGGGCTTTCCTGGGAAGATTCTCCTGATTTGACACATCCAGACAAGGAATTCCTGGCTGGGAGGGTGGGGAGGGGCTGGGATGGGATTCCCAGAGGAGCTGTGGATGCCCCTGGATCCCTGGCAGTGCCCAAGGCCAGGTTGGACATTGGGGCCTGGAGCAGCATGGAGGTGTCCCTGCCATGGCAGGGGGTGGAATTAATGAACTGTCAGGTCCCTTCCAACCCAAACCATCCTGGGATTCTGTGATTCCATGATTTGGGCACCTCTCCTCTGTTTATGTATCTCAAACCCTATTGATATTTCATTTCCATCCCTATTTTTGATTTTGTTAAAGTTTTCATGTCTTTAATATCATTCTGTGCCACTTCCTTCTTTGAAACTCATCAGTAGGATTGAAACAAAATAATTCCATGACTCAAGAAATTTTAGGGCAGGTCTTATATCCCAGAATCCCAGAAATCCAGAATGGTTTGAGCTGGAAGGGGCTTAAAGTTCATCTCATTCCCACCCCTGCCATGGGCAGGGACACCTTCCACTACCCCAGGGTGCTCCAATTCCCATCCAACCTGGCCTTGGACAATTTATGGGGGTCCTCAGTTTTGATCTGAGGCATTAATCATTGAAAGTTTATCCAGCTCTGAATTCTTGGGAATGAAAACCCCAGAGAAGTTGAGCTGGACTCGAGTTTCTTTCCACCAGCAAGTTCTGCCTGTGATCCATGAGGAAATGTGTAATGGGAAAGGGAAGGAATGGAAAGAAAATAAACTGAGGATGGAGTAGAACAGGAAGGAAAGTGGGAGTCTCTTTTAGGAGAACACTTGGATTTATCCAGACCTAATCTGCTCTTCCTGTTTTGGGGTGGGAAGATGGAACAGCAGAGCCACCAGGAGCTGCAGGAGATGTTTTGGAGCTCCTCCTGTTTCCAAAGATAACGGCTCAGACCTTCCACGGGCGAGCACCAAGCGGAATAAAGTTGGCAGGATCTGATTCAGCTCCAGGGAGTGCCTCCTTCCATGTTTACCCTTTTTTCCTGGGATAGAAGAGGCTTTTTCATGGCTTGTTTTCAACTGGGACTCACCCACCCACCCACCCCAGCGTCCTCTTGCCAGCAGCTCCCAGGTGTTCTCCAGTGAAAGCAGGACCATGGAAGTGGCAGTGAGGGATGTGGAGACAGCTCCAAGAATTAAATTTACATCTCCCAAGCTGCCCCGGGGCAGCTGTTTCCTATTTGGGTGTTTTTTTAAGTTGACATTTGGGAGAAATCGGAATATTTTGTCATTTCCCTCCGTGCAGATGTACAGGAGGGAGAGGTCCGGTCAGCTGGGAGCTCGGGATCAGCTGGAAAGGGGGAATTTTCTCCATAAAAAAGGTCAGATTAAGGAACAAAACAGGAACCTGTGTTTGACTCCTTGCTCCCAGGGCAGGCTCAAGTTTAGTCTGTTGGGGAAAAAAAGGAAAAATCCCAATTTTCTTGCTTTTATATCCATTGAATGTTTTGCAGAGAGCTTAAGGAAAAGCAGCTGGGGCTCTGAGAATTCCCTCTTCCCTATGGAATTTTAGAACCAGGTTTGCAGAGAGACTTAAGGAACAACCCCTGGGGTTCTGAGTATTCCCTATGGAATTTCAGGACCAGGTTTTCAGAGAGACTTAAGGAACAACCCCTGGGGTTCTGAGTACTCCCCATGGAATTTCAGGACCAGGTTTGCAGAGAGACTTAAGGAACAACCCCTGGGGTTCTGAGTATTCCCCATGGAATTTCAGGACCAAGTTTGTAGAGGTTTAAAGAAGAGCAAGTGGGGTTCTGACTATTCCCTCTTTCCTACAAAATTTAATTATCAGGGAAAATATCCTGGGTTGGGTTAATTTGATTTCTTCTGAAAATTCTGGATGGCTCCGAGCACAGTGTTGAGGAGCCATAAAAACATGTAAGATGCTGGAGGGGAAAAATACCAAACAAAATCAAAACCAAACCCAAAACCCCAAATCATCCCCTCAAAAATCCCAAAAAACCAACATCACCTTGCCAGTGATTCCTAGGATGACCTTGGCCAATTCATCTGATCTCTAATCCAGGAGAATCCACTGGAAATGAGTCCTTGGCCCAGGAAAAATCATTATTTTTTAGGAGCCCTGTGGCTGCCAGGAAGAGTCTTTTCCTTTCTGGATCAATGGCAAATTACGGGTTTGGAACAGGGAAAAAAAACCCAGATGATTTGAGAATGGACCAGCTTGGAGTCAGGAATGATGAGTTACATGGAGAGAACATCTCCTGCTGTAATAAAAGGTTTGGAGAGCTTCTCTTCTCCCCCCCTCCAAAAAAAACCTCATGGAACTTTGGTTTATTGAGCCTGGCCCAGGAAAAACAGCAGGGAAAAATGTTGTGGTGGAACTTCAAGGAACAGGAGGGGTTACCAAAGTCCTACACTAGTTCTGGAAAAATCTAATGGAAAAAATGGAGTTGGAAGGGAGGACAAGGTTGTGATAAGAGGAACAGGATGGAAAATCCAAGTATTTGGGTAACTAGACAAGGACATTCTGGGTTTGGGGATGGGATTGTGTGTGGAAGATGCCTTGAGAGGAGCTTGGTGGTCAAGAAGTTCCCTTAAAAATCCCATTTTATTCTTTATTTAATCCACGGGGAAGGGCTCATTTGGAATTGGATGATCCCAACGGTGACATCACTGGATTTACACCAAGGGAATGTTACTCCATGGAAATGTCACTCCAGGGAAATGTTACTCCAAGGGAATGTTACTCCAAGGGAATGTTACTCCAATGGAATTTTACTCCAAGGGAATGTAACTCCAAGGAAATGTTACTCCAGGGAAATGTTGCTCCAGTGGAATGTTACTCCAAGGGAATGTTACTCCGAGGGAAATGTTACTCCAAGGGAATGTTACTCCAAGGAAATGTTACTCCAAAGAAATGTTACTCCAGGGAAATGTTACTCCAATGGAATGTTACTCCAAGGGAATGTTACTCCAGGGAAATGTTACTCCAATGGAATGTTACTCCAAGGGAATGTTACTCCAAGGGAATGTTACTCCAGGGAAATGTTACTCCAATGGAATGTTACTCCAAGGGAATGTTACTCCAAATAAATGTTGCTCCAAATAAATGTTACTCCAGGGAAATGTTGCTCCAGGGAAATGTTACTCCAATGGAATGTTACTCCAAGGAAATGTTACTCCGAGGGAAATATTACTCCAAGGAAATGTTACTCCAAAGAAATGTTACTCCAGAGAAATGTTACTCCAAGGGAATGTTACTCCAAGGAAATGTAACTCCAAGGGAAATGTTACTCCAAGGAAATGTAACTCCAAGGGAAATGTTACTCCAAAGAAATGTTACTCCAAAGAAATGTTACTCCAATGTAATGTTACTCCAAGGAAATTTTGCTCCAAAGAAATGTTGCTCCAAGGAAATGTTACTCCAAGGAAATGTTATTCCAATTAAATGTTACTGCAAGGGAATGTTACTTCAAGGGAATGTTACTCCACGGAAATGTTACTCCACGGAAATGTTACTCCAAGGGAATGCTACTCCAAGGGAATGTTACTCCAGGGAAATGTTACTCCAAGGAAATGTTACTCCAGTGGAATCTTACTCCAGGGAAATGTTACTCCAAGGGAATGTTACTCCAGTGGAATGTTACTCCAGTGGAATGTGACTCCAAGGAAATGTTACTCCAAGGGAATGTTACTCCAGGGAAATGTTACTCCAAGGAAATGTTACTCCAAGGAAATGTAACTCCAAGGGAAATGTTACTCCAAGGAAATGTAACTCCAAGGGAAATGTTACTCCAAAGAAATGTTACTCCAAAGAAATGTTACTCCAAAGAAATGTTACTCCAAGGAAATTTTGCTCCAAAGAAATGTTGCTCCAAGGAAATGTTACTCCAAGGAAATGTTATTCCAATTAAATGTTACTTCAAGGGAATGTTACTCCACGGAAATGTTACTCCACGGAAATGTTACTCCACGGAAATGTTACTCCAAGGGAATGCTACTCCAAGGGAATGTTACTCCAGGGAAATGTTACTCCAAGGAAATGTTACTCCAGTGGAATGTTACTCCAAGGGAATGTTACTCCAATGGAATGTTACTCCAGGGAAATGTTACTCCAAGGGAATGTTAGTCCAGGGAAATGCTACTCCAAGGAAATGTTACTCCAAGGAAATGTTACTCCAAGGTGTAGGATGTGGAGAGGGATAAGGAGAGAAACAAAATCCTACAGTCAGACCCTGTTTTAACACCTGCTGCTGCCAGAAAAACCAGGAGAAAACTCTGGGACAGCATAGGAATAAAAAGAGGAAATCAATCCCCAAATTAGGAAATCAATCCCCAAAACAGGAAATCAATCCCCAAAATCAAAAGCAGAGGATAAAGCATAAAATGAGAATAGTTTCATCGTGGATCCAGACTCCAAAGTCAGGAACAGGCTCTGAGTTGTCCCAGGGGATATTTTGACCCAAAGTCCCAAATCCCAGCGGTGACTTTGGGTGATGGAATATTGAAGATTCTTTATCCCAGTCCCTCCTCCCCTCCCGTGCACCTTCCCCGCTCTCTGACATTTTTAGTCTAGACAAGATAATCCCATTATGTTCCCTAATTCCTGCTCCTTGCTAAAATCAGCCTGGATAAGATTCCACGCCAGATAAGGCAGAAAATCCACCCGAGCCCGTTTGATCTCATTAAATGATGCCTTCATTCCTATCTCTGCCAATTAGAGGGATGTGGTCTGTGGAATCCCAGCAAGGCAAATTCCATCCGTTTCTTCCCTGTCTCCTGATTTCTCATCTGGCTGCAGCCAAGGATTTTCAGGAATGAGGTGGTTTAGGATAAAACTCACATTTTAAAGGGATCTGTCCTCTTTTCCAAGGCCTTTTTTCCCTTCCTGCCCCACATATGGGATAAAAAGGGTTGGAAACTCCTCCAGATTCTCAGCTTGTAAAGGAGGATTTTCCTCCTTTATTTCACCTGCTGGGAATATACTCTGGGGGGAAAAAGGGATTTTCCAAGGACGTTTTTGCTCTGTGCTAAATGAAGATGGTGTAAAAACCTGACACACAAACAAGACAGACAGATGTGTGGAATTCCCTCTATTCCGAGCCAATCCCACCTTGGATTAAACACTGATCTCTTCAAGCACTCCTTGCACAAACTCCAGGGATAAAGAGGCTCAATCCCAGGATAAAGGGATGAGTTTGCACTGTCCTAGAAGTGATAAACAAACTCCTCTTTATCCAAAGCTGTGAATTGGCTGCAGAAGTGCAAAATCAAAATCTCCTGCTCCGAGGGGAGAAGCAGGATCCAGCTGTCCTGGCTGCTGCTCAAACTGGGAGCAAAGAAACCTGGAAAAGCTCCAGGAGCTGCCTGAGACCGTTTGGTCCCAGAGGGTTGTGAGGGATCAGAAGATCACAGGGAGGAGAGAGGGGCTTAGAGACACTAAAACCACTTAAATTCAAGAGCTGTCAGAGCTCAACATCTTCAGTGCTGAGTAAAAAATAAAAAATCTGATTTATTTCCCTGTGGCTGCTGAATGAGGAGGATTTTGTGCTGCAGAAATAAAAGGGGTTTTCAGGGAATTTTGGTTCTAACATTTATGGATCACAACAGGTCCAGCCAGGGGTTTCGGGAGAAGGAGTCTCCCATGTTTGGAGGAACCTAAAAGAGGTTGGAACCTAAAAGAGGTTCCCAAAGGGAGCAGGTTGTAAAGAAATGCTGACCTCAAATCACAGAATCATCATGGAATGGTTTGGGTTGGAGAGGGATTGAAGCCCATCCCATTCCACCCCTGTTACGGGCAGGGACACCTCTCACTTTCCCAGGTGGATCCAAACCCCAATGTCCAGCCTGGCCTTGGGCACTGCCAGGGATCCAGGGGCAGCCACAGCTGCTCTGGGAATTCCATCCCAGCCAGGAATTCCCAATTCCCAATCTCCCACCCATCCCTGCCCTCTGGCACTGGGAGCCATTCCCTGTGTCCTGTCCCTCCATCCCTTGTCCCCAGTCCCTCTCCAGCTCTCCTGGAGCCCCTCCAGGCCCTGCCAGGGGCTCTGAGCTCTCCCTGGAGCTTCTCCTCTCCAAACTCCTCTGTCAAACTTTAAAAATTCTCTACAAATTCATTTCTCACAGATGGACATGAAATGACATGAAATCTTGGAATGGTTTGGGTTGGAAGGAACCTCAAGGATCATCCAGTGCCACCCCTGTCATGGCAGGGACACCTCCCACTGTCCCAGGCTGCTCCAAGCCCTGTCCAGCCTGGACCTGGAAACTGCCAGGGATCCAGGGGCAGCCACAGCTGTTCTGGGGATTCTATTCAAGGGCCTCCCCACCCTCACAGGAACAATTCCCAATTCCCAATCTCCCACCCATCCCTGCCCTCTGGCAGTGGCAGCCATTCCCTGTGTCCTGTCCCTCCATCCCTTGTCCCCAGTCCCTCTCCAGCTCTCCTGGAGCCCCTCCAGGCCCTGCCAGGGGCTCTGAGCTCTGCCTGGAGCTTCTCCTCTCCAGACTTTCCCTGTTTCCCAAAGTTTTCATTCTCTGCCACACATTTGGAACAAACCAAACCCTTGCAGGAGAAAACCAACTTAACTCCAGAAGCAAAAATGAACCAAAGGAGCCCCAGATCCAAGAGCTGAGTGACGCAAACGCCGCCGGTTTGAGCCTCCGGGCCAAACCTTGCTCCTGTTTCATTAACAGAGCCAACCACAGCTAAAAACAGAGCCCTGGAAAATCATTAATCACCGTGGGACAGGCAGGGGGTGCAGAGGAGGTGGGTGGGTGGATGGAGCAGGAGGCAGGTAAGCAAACACAGAGTTATCAGCACAGTATCACTGCCCGGATGGAGAACATCCGCGCTCCGGCCTCCTCTAAATATACCCAGGGGTGCCAGGGTTGCCAGGCTACCCCGAGGTGGGAACAGGATGGAGATGGCATTAATGAGCTTCTCCTTGCCTGGATGTTCTGCAAAAAATAGAAATCCATCGTTAACATCCTGCTGGGCCACAGGTGCCTCTTCTTCTCCACAAAAAAAACCATGACAACGTCTTCCCACCCGGGGATTTGAGGATATTGCAGAGCCCTGAGAACTCACAGCTCATCCCATCCAGGACTGGTGTGAAAATTGGGATATTTCACCTGAATAAACATGCCCTGTCTGCTTTACAATGCCCCGGGCTTGTGTTTGTGTTCATTTAAAAATCAGAATAACCTGCATGTGGTTTTAGGTTTGCTCTGAGGAATAACTGATTACAGATAATTTAGAGACAAAGGAAAAGATTGCAGAAAATCAGACTTTTTTGAGCCACTACTAAAGATAAGAAAGGAATAAATTTAATCTTGATTTCTAATTGCTGCCTCGCCTTGCTTTTGATGTAAAATACACAAAAAGACAGGATAGAGAATTTTTTTTTTTAATAACTTGTAACTGATTTTAGGTTTACTCTGAGGAATAACTGGTGTGCACAGAAAATTTGGGGAGAAAGAAGAAGAAAATTGCAGCAAATCAGAATTTCTTGGAGCCACTACCAAGGATAAGAGAAGAATAAATTTAATCTTGATTTCTGGATGAGGTCTTGCCTTGCTATTGATGTAAAATGCACAAAAGGCAGGATAGAGAAATTTTTTAAACAACCTGCAACTGATTTTATGTTTGTTCTGAGAATAACTGTGGTGTGCACAGAAAATTTGGGGCAAAAGAAGGGGAGAATTGCAGAAAATCAGAATTTCTTGGAGCCACTACCAAGGATAAGAGAGGAATAAATTTAATCCCGATTTCTGATTGCTGCTTTGCCTTGCTATTGATGTAAAATACACAAAAGGGAAGATAGAGAAATTGTTTTAATGATCTGTAACTGATTTTAGGTTTATTCTGGGGAATAACTGTGGTGTGCACAGATAATTTGGGAAGAAAGAAGGAGAAAATTGCAGAAAATCAGACTTTTTTGAGCCACTACTAAAGATAAGACAGGAATAAATTTAATCTTGATTTCTGGATGAGGTCCTGCCTTGCTATTGATGTAAAATACACAAGAGGCAGGATACAGAAACTTTTTTAATAACTTGCAACTGATTTTATGTTTGTTCTGAGAATAACTGTGGTGTGCACAGATAGTTTGGGGAGAAAGAAGAAAATTGCAGCAGATCAGAATTTCTTGGAGCCACTACCAGGGACAAGAAAGGAATAAATTTAATCTTGATTTCTGGATGCTACCTTGCCTTGCTATTGATGTAAAATACACAAAAGGCAGGATAGAGAAATTTTTTAAATAACCTGTAACTGATTTTATGTTTGTTCTGAGAATAACTGTGGTGTGCACAGATAATTTGGGGAGAAAGAAGGAAAGAATTGCAGAAAGTCAGAATTTCTTGGAGCCACTACCAAGGATAAGAGAGGAATAAATTTAATCCTGATTTCTGATTGCTGCTTTGCCTTGCTATTGATGTAAAATACACAAAAGGGAGGATAGAGAAATTGTTTTAATGAGCTGTAACTGATTTTAGGTTTGTTCTGAGAATAACTGTGTTGTGCACAGAAAATTTGGGGAGAAAGAAGGAGAAAATTGCAGAAAATCAGACTTTCTTGAGTCACTACTAAAGATAAGACAGGAATACATTTAATCTTGATTTCTGGATGAGGTCCTGCCTTGCTATTGATGTAAAATACACAAAAGGCAGGATACAGAAACTTTTTTAGTAACCTGCAACTGATTTTATGTTTGTTCTGAGAATAACTGTGGTGTGCACAGATAGTTTGGGGAGAAAGAAGAAAATTGCAGCAGATCAGAATTTCTTGGAGCCACTACCAGGGACAAGAAAGGAATAAATTTAATCTTGATTTCTGGATGCTACCTTGCCTTGCTATTGATGTAAAATACACAAAAGGCAGGATAGAGAAATTTTTTAAATAACCTGTAACTGATTTTATGTTTGTTCTGAGAATGACTGTGGTGTGTGCAGATAATTTGGGGCAAAAGAAGGGGAGAATTGCAGAAAGTCAGAATTTCTTGGAGCCACTACCAAGGATAAGAGAGGAATAAATTTAATCCTGATTTCTGATTGCTGCTTTGCCTTGCTATTGATGTAAAATACACAAAAGGGAAGATAGAGGAATTGTTTTAATGAGCTGCAACTGATTTTAGGTTTGTTCTGAGAATAACTGTGTTGTGCACAGAAAATTTGGGGAGAAAGAAGAAGAAAATTGCAGCAAATCAGACTTTCTTGAGCCACTACTAAAGATAAGACAGGAATAAATTTAATCTTGATTTCTGGATGAGGTCCTGCCTTGCTATTGATGTAAAATGCACTGGGTGCACAAGAGGCAGGATACAGAAACTTTTCTAATAACCTGCAACTGATTTTAGGTTTGTTCTGAGAATAACTGTGTTGTGCACAGAAAATCTGGGGAGAAAGAAGAAGAAAATTGCAGCAAATCAGAATTTCTTGGAGCCACTACCAAGGATAACAAAGGAATAAATTTAATCCCAATTTCTGGATGAGATCTTGCCTTGCTGTTGATGTAAAATGTGCAAAAAGCAGATCAGGATGGGGGAACAACCAGATGCTGGAGCTGCCTCCTGCCCCACGGAGCTGGAGGAGCTTGGGCAGGACCTGGCTGTGCCTCTGGAGCTGCCCAGGGACAGAATGTGCCTGATTTTCCCTCAATTTTGAGGATTCACCTGCAGTTTGGGTCTCTCTTGGGAGATTGGTTGGGATTTGTTGCTCTCCTCCCTCCATCCCTTGGGAATTCAGACAGCTCAAGGGGAGCCCATGAAACCCTTCAGCAAATCCTGACATCCAAGAGGAGCCAAAATCTCCAAACCCAAGGCTCTGACTTGTCCCTGCTGCTCCCTCGGCATTTCCAGGAGCCACCAGGGCCCCTCCCGGTGAGATGTGCATCCATCCCTGTGGAGCCTTTGCTTCTTTTCTGCCAGGGTCAGGGTTAAATGTGTGAGACAGAATTTCCTGTTGGGACTCAGCTGTTTATCAGCTCTTATCTCTGTCCCAGTCTCACAAACCCTGAGCTCTGCAGCACTTCACTCCAACAAACTAAAAATGGAGCCCCATCTCTCTCTCTGCAAGGCCTTTGAAGGATCAACTGTCCAATTAACAAATGACACCGAAATTATTTTTATGTTTAACTCAATAGCCAACCACCCATGGCTGCAATGGGGACTTTTTATCCAATTGCACAAAACCACCCAAACCCGTGGAGGAGAAGAAGGGGAAGGACGAGGAGGAGGAGGAGGAGGAGGAGGAGGAGGAGAAGGAGAAGGAGAAGGAGAAGGAGAAGGAGAAGGAGAAGGAGAAGGAGAAGGAGAAGGAGAAGGAGAAGGAGGAGGAGGAGGAGGAGGCGGAGGAGGAGGAGGAGGAGGAGGAGGAGGAGGAGAAGGAGAAGGAGAAGGAGAAGGAGGAGCAGCCTCCACCCCAAAACCTCCATCTTGCTTTATATCCATTACTGCATTCTAAACCCTCAAACTCTGAGTTTCCCACCCTGTGATCTCACACACTTCTATCCAAACTCCACACCCACAATCCCAGTTCTGTCATTCCATTCTGGAAGCTTCTCCACGGCCTCAGGTCAGTGCAGTGTTCTCTTGGGGGTCAGTGCCTGGCAGCACAGAAATCTGAAATTCTCAGCAGCCAGGGGTCCAACACATCCCTTGCTTGATTCCATCCTTTTTCCACCCAGCACCTCTTCCCATGTGCTGTGCTCCAGGTTTTCTCCTCATTCCATGCACCAACAAACAACGAAGGCATTGCAAAGCCAAAGATTTTTTTAACCACCCAAAAGTGAGGGACAAGTCCTGCCCTGCTCAGAGGGGGAACAATAATTGTTGACAGGGCTGGAAAAAATGTTCTCCTCGGGAATATAAACAGGCTGGAAGGAGCTCATGGAGCCAGATGTGGCTTGGGAAGTGTTTAGGAGTTGGGACAACATGAAATTTCCATCCCATTTTTATTAATCAGGAAAAGGAGTTTGGTGGGGGATTTTTTTTCTTCCCCTGGTCAGCACCAAGCTGGAAAATTGATGTCAACAGTGTTCCTCTTTTTTTGTTTTTTTAATCTTTCTTCCCATCTCTCTGCCCATTCTCCTGTTTTCATTAGAATTTTAATTAAACTAGAGATGGTCTTGGGAACGTTCTGTTGGAAATAATTTGCTTTTCCTGTTATTTCATGGTTTTCTTCTCTTTTCTCCAAGCTGAGCATTCCCTGTGTTTTCCAAGTTACACCCCCCTTCCTTGACTTATTCCTCAAGGGAATGGATCCCAAGAATTCCCCAATGGATCTCAGGAGTTTTTGTTTTACAGTATCTGGGATGCAATACCAGGACTCCAAAAAAGCAGTGGGAATGAGAGATGGATTTAATTCTCTCTGTTCCAGTCTTCTGGAAAGGTTTCAGATTGTGAATTCATATTCCCTGCAGATTTTTGAACTTCTGGGATCTCTGTTTCATGCAGTAAAAATTGGGAAGTTCAGCCATTCAGAAGAAATTTTACTCATCCTATCCTCTGGGAATTCATCCTGACTCCATAGATTGGAAGTCCTCAGACTGGGAGAGCTTTGGAGACCAAGGTGTCTAAAGGAATGATCCTCTAGAATTCTTATTCTTCAGGCCAAATTTGGGGGAAAATCATGGCAAAAGGAACTTTTGTTTTCCTTGTGGGTTGTTCTGTGCAAAGAGTGGAGAGGAGACTCCAGATTAGTGTGGGGTCCTCAGGGAACGTGGAATATTGTTCCCCTCAACAATCCCTGTTTGGAGAAGGACCCTGCCATGCAGCAGAGGAATGTTCACTTTGATGCCTCAGGTTTTGGCTTTTATATTTTCAGATTCTGTGCTGCTTTAGTGTGTGGGTCTGAGCTTCACATCAGGGCATGCTGAGCTCTGTGCACAGAGCAGGGAGACAAAACAATTCCTGCTCCAGCTGGGCACCAAGGACAAATGATCCAAATCTCAGCCCAGGAGCACAAACCCCGTGGGCTGCAGAGAGAAAAACAAGCAGGGTGGGGCTGCCTGGGCTAAAGCTGGGATGGGACAATGAACTGCAAGATGCAAATGGAGCAGAACTGATCCCAGGGAGAGAGCCCGGGAGCGCTCGTGCATTTTGGGGCCATTTTGGTTCATCTTGGGTGCAGCCCTGGCTGGGCTCTGGTGCTGCCCAAGGTGCATCCATTGAAAAGATCCTTTTAATAAATCCCTGCTTTATTCTTTAGCTCTGCTCTAGGTCAGCCTGCTCAAGGCATCAACTTCCCAAAATCATCCAGGAATCTCTCCCGGTGCTCTTCTTTCCTCGCTGTTGGAATAACAACAGATGAGGGCGTGAGGGCTCAGGGCACAGGGAAAATAAAGATACACGTGGGATAACAATGGGCATTGCTTCCCACGTGGTGGGAATTGTGTTATCTTTGCAGTGGGTGGGGAATTTCCCATGGATTATGTGTGTTGATTCCTGCCGTGCTTTCTCCTCCCTCTCCAGCCTTGTTAGGGAGGACAGAGGAGTTGGAATATCCTTTACCTTGTCCTGTCTCACATCCTCAGTTTGGAGCTGGAATATCCTTTACCTTGTTCTGTCCCATATCCTCAATTTGGAGCTGGAATATCCTTCAGCTTGTTCTGTCTCACATCCTCAATTTGGACATGGAATATCCTTCAGCTTGTTCTGTCTCACATCCTCAATTTGGACATGGAATATCCTTTACCTTGTCCTGTCTCACATCCTCAATTTGGACTGGAATATCCTTTACCTTGTTCTGCCTCATATCCTCAATTTGGAATGGAATATCCTTTACCTTGTTCTGTCTCACATCCTCAATTTGGAGATGGAATATCCTTTACCTTGTCCTGTCTCATATCCTAAATTTGGAGATGGAATATCCTTTACCTTGTCCTGTCTCACATCCTCAATTTGGAGCTGGAATATCCTTTACCTTGTCCTGCCTCCATCCTCAGTTTGGACTGGAATATCCTTCACCTTGTTCTGTCTCACATCCTCAATTTGGACATGGAATATCCTTTACCTTGTTCTGTCTCACATCCTCAATTTGGAGCTGGAATATCCTTTACCTTGTTCTGTCTCACATCCTCAATTTAGAGCTGGAATATCCTTTACCTTGTTCTGTCTCATATCCTCAATTTAGAGCTGGAATATCCTTTACCTTGTTCTGTCTCACATCCTCAGTTTGGATATGGAATATCCTTTACCTTGTCCTGTCTCACATCCTCAATTTGGACATGGAATATCCTTTACCTTGTTCTGTCTCACATCCTCAATTTGGAGCTGGAATATCCTTTACCTTGTTCTGTCTCACATCCTCAATTTGGACATGGAATATCCTTTACCTTGTCCTGTCTCATATCCTCAATTTGGACTGGAATATCCTTTACCTTGTCCTGTCTCACATCCTCAATTTGGAGATGGAATATCCTTTACCTTGTCCTGTCTCACATCCTCAATTTAGAGCTGGAATATCCTTTACCTTGTTCTGTCTCATATCCTAAATTTGTAGCTGGAATATCCTTTACCTTGTTCTGTCTCACATCCTCAGTTTGGACTGGAATATCCTTTACCTTGTCCTGTCTCATATCCTAAATTTGGAGATGGAATATCCTTCACCTTGTTCTGTCTCACATCCTCAATTTAGAGCTGGAATATCCTTTACCTTGTCCTGTCTCACATCCTCAGTTTGGACTGGAATATCCTTTACCTTGTTCTGTCTCACATCCTCAGTTTGGAGAGGGAATATCCTTCACCTTGTCTGTCTCATATCCTCAATTTGGACATGGAATATCCTTTACCTTGTTCTGTCTCACATCCTCAATTTGGAGCTGGAATATCCTTTACCTTGTCTGTCTCATATCCTCAATTTAGAGCTGGAATATCCTTTACCTTGTCCTGCCTCCATCCTCAGTTTGGACTGGAATATCCTTCACCTTGTTCTGCCTCATATCCTCAATTTGGAATGGAATATCCTTTACCTTGTTCTGTCTCATATCCTTAATTTGGAGATGGAATATCCTTCAGCTTGTTCTGTCTCATATCCTCAGTTTGGAGCTGGAATATCCTTTACCTTGTCCTGTCTCACATCCTCAGTTTGGAGCTGGAATATCCTTTACCTTGTTCTGTCCCATATCCTCAATTTGGACTGGAATATCCTTTACCTTGTTGTGTCCCATATCCTCAGTTTGGAGAGGGAATATCCTTTACCTTGTCCTGTCTCATATCCTCAATTTAGAGCTGGAATATCCTTTGCCTTGTTCTGTCCCATATCCTCAATTTTTCCAGGTCTCCTTCCTTCTTCCCAGCACAGATTCCTCCCATCAGGTCTCCAAGGTCAAGGATTGAAGGGCAGGTTTGCCTCTGCTTCTTCCCAAGTCAGAGAGCTCTGAAAATCCCCCTGGATTCTCTCCAATGAGAGAATTCCCACTTTTCTCCTCTGTCAAGTTTTGGTTTGGAGCTTCACCATTCCCAAATTAAAAATTGAGAGTTCTCCATGGGTTTAGCAAAGGCAGCTGCCCCCTAGCTGAGTATTATTCCATTAATATTTTTAATAATTTTTTACCTTTTTTTTACTAATTTTGATAAATTTTCACTATTCCTTTACATTTTCATATTCCATCCGATTTTATAATCAGAGAATTGAATTATTTTGTCAAAGTCCATCTGAAATAAAACACCAATGGCTTAATTTTTATCATTATAAAAGTAATTATTATGCAAATTGATTTAACAACAGACATTCTTCTGAAAACAGGAAGAAGAAAGGAAAACATATTCCATGTTTTATATTCTGGACATCACATATAAATCAGCTCTTTTTTCCAGCAATATCCAGTCCAGATGAGCAAAAGTCATCCCAAATTTACTTTTTTCTCCCATATCTGTCTCCTTCCATGACCTTTCATCCCTACACCCCCAGGTTTCCTAGAAAAATCCTTGGAAAATCAACAAATGCTCTGAGGCTGGAGAGATTATGGTAAAAATCCTGAAATTTGGAGCTGGCATTGACAATATTCCAGAGAAATCAGGGAGGATGGAAAAGGTCAAATTATTTTATCTCCAACCCAAACCATTCCATTTTTACTTCCAATCCAAACCATCCCCAAATGATTATTTGAGATTTTTCCATTCAGATTTTTTGTTCACATTCTGAGATTGGAGTGAGCAGAAAAAACACCTGATTTTTCTCTTTGGATTTTACAAAACTTATAGAAACTACAATGGGAACATTCAAATATTTAGGGTGCCACATTTCTGGGAGAGTTGTCCCAAAAGTTCATTCCCTGTCTTTATTTCCACACCAAGCCTGGAAAAACAACTTGTGTCTCCTAAAGTCATGGGAACCCAATAATTGAATTTATTCGCGTTCAATTTACTCGAGAGGGCTCCTGAAATTTCCCTCTGGCAGAAATCCCAGCTGAAGAATTTGCTCCTTGGGGAATGGTAATTCCTACAACGCTGGAATGGCCAATCCACACGTTTGGGGCTTCAGTTTTTACTTCAGCCCCATAAAACTGAAGCTGGAGCAGCTGAGGCCTTGTAAAGGCAGATTTGCCACTCACCCCCACCCTAAGGCAAAATATTTGTTTAAAGGATGCTGGAATAGGATCCCAGTGGGAACAAATTAAGGGAATTCGTGCCTGTAGAGTATTAGGGAGATGGGAAATTTTATTATTTGTTTAAGTTGTTTTATTATTTTCATTTGGGAAAACAATGTCCTTAAACGATGAGGAGAAATTATCTGCAGGAACTCAGGGCTCAGTGTTGGCAGGATGAATAGCAGGAACAATAAAATCTGGTCACACACCAGAAATAGCATTTTAATCAGGAATTTAAAGATGGAATCCCAAAATCATTCATTTTTCTTCACAGAGGCCAGGTTGGATGGGATTGGGAGCACCCTGGGACAGTGGAAGGTGTCCCTGCCCATGGTGGGGTGGAACTGGATGAAATTCAAAGTTCCTTCCAACCCAAACCATTCCATGATTCTATAATTCCCAATCTTTTCACATCCTTGGGAGCTGCTGGCCTCAATCCACTTTTCCTCTTTAATTTCCATCCCCATCTGCCAGGACCTGGGGATCTGAGCAAGGAGCCAGTGACACGTTTATCCCAAAAGTGAGCATCCCTCTTTGATAGCAACAACCCAACGGATCTCAAAGCTGTTCCAGGGCTGAGCATGGAGCAGGAATGGGAAATTCCAGCCCCTGGAGGAGCTCACCCAGTGCTGCTGGATGAGCTGATGGAGCAGGAATGGGAAATTCCAAATTCCAAACCATGGAATAGCTCACCCAGTGCTGCTGGATGAGCTGAAGGAGCAGGAATGGGAAATTCCAAACCATGGAATAGCTCACCCAGTGCTGCTGGATGGAGCAGGAATGGGAAATTCCAGCCCCTGGAGGAGCTCACCCAGTGCTGCTGGATGAGCTGATGGAGCAGGAATGGGAAATTCCAAACCATGGAAGAGCTCACCCAGTGCTGCTGGATGGAGCAGGAATGGGAAATTCCAGCACCTGGGGGAGCTCACCCAGTGCTGCTGGAGCAGGAATGGGAAATTCCAGCCTCTGGAATAGCTCACCCAGTGCTGCTGGATGGAGCAGGAATGGGAAATTCCAGCCCCTGGAGGAGCTCACCCAGTGCTGCTGGAGCAGGAATGGGAAATTCCAAACCATGGAATAGCTCACCCAGTGCTGCTGGATGAGCTGAAGGAGCAGGAATGGGAAATTCCAGCTCCTGGAGGAGCTCACCCAGTGCTGGATGAGCTGATGGAGCAGGAATGGGAAATTCCAAACCATGGAATAGCTCACCCAGTGCTGCTGGATGGAGCAGGAATGGGAAATTCCAGCACCTGGGGAAGCTCACCCAGTGCTGCTGGAGCAGGAATGGGAAATTCCAGCCCCTGGAGGAGCTCACCCAGTGCTGCTGGATGGAGCAGGAATGGGAAATTCCAGCCTCTGGAATAGCTCACCCAGTGCTGCTGGATGGAGCAGGAATGGGAAATTCCAAACCATGGAATAGCTCACCCAGTGCTGCTGGATGGAGCAGGAATGGGAAATTCCAAACCATGGAATAGCTCACCCAGTGCTGCTGGAGCAGGAATGGGAAATTCCAGCCCCTGGAGGAGCTCACCCAGTGCTGCTGGATGAGCTGATGGAGCAGGAATGGGGAATTCCAAATTCCAAACCATGGAATAGCTCACCCAGTGCTGCTGGATGAGCTGATGGAGCAGGAATGGGGAATTCCAGCCCCTGGAGGAGCTCACCCAGTGCTGCTGGATGGAGCAGGAATGGGAAATTCCAAACCATGGAGGAGCTCACCCAGTGCTGCTGGATGGAGCAGGAATGGGAAATTCCAAACCATGGAATAGCTCACCCAGTGCTGCTGGATGAGCTGAAGGAGCAGGAATGGGAAATTCCAGCACCTGGAATAGCTCACCCAGTGCTGCTGGATGAACTGCTGGAGCAGGAATGGGAAATTCCAGCCTCTGGAATAGCTCACCCAGTGCTGCTGGAGCAGCAATGGGAAATTCCAAACCATGGAATAGCTCACCCAGTGCTGCTGGAGCAGCAATGGGAAATTCCAAACCATGGAATAGCTCACCCAGTGCTGCTGGAGCAGGAATGGGAAATTCCAGGCCCTGGAGGAGCTCACCCAGTGCTGCTGGAGCAGGAATGGGGAATTCCAGCCCCTGGAGGAGCTCACCCAGTGCTGCTGGAGCAGGAATGGGAAATTCCAGCCCCTGGAGGAGCTCACCCAGTGCTGCTGGATGGAGCAGGAATGGGAAATTCCAGCCCCTGGAGGAGCTCACCCAGTGCTGCTGGATGAGCTGATGGAGCAGGAATGGGAAATTCCAGCCCCTGGAGGAGCTCACCCAGTGCTGCTGGAGCAGGAGAGGACCTTGGGACAGTCTGCAGCTCCTTCTGCTGGGCAAGCAGCACCACTCGTCTCTCTCCTCCTCCTCCTCTGAAATAAAATTAAACAGAAAATCACACCAAGTCGAATTTATTGCTTCGATTTATGGAATTTCATCAGGATCTTCCATCCTCAGAATATTTAGGAAGGAGATGAAACTGGAAATGTATGACCAAGTCCCGGGAGCCACGGGCAGCTGTTTGACATCTGTACCTACAGAAAGAGAGAGGGGATGCACAACAGCAGCTCCCAGGGTGAGGAAAATCCTTTTTTTATGTGCTGAAAGCTCAGTGAGTGCATCCCTGGCTCATCCCAGAGAATCCCTTCCTTAAAGACTTACCACGAGCTGGCAGCATTGTTTATTTCTCATTCCCACTAAGCCGAGCTTAGCTGTGCTAAGACACGTGAACACATCATTGCCAAAACTCCCAAAAATTGAGGAGAGAGAGGAAAACAACCCCAGAGGGGCTGAACCCAGCTCCTCTCACCCATCCTGGCTCCTTAAGGCTCTTCCACACCTTGAGGAAGTCAGGGTCAGGGCCAGCCAGGACTAACACCACCAGAAAGCTCAGCCTAGCACAAGGGTAGGAGTTCCTATCGTTGTTCCAATGCCTCCTCTCCCAAAGCAAGGTCTCCATCTGGGATTTAAACCAGGCTTAAACTCAGCCTAGTACAAGAGAAGAACCTCCTATTGCTCCTCTCCCAAAGCAAGGTCTCCATCTGGGCTTTAAACCAGGCTTAAACTCAGCCTAGTACAAGGGTAGAACCTCCTATTCCTCCTCTCCGAAAGCAAGGTCTCCATCTGGGCTTTAAACCAGGCTTAAACTCAGCCTAGTAGAAGAAAAGAACCTCCTATTGCTCCTGTCCCAAAGCAAGGTTTCCGTCTGGGCTTTAAACCAAGCTTAAACTCAGTCTAGTACAAGGGTAGAACCTCCTAATCCTCCTCTCCCAAAGCAAGGTCTCCATCTGGGCTTTAAACCAGGCCTAAACTCAGCCTAGCACAAAAGTAGGAGTTCCTATTCCTCCTCTCCCAAAGCAAAGTCTCCATCTGGGCTTTAAACCAGGCTTAAACTCAGCCTAGTACAAGGGCAGAACCTCCTATTGCTCCTGTCCAAAAGCAAGGTCCCCATCTGGGCCTTAAACCAGGTTTAAACTCAGCCTAGTACAAGGGTAGAACCTCCTATTGCTCCTCTCCCAAAGCAAGGTTTCCATCTGGGCTTTAAACCAGGCTTAAACTCAGCCAAGCACAAAAGTAGGAGTTCCTATTCCTCCTCTCCCAAAGCAAGGTCTCCATCAGGGCTTTAAACCAGGCTTAAACTCAGCCTAGCACAAGGGCAGAACCTCCTATTGCTCCTCTCCCAAAGCAAGGTTTCCATCTGGGCTTTAAACCAGGCTTAAACTCAGCCTAGTACAAGGGCAGAACCTCCTATTCCTCCTCTCCCAAAGCAAGGTCTCCATCTGGGCTTTAAACCAGGCTTAAACTCAGCCTAGCACAAAAGTAGGAGTTCCTATTCCTCCTCTCCCAAAGCAAGGTTTCCATCTGGGCTTTAAACCAGGCTTAAACTCAGCCTAGTACAAGGGCAGAACCTCCTATTGCTCCTCTCCCAAAGCAAGGTTTCCGTCTGGGCTTTAAACCAGGCTTAAACTCAGCCTAGTACAAGGGTAGAACCTCCTATTCCTCCTCTCCTAAAGCAGGGTCTCCATCTGGGCTTTAAACCAGGTTTAAACTCAGCCTAGTACAAGAAAAGAACCTCCTATTCCTCCTCTCCCAAAGCAAGGTTTCCGTCTGGGCTTTAAACCAGGCTTAAACTCAGCCTAGCCCCAAAGTAGGAGTTCCTATTCCTCCTGTCCCAAAGCAAGGTTTCCATCTGGGCTTTAAACCAGGCTTAAACTCAGCCTAGTACAAGGGCAGAACCTCCTATTGCTCCTGTCCCAAAGCAAGGTTTCCATCTGGGCTTTAAACCAGGCCTAAACTCAGCCTAGCACAAAAGTAGGAGTCCCTATTGCTCCTCTCCCAAAGCAAGGTCTCCATCTGGGCTTTAAACCAGGCCTAAACTCAGCCTAGTACAAGGGTAGAACCTCCTATTCCTCCTCTCCCAAAGCAAGGTCTCCATCTGGGCTTTAAACCAGGCTTAAACTCAGCCTAGCCCCAAAGTAGGAGTTCCTATTCCTCCTCTCCCAAAGCAAGGTTTCCGTCTGGGCTTTAAACCAGGCTTAAACTCAGCCTAGCCCCAAAGTAGGAGTTCCTATTCCTCCTGTCCCAAAGCAAGGTTTCCATCTGGGCTTTAAACCAGGCTTAAACTCAGCCTAGTACAAGGGCAGAACCTCCTATTGCTCCTGTCCCAAAGCAAGGTCTCCATCTGGGCTTTAAACCAGGCTTAAACTCAGCCTAGTACAAGGGTAGAACCTCCTATTGCTCCTGTCCCAAAGCAAGGTTTCCATCTGGGCTTTAAACCAGGCCTAAACTCAGCCTAGCACAAAAGTAGGAGTTCCTATTGCTCCTCTCCCAGAGCAAGGTCTCCATCTGGGCTTTAAACCAGGCCTAAACTCAGCCTAGCCCCAAAGTAGGAGTTCCTATTCCTCCTCTCCCAAAGCAAGGTTTCCATCTGGGCTTTAAACCAGGCTTAAACTCAGCCTAGCCCCAAAGTAGGAGTTCCTATTGCTCCTCTCCCAAAGCAAGGTCTCCATCTGGGCTTTAAACCAGGTTTAAACTCAGCCTAGTACAAGAAAAGAACCTCCTATTGCTCCTGTCCCAAAGCAAGGTCTCCATCTGGGCTTTAAACCAGGCTTAACAGGCAGGATCATGCTGGGCACAGTCCCCATCCCCCATGGATTAGTGAGGACATATTCATTTATTTCTGTGTGGCCCAGAAGTGCTCAGAGAACAATTTTTAATTTTTTTTTTCTCTTGATCCACTTCCCTTTGTAATTTTTTTTTATCTCCTTGAATAGATATCAATGGGATATCAAGGATTTCAAGGGCCTCACCACCCTCACAGCCAAGAATTCCTTCCCAAAATCCCATCTCAACCTTCCCTCCTTCATCCTCAGGCCATAAGGACTTTGGGAAGGTGATTTTGTTTTGGCTTTGGAAGGAGAGCCCACCGTGGAGAGAAGGAGAATCAGTGTCAGAATTATTTTCCTGTGCTGGTTGATGGTGTTTGCACCACCCTTCCCATCCCTGCAGCAGACAGGAGAGAAAGGAATGTCCAATCCCAGATTTAGGGCATTAAATTGCAGGATTTGGGGCAAAAGAGGCTGTGATCCTTTTTTGAGTGGTTTTTTCCTCTTTCTAAAAAAATTATCTGGTCAACAGTCTCAGGATTGAGATTCCTCAATGTTTGATCATCCTCTGGAAAGGAATTGGAGGTGTGGGGTGGTAAAAATCCATGGTGGGGAATTATCTGATATTTCCCCAAAATTGGATGTGAAAGAATACACAAATCTCTGATAAACCTGACACCAAATCTCTGATAAATCTGACACCAAATCTCTGATAAACCTGACACCAAATCTCTGATAAATCTAAACCTGGCACCAAATCTCTGATAAATCCTGACACCAAATCTCTGATAAACCTGACACCAAATCTCTGATAAACCTGACACCAAATCTCTGATAAACCTGACACCAAATCTCTGATAAATCTGACACCAAATCTCTGATAAACCTGACACCAAATCTCTGATAAACCTGACACCAAATCTCTGATAAACCTGGCACCAAATCTCTGATAAACCTGACACCAAATCTCTGATAAACCTGACACCAAATCTCTGATAAACCTGACACCAAATCTCTGATAAACCTGACACCAAATCTCTGATAAACCTGGCACCAAATCTCTGATAAACCTGACACCAAATCTCTGATAAACCTGGCACCAGATCTCTGACAAACCTGACACCAAATCTCTGATAATCCTGATACCAAATCTCTGATAAGCCTGGCACCAAATCTCTGATAAATCTAAATCTGACACCAAATCTCTGATAAACCTGACACCAAATCTCTGATAAATCTGACACCAAATCTCTTATAAATCCTGACACCAAATCTCTGCTAAACCTGACACCAAATCTCTGATAAACCTGACACCAAATCTCTGATAATCCTGACACCAAATCTCTGATAAACCTGGCACCAAATCTCTGATAAACCTGACACCAAATCTCTGATAAATCTGACACCAAATCTCTGATAAACCTGGCACCAAATCTCTGACAAATCTGACACCAAATCTCTGATAAACCTGACACCAAATCTCTGATAAACCTGACACCAAATCTCTGACAAATCTGACACCAAATCACTGATAAATCTGACACCAGATCTCTGATAAACCTGACACCAAATCTCTGATAAGCCTGGCACCAAATCTCTGATAAACCTGACACCAAATCTCTGATAAATCCTGACACCAAATCTCTGATAAATCTAAATCTGACACCAAATCTCTAATAAACCTGACACCAAATCTCTGATAAACCTGACACCAAATCTCTGATAAACCTGACACCAAATCTCTGATAAACCTGACACCAAATCTCTGATAAATCTGACACCAAATCTCTGATAAACCTGACACCAAATCTCTGATAAACCTGACACCAAATCTCTGATAAACCTGGCACCAAATCTCTGATAAACCTGACACCAAATCTCTGATAAACCTGGCACCAGATCTCTGACAAACCTGACACCAAATCTCTGATAATCCTGATACCAAATCTCTGATAAGCCTGGCACCAAATCTCTGATAAATCTAAATCTGACACCAAATCTCTGATAAACCTGACACCAAATCTCTGATAAATCTGACACCAAATCTCTTATAAATCCTGACACCAAATCTCTGCTAAACCTGACACCAAATCTCTGATAAACCTGACACCAAATCTCTGATAATCCTGACACCAAATCTCTGATAAACCTGGCACCAAATCTCTGATAAACCTGACACCAAATCTCTGATAAATCTGACACCAAATCTCTGATAAACCTGGCACCAAATCTCTGACAAATCTGACACCAAATCTCTGATAAACCTGACACCAAATCTCTGATAAACCTGACACCAAATCTCTGACAAATCTGACACCAAATCTCTGATAAACCTGACACCAAATCCGTCATAAACCTGACACCAAATCTCTGATAAATCTGACATCAAATCTCTGATAAACCTGACACCAAATCTCTTGTAAACCTGGCACCAAATCTCTGATAAATCTAAATCTGACACCAAATCTCTGATAAACCTGACACCAAATCTCTGATAAACATGACATCAAATCTCTGATAAACCTGACACCAAATCTCTGATAAATCTGACACCCAGCCTACCAATCAATACCCTGGGCTGGAGCCAAGGTGCTGAGAGAGAGGAAAAGAGGGAGAAAAAGATTCATTTTCTTCCCAAAATTTGTCTTTTTGTTGCTCCCAACCTGAGCAACTCCTCCAAATGGAAATTAAAAATTCCTTTTTGACACTTGTCAGGTTATAAATGCGAGCTGCAGGTGAGCCAGACTCAGTTCACTGCTGGGGGAAGATCTTTCTGCAAAGTCTGGAATTTGGGGGATTTAGGACCTAAAACCAGGCTCAGCCCAGACCTCTGCCTCACACAATATCCCATTTCCTAAAGCTGCAAATCCCAAATGAGGGCAAGGAATGTATGGAAATGCTTCCATCCAATCCTCTCACAGTCTATAACAATTCCTGCCTTTGGGATTTCCTGAATTGGACACAATTTCTGCTCATTTTAATGGTTTTTTATGTCATTGATTTTTTAATTTTTTTTTTTTTAGTTTCCTCTCAAACTCAGGAAAACTTTCAGTGTCTAAAACCCCCAGGATCAGGGAGTTCCACACACCCTCAGGAGTCACCCCATACTCATAAGAAACCCCATTTTTTTGTGGGTTTTGAACCTTAAATTTTTGGGTTTTCCAGTGGAATATTTCCCTTTTCCCCAGCTGGAATTTGAAGGGAAAATTTATCCCAAATTCTGGGTGTTTTTTCACTTGGTTGTTTTATTTTACTTCATTGTACCAAGGTCATTTGAATTTTAATCCTGGTTTGGGACATAGCTGGAAGTCCAGAGCAGATCCTTCCCTTTTCCACCTCCCCTGTCCCGAATGGAGTGTGAATTCCAGCACAGAGGACGCCGTGTCCAGCTGGATTCATCCTTCCTTTTGGACAGCAAACCCCTGGGAGCTGCCTCCAAATCCAATTTTATCCCTGCTCCTGCATCCAACATTGATCTGGGTCCTGTTCCCCCTTGTCCTTGGATAAATGGATTTAAAAGCCCTGTGGATGTGACACTTGGGGACAAGAGGTGGCATTCCTGGGGAAAGCTTGGACTCAATAATATTTATTTGTCCCAAATCAGCTTTTTCTGGATCGTGGATTTTGACTTTCTGTGATTCTCTTACTCCTTATTTACATCAAATAAGAGCTTTGAGAATTTCCCTCTCCCACTGGTGCAGGCAAATTCCTGTGGCCACTCTGTGGCCCAGAGACACTTTCTGGCTGCCAAAATGATGTGGACACTGTCACCTACCTCCTACAAACGGTCCCTAAGTCACAGCCACTCCCCACACCCACCCAGGACGGGGTTTTGCACCAAGGTTTGGACCCAGTCGTGGCTGGACTTTGTTTAGATGAGGCTTTGAAATGCCCAAGATTGACATCCAGCATTCCCAGGGGCTTAAAAATGGGGAGAAAATTGCATTAACTTAAATTTTATCTTTTTTTTGTCCAGTTCTGGGGTGAATGTGACCTTGTGGGGCTTCCCTGAGCAGGAGATCCCCCCAAACTCTTCCTGCTACAATTATCCCAGCCCAGGGTTGTTATCCGGATGGGGATGGGCTGGGGGTCAAGATTTGGGGTGAGCTGAGCTCCAGAGGTCCAAGCTGGGTGGGGACACCCTGGAGCAGCTTCCCAGAGCAGCTGTGGCTGCCCCTGGATCCCTGGAATTGTCCAAGGCCAGGCTGGACGGGGTTTGGAGCAGCCTGGGACAGTGGGAGGTGTCCCTGCCCATGGCAGGGTGGCACTGGATGAGCTCTAAGGTCCCTTCCAACCCAAACCATCCCAGGATTCCATGAGAAGATCATCTCAAACTCTGTAGAATCAACAGGGACAGATATTTTTGCTCTTAAGTGGACATTTAAAACAGCTCAGAAAAAGAGAATTTTTTTTTAATTATTATTTTTCCTCAACAGATTCGTAAATTGTGGAAATCCGTCTTTGGGCTGGTTGAATGTGGAGTTTTTCAGCTCATGGACTCTCTTAACTGTTTTGTAGTGCCCTGACCATCAGCTGAGAGGGTTTTACAAACCAGGACTGGGTCCTGTTGGGATCAGAGCCGAGCTGAGCCAGGAGTGGAACCTGGGCAGGAGTTTAGCACCACTCCAAACAACAAAAACCAGGAGATGTGCAGGATATTCCCCCAGGGAGGAAGGGAAAAGGGCAGAAAGGATGAAATGATTCCTCCAAAACGTTCTTCCCATAGCTGAGAAATGCCAAAATGCAGTGAGGCCTCATGAGCACGGAAAAGGAAAAAGACAAGATGCCAAATTCCTGGAAAAGCAACAAAAAAAAAAAAATTCCCAGACCTGGAAGCCACAACCAAGGATTTTATGAAGTGTTTGAAGGAGAGATCTGGTGACAGCAGAGTGTGACATGATTCCTCCTAGGTGGCACTTCCACGATGCTCCAGCCTTTGGATGGGTCCCAGAAAAGCCCAGGGTAGGAGGGACAGGAGAATGCTGCAAGCCAGGGGCTGAACAATGGCAGGAAATGCTCAGAGATAATCCCAGGAGCTCGGAGATCTCCTTTCCTGAGGAAATTCACTGCCCTGGCCCACGCACGTGCACTGAGCCCACTCCTGTCCTGGCGCTCATCCAGTTCTGGGGTGAATGTGAACTTTTGGGGTTTTCCTGAGCAGGAGATTCCCCCAAACTCTTCCTGCTGCAATTATCCCAGCCCAGGGCTGTCATCTGGATGGGGATGGGCTGGGGGTCAAGATTTGGGGTGAGCTGAGCTCCAGAGGTCCAAGCTGGGTGGGGACACCCTGGAACAGCTTTCCTGGAACAACCTCAGGAAAAGCATCCGAGTGTGGTTGACCCCGATGGTTTTCCAAAGACAGCTCAAGGCTGCCTCCTGTCTCTCCTGGGGTTGTGATTTCCTATGGATTCGCTGTGAGTCCAAGTGGGAATTCCTTTCCAAAGGAACCTGTGGTCACTGATCTACTCAGTTGTCGCAGACATTCTTTGTGAAAAATCCTTTCTGTAGGATTTTCCTGCTGGAGCTGAGAAGCTCAGTAACAAATGTAAACAATTATTGTCTGCTGCTGTGGAATGCAACAGGTCCACCTGGGGTTGGTTCCCTGTAGATGTTTGGATTTACTGACCACTCATGGTGGAGCTGCTGTCACTCTCTGCAGACACAGACCTTTGTTATTCATTCTTTCTATCTTTCTTCTTAGCTTAGCCAGCTTCTGAAGAAGCCTCTTCCTTTCTATCTCTATGTAGAATAGTTATAATGTTATATATATATCATAATATAATAAATCAAGCCTTCTGGTAATGGAATCAAGATCCTGTCTCGTCCATCCTCTACAAACCCCTGTGATCACTGACAACACTCAGTCACTCAAACCCAGGAGCCAAACACCTTCCCTTGCTCAAATGTCCAGATCTTCAGGCACATCTCGGCCCTCTGAGGTGGAATTTTGGTGGAAAACAAGAAAAATATTGGAATTCTCAGCAGGGCCAAACATGACTCCTCAGTAGAAGCAATCCTGTGATTTGAGTCCATTAAGATCAGAGCTTTTCCTTTAATTTGCTACAATCTGGAACGAAATTCCAGTAAAATTTTACACCATTGTTCAGTAATTTTGAGGATGGGTTCCATCTCCAGTATATTGAACAAATACAATCAGAAAACACAAGATCTAAAGTCTATTCCTGATTTTTTTAACCATTCTTTGGAAGGAGATGATTGTATAGCAACACAGGTTCTTTTCCTGCTGCCACCTGGAAATTCTGAGCCATTGCCTGACACCCAAGAAATCCTTGGAAATGTCAAAACTTGTCAAAACAGTCTAAGAAAATATGACTTAAATTCAGCTTGGAGAAACCATGGAAATGTGGCCTAGATTTGTCCACATGAGTTTGCAAAGGTGTGGACATCAAATGCAGGCATCCTAAAAATTTAGGGACAGAAAAGATTTTCATTCCCACTGACTGAAGAATGTCTCCAGTTTTGCTTCTCCCCCTGCATCTGCCATTTTTCTGGGAACTAATAGTTTATTTGGGAAGCCAATTAGATCTGGGACAAATTCCATTCAGAGATAACAACGGAGATCATGGACTCGCCATGTCCATGGAATGATTGTCACAGCCAAGAACATTCAGCTTGGATCCAGCTCATCCCATCTGAGCCTGGCCACTGCCAGGCTGGAATGGACACAACTTCAGAACCTTCTAGGCTGGAATGGCCACAGCTCCAGGGATTTCTGCTCTGGAATGGCCACAGCTCCAGGAATTTCTGCTTTGGAATGGCCACAGCTCCAGGGATTTCTGCTTTGGAATGGCCACAGCTCCAGGGATTTCTGCTTTGGAATGGCCACAGCTCCAGGGATTTCTGCTTTGGAATGGCCACAGCTCCAGGGATTTCTGCTCTGGAATGGCCACAGCTCCAGGAATTTCTGCTTCCTCAGAAGCAGAGGGGCAGAGCCAGGCCATGGTGCCAGGGAGGTGCCAGGCAGAGCCCAGAGGTGCTGCCTCCCTCTGTGAGAGGAGCTGACCTCCAAAAATGCTCTGATGTTCCTCCTCAGGGAGATTGGAGTCTCCCAGAAGGATCCTGGCAGCTCTCAGGGATGGTGCCAACACTGGGATGGGGAAGTTCCACGGAAATCCAGGTTGGATGAAGCTTGGAGCAACCTGGGATGGAGGAAGGTGTCCCTGCCCATGGTGGGGTGGAACTGAATGACCTTTAAGGTTTCTTCCAACCCAAACCATTCCAGGATTCCATAATTTGGAGCTCTGGCCTGTAGGAAGTGCAGAGCACCTCCAGCTCCAGCTGTTGGAAAAGGGATTTGGAGGAATCCTCACAAGCCAGAAGTTTGGAGTAAATCATGTGCCAGAAGATTCCAGCTCTTCCCACCTGTCCTCCCCCTCTCCTGCCAGCCCACAGCCATGGCACCTCCAGGAATGGTGCCCAGGTGTCTCCTCCCTGCCCAGGAATAACAAACACCTCCAGGGCACTGGGATGGGGAAGTTCCATGGAAATCCAGGTGGGATGAAGCTTGGAGCAACCTGGGATAGAGGAAGGTGTCCCTGCCCATGGTGGAGTGGAACTGAATGACCTTTAAGGTTTCCTCCAACCCAAACCATTCCAGGATTCCATGAGCTGCAGCTCTGGCCTGTGGGAAGTGCAGAGCACCTCCAGCTCCAGCTGTTGGAAAAGGGATTTGGAGGAATCCTCACAAGCCAGAAGTTTGGAGTAACTCAGGTTCCAGAAGATTCCAGCTGATCCCACCTCTCCTGCCAGCCCACAGCCATGGCACCTCCAGGAATGGTGCCCAGGTGTCTCCTCCCTGCCCAGGAATAGCAAACACCTCCAGGGCAGTCTCTTCCCTTCTCCGTGGGCAATTCCTCGTGCGAGTCTGCTCCCCTGCCTGACTCATTTCCTGCTTTGCCCAGATGGGAAAGAGGCACCTGGTGCCCCACAAGTGCCAAAAGTTGCATCTTTGGCCTCTGGGGAGGGTGTGGGGATGGTTGCTGGGCTCCCTGCATCACCAGACCTCTCCATCTGCCAGGAAAAACACCACCTCATCTGCTGGGAAGCAGGACAGGAGCTGAATGTTTGCAGCACTTTCCAACCTCCTGGTTGTGTTCTAACATTTGGGTTTTGGGAGTTGGACACCCAAAATCCATCCTACAAGTGCACCACGGGGTGGGATGGCATCCTGGACCCCATTCCCCAGCTCACAGTGGTGTCTTGGTTTGGACAGACAGGAGCCTGCTAAGGAAGGCAGGAACCTCCCCTGGCATGGAGAATGCAAACCTTCCCCACCACTCTGAATTTTAAATTAAATAAAATAATAATAATAAATAATAATAATACATTTTAAATTAAGGGGCTCTCAGGCAAAAATACGGGAGCAGGAAATAACAGTTCTTTAATAGGGAAAGGAAAAAAAAAATTATAACATAAACAATGCAGTGCACTAGAACAACACTGACAGGGTCAGAACACAACCTGGCACCCTGTGGGTCAGGCTGTTGGTGGCAGTGCCATTGGAATTGTGGCTCAGCCCTCCTGCAGTGTCAGGGCTGGTTCTGTTGGAGCAGGGATCCTGGAGAAGGATGGATTCTTCCTCTGGAGATCCAGGGGAAGCAGAGGCAGCTGCTGCTCCTCTGGGGATCCCCTGGAGAAGCCGTGCTGGTGTCCCAGAACCTCTGGATTATATCCGGGTAGGAATGCTTGGCTGGTGTTCCAGAACTCCAGATTATACCCAGGTAGGAATGCTTGGCTGGTGTTCCAGAATCTCCAGATTATATCTGGGTAGCAATGCTTGGCTCCTCCCTCTGGGCTCACATCTCCCAATGGGATGCTGCAGTTCTTATCAGCCATGCAAGGACATTCAATGGCTGTTATCAGCAATGTCCCCTCCCCAGGGAGGTGTGAATGTGGTCACTCAAAGGCAAACTGCCCACTTGGCAAAGGTAATCTGCCATACAGATGGGAATGGAAATATCTTGCATTGCAAATCTTCAACAAGTGGGGAGGTGATTGGGAAAACCATGGGCCAGAGGTGGAAAATCCCACCCAGACCTGGAATATCCATCCCCAACCCTCAGGGAATCACCATGAACAGGGGAGAAGAGGGGAGCTCGGTGGTGATCCCCAAATTTGGGGTCTCCTTGAGGGATGTGTGGTGGCAGGGGACACAATGAGGGGGACAGCAGTGACCTCCTGGCCCAGCAGAGAGGGAGGGACCTGATGTCCACACCTCACCTCATCCCAGACACTTCCAAGCAGGAACCACCTCCGAGGAAAAGAAATGTCACCAAGGAACTTCTTCTCCTTTCCCCCTTGTTCTAAAAACACATTCAGGGGATGGATCCAGCTTGGACACCCCGAGGAGAATCCAAAGAAAAGCAGAAATCTCCAGGGATGCTGTGGTTACTCCTTTCCCACTTGTTTTTAAAACACCATCAGGGGATGGATCCAGCTTGACATTCCAAGGAGGATCCAGGGAAAAGCAGAAATCTCCGGGAATGCTGTGGTTACTCCTTTTCTACCTGTTCTAAAAACACCATCAGGGATAAATCCAGCTTGGAAACCCTGAGGAGGATCCAAAGAAAAGCAGAAATCCCCAGGAATGCTGTGATTACTCCTTTCCCACCTGTTCTAAAAACACCATCAGGGGATGGATCCAGCTTGGACACCCCGAGGAGAATCCAAAGAAAAGCAGAAATCTCCAGGAATGCTGTGATTACTCCTTTTCCACCTGTTCTAAAACACCATGAGGGGATGAATCCAGCTTGGAAACCCTGAGAATGATCCAGGGAAAAGCAGAAATCTCCAGGAATGCTGTGGTTACTCCTTTTCCACCTGTTCTAAAAACACCATCAGGGGATGGATCCAGCTTGACATTCCAAGGAGAATCCAAAGAAAAGCAGAAATCTCCAGGAATGCTGTGGTTACTCCTTTTCCACCTGTTCTAAAACACCATGAGGGGATGGATCCAGCTTGGAAACCCTGAGGAGAATCCAAAGAAAAGCAGAAATCTCCAGGAATGCTGCGGTTACTCCTTTTCCACCTGTTCTAAAAACACCATGAGGGGATGGATCCAGCTTGGCATTCCAAGGAGGATCCAGGGAAAGCAGAACTCTCCAGGAATGCTGTGATTACTCCTTTCCCACCTGTTCTAAAGCCAGCATCAGGGGATGGATCCAGCTTGGACACCATGAGGAGAATCCAAAGAAAAGCAGAAATCTCCAGGAATGCTGTGGTTACTCCTTTCCCACCTGTTCTAAAAACACCATGAGGGGATGGATCCAGCTTGGAAACCATGAGGAGAATCCAAAGAAAAGCAGAAATCCCCAGGAATGCTGTGGTTACTCCTTTTCCACCTGTTCTAAAACACCATGAGGGGATGGATCCAGCTTGGAAACCCTGAGGAGAATCCAAAGAAAAGCAGAAATCTCCAGGAATGCTGTGATTACTTCTTTTCTACCTGTTCTAAAAACACCATCAGGGGATGGATCCAGCTTGGAGACCCCGAGGAGGATCCAGGGAAAAGCAGAAATCTCCAGGATGGCTGTGGTTACTCCTTTTCCACCTGTTCTAAAAACACCATCAGGGGATAAATCCAGCTTGACATTCCAAGGAGGATCCAGGGAAAAGCAGGAATCTCCAGGATGGCTGTGATTAAAGGCTGTCCCACCACGTGACTCCCAGCAAACATTCCCCAAACCTCCTCCCCACTAACGAGAGGCTGTCAGTGCCAGTTAATTAGCAGCCAGCTTGTGACTGGAGCCCCTGGCTGCCGGGAAATTAAGTCAGAACAAAGGGAATGAAATCTCCTCTGAAGGGAAAATTATTGGGGGTGGGAGCCCAGGACAGTTCCAGGAATAAACTGAATAGGCTTAGGAGTGTTTGGGTGTAACCAAGGCAGAGCAGGGCTTCACATGCTGCTCGTTAATTGATCCCATCCTCTGGGCTGAGGGGACAGAAAGGAGGGAAACCCACGGGGTGCAAGGAGAGCAAACAGGAAAATAAAATATTTCAGGCAAATTTAAAGTTTTACCCCCAAACGGGGAAAATTGAAGGAAGACTGGAAGAGAGGAGGTTTTGCAATGTGGGCACAGCTTGAGGTGACAAAAGGTGCAGAGGTGGCTTTGTCACCTTCTGCTCCTGCCCAGCCACCTCACAGAGACCTTTCCATGCATTTCATGGAAGTGAAGAGACTGACCACTGCAATCCCTCCCAGAGTGAGGATGCTGGAATTTCAGGATTTCTTTCCTCTTTCTTTGTGCTCTAAAGCTACAATTTCAAGATGCTCCTGTTCCTGATTTAGCTGATTTCCTCCCAATTACTGCCCTTGTTTTTTATCCATAATTAATAACCACTGGATAATAATAACTCCTGGAAACCACTGGATTTTGTGAAGCATTGACTTTACAAAAGAGTGAGGATGTTGGAATTTCAGGTGGATTGCTTTCCTCTTTCTTTGTGCTCTAAAGCTACAATTTCAAGATGCTCCTGTTCCTGATTTAGCTGATTTCTTCCTAATTACTGCCCTTGTTGTTATCCATAATTAATAACCAGTCTCCTGGAAACCACTGGATTTTGTAAAGCATTGACTTTACAAAAGAGTGAGGATGTTGAAATTTCAAGATTTCTTTCCTCTTTCTTGGTGCTCTAAAGCCACAATTTCAAGATGCTCCTGTTCCTGATTTAGCTGATTTCCTGATTTCTTCCTAATTACTGCCCTTGTTTTTATCCATAATTAATAACAGTCTCCTGGAAACCACTGGATTTTGTGAAGCATTGGCTTTACAAAAGAGTGAGGATGCTGGAATTTCAGGATTTCTTTCCTCTTTCTTGGTGCTTTTAAACTACAATTTCAAGATACTCCTGTTCCTGATGTAGCTGATTTCCTCCTAATTACTGCCCTTGTTTTTATCCATAATTAATAACCAGTCTCCTGGAAAACACTGGATTTTGTGAAGCATTGGCACAGAACAATTCCTGGCCCCGTTTTTAAAGCAATTTAAGTTCCCCACTCCCCCTGGCCTCCAGGAGCTCCTGGGGTTCAAATATTCCTGAGCAGATCCCTGTGGGAATTCCACTCTGAATTTAGACCCAGAAATCTTTCCCTCTTTTGAGCCCACAGGAAACCTAAATAAAATATTTATTTTTTTTTCCATAATTTCTACCTTTGCCCATGGTACCAAAAAATAAAGATCCTGCAGATATTCCACAGGCAGCACCAGTGAACTCCCTGAACTTCCAACCAGCAGCTTTTGTTATTCCAGATTCCCTCCTTTCAGTGATCACATATCAAAGGAAAATCATCTCAGAAAATGTTTTTATCCCAAACTTTCTCTCACTGCAAAATCAAATCCTGAAGGATTCACCTTGAAAGGGAACAGGTCATTTCCAGAGTGAAATTTTCTTTTCACAGGTGTAAAATTTCAGCCCAATTTTCATTTATTAAATGGATGAGAAACCATTTAATAAATGAAAATCGAAATTTTCTTTGCACAGGTGTAAAATTTCAGCCCAATTTTCATTTATTAAATGGATGAGAAACCATTTAATAAATGAAAATTGAAATTTTCTTTGCACAGGTGTAAAATTTCAGCCCAATTTTCATTCATTAAATGGATGAGAAACCATTTAATGAATGAAAATTGAAATTTTCTTTGCACAGGTGTAAAATTTCAGCCCAATCTTCATTCGTTAAATGGATGAGAAACCATTTAATGAATGAAAATTGAAATTTTCTTTGCACAGGTGTAAAATTTCAGCCCAATCTTCATTCGTTAAATGGATGAGAAACCATTTAATGAATGAAAATTGAAATTTTCTTTGCACAGGTGTAAAATTTCAGCCCAATTTTCATTCGTTAAATGGATGAGAAACCATTTAATAAATGAAAATTGAAATTTTCTTTGCACAGGTGTAAAATTTCAGCCCAATTTTCATTCATTAAATGGATGAGAAACCACCAGAGAAAGATGGAATGTGAAATTTTGACAGGACATTGATTATAGCAGAAATGATTTTTATAGGAAAAATCAAATATATGGAGATATAAATCGATAAAGAATGACAATAAATTTATTTTCTTTGGTCAGGGAGAGATGAAGTTCAGTGGCCTGATGAGTTCACAGCTTAAGCTCAGCTTTAGTCCCTGCCCATGAGCAGCACCCGCAGGTGAACGATGAGCTCTGGCTTAGCTGAGCCTTGGTGGGACAGAGCTGAGCTTTGACCCCAGCAGTCCCTGAGGAGTTTCAGTCTCAGTTTCAGCTCAGTTGACGCTCATGGGGTTTGGGATTAACCATTGTGGAAATCATTGGTTTGTCAGAGTGACCCCGAGAAAAGTTCCAGAGTCTGTTTTCCCAGCCTGGTGCTTGAAGAAGGAGTCAGAGCTCTTCATCTCTCGGGCTCAAGGTTGTTTATTAATTCTTATCTATAAAAAATTTTCTCCTGCCCTGCTGAGGTCCATCCAGCAGGACAGTCCAGGCACTCTGCCTGCCCCTGGGCAGTGTTATGTCTTTATACTAAATCTATGTGTGCAATATTTACAATTACTGTCCAATGCCCATCACCTGTGTTAGACACTGAGCTTCTACTCTAAACCAATCTGTGAGTGCCACCATCACAGCAGGAGATGGAGGCCAAGAAGAAGAAGGAGAAAGGCTGGACACACCCAGTTCCCTCCCTCTTGCCTCCTGAACCCCCAAACCAAAAACCTCAAAATCTATTTTTCCACCCCATGATAACTTCACTAATATTCTACCTAAACTCTTGTGGCTTGCTGATCTTCATACAAGGTTGGTGATTTGCTCCACGGGCCATAATCAAACCCACAGGGGCATTTTGGGCTCTGTGCCAGGGTCTCTGAGCCCCCTGGCAGGGTCTGGGCTGCTCAGGACAGCCAGAGGGATGTGCTGAGTCCCGACAAACCATCACCCCATGGAGCACAAAACCTCACCCTTTGATGTGCTAGGAACTCCATTAGTTCCGTAATTAATTCATTAAAATGATCCCTTGAAAACCTCTCCCTTTGATTTGCTAGGAACTCCACAAATTACGTAATTAATTCATTAAAATGATCCCTTCTAAACCTCACCCTTTGATTTGCGAGGAACTCCATTAATTCCGTAATTAATTCATTAAAATGATCCCCTCAAAACCTCACCCTTTGATTTGCTAGGAACTCCATCAGTTCCTTAATTAATTCATTAAAATGATCCCTTGAAAACCTCTCCCTTTGATTTGCTAGGAACTCCACTAATTCCTTAATTAATTCATTAAAATGATCCCTTCAAAACCTCACCCTTTGATTCGCTAGGAAGTCCATGAATTCATTAATTAATTCATTAAAATGATCCCTTCAAAACCTCGCCCTTTGATTTGCTAGGAACTCCATGAATTCCTTAATTAATTCATTAAAATGATCCCTTCAAAACCTCACCCTTTGATTTGCTAGGAACTCCATGAATTCCTTAATTAATTCATTAATTCATTAATTCCACTAATTCCATAATTAATTCATTAAAATGATCCCTTCAAAACCTCACCCTTTGATTTGCTAGGAACTCCATTAATTCTGTAATTAATTCATTAATTCATTAATTCCACTAATTCCATAATTAATTCATTAAAATGATCCCTACAAAACCTCGCCCTTTGATTCGCTAGGAACTCCATGAATTCCTTAATTAATTCATTAAAATGATCCCTTCAAAACCTCGCCCTTTGATTTGCTGGGAACTCCATGAATTCCCTAATTAATTCATTAAAATTATCCCTTCAAAACCTCGCCCTTTGATTTGCTAGGAACTCCATCAGTTCCTTAATTAATTCATTAAAATGATCCCTTCAAAACCTCACCCTTTGATTCGCTAGGAACTCCATTAATTCCTTAATTAATTCATTAAAATGATCCCTTCAAAACCTCGCCCTTTGATTTGCTAGGAACTCCATTAATTCCTTAATTAATTCATTAAAATGATCCCTTCAAAACCTCACCCTTTGATTTGCTGGGAACTCCATGAATTCCTTAATTAATTCATTAAAATGATCCCTTCAAAACCTCGCCCTTTGATTTGCTAGGAACTCCATGAATTCTGTAATTAATTCATTAATTCATTAATTCCATTAATTCCTTAATTAATTCATTAAAATGATCCCTTCAAAACCTCGCCCGGCTGTCCTGGAAGGGCAGAGGATTGGCTGGAGGTGAAGATTCACCCAGACTCCAGAAATTCCACATTTTTCCTCTGATTTAAAGATTTTTCAGAAGGAATTCATCAGGAGTTGGATCATCCCAGAAATTCCCAGTCCCTACTCACCAACCCAATTCAACACAGCTGCATTGTTTTATTTATTTTATTGGGATGTCAACACATTTGGGGTTTTTTCAGTCTGAAATCCATAAGATTTAGTCAAAATTCTCAATAAAACCAGTTTAATCAAATTTCTTGAAATTTACACTCACAAAACCCATCAGGTTCTCACTGTAAGAGATTTTGGCCAGAATTAATTGGATGGAAAGAGTCAATTAAATCATTAAAAGTGGCTCCACAGCTCCTCTAAACATTCAGGACATGGAAGATTTCTCTGCTTTTAGGAATGCAGGAAAATTCAGATTTTTAAAGGAGATTTTCCTCCCTGGAATCTCGGATAAAGGCATTTTTAGGGAATAATGGATATTCAGGAGTTAAGACTTGTCTTTATTTAATTTTTATTGGTCTGAGAGTTAAAAGAAATTAAATTTAATTTTTTTTAATTTAAATTAATTTTCAAATTAATTTTTTTTTAATCTCTTATCAAACCAGTGATGAGGGAAAAGCCTCAGGATTTCCACCAGGATCATTCCTTTTGATGTCCACACATGGAATTGGGCAGCTCTCCTTAGTCATCCAGGCTGGGAGAATAAAATGAAAAGAAATTAAATGAAAAGAAATAAAACAAAATAGAATAAAATAAATATAAATAAAATAAATATAAAATAAATAAAAATAAATAATTAAATTGAAATAAAATAGAATAAACATAAAATAAAATAAAATAAAATAAAATAAAATAAAATAAAATAAATAAAAAATAAATATAAATAAAAATTAAAATTAAATTAAAATGAAAATTAAATGAAAATAAAATGGAATAAAAAACACCAAAATAAAATAAATATAAAAGAAAATAGAATAAGTTATGGGAAGCTCTCCCAGGTTATCCTGAAGCCTTCCAGACCAGAGGGATTCACCTGAGGTACCTATGAGGAAAATTGGGTGGCTGGGGACAGCATTCCAATGAAAAATCAGGGAAATTCAAAGACAATTTTCCCATTTTTCCATGTGCTTTAATCCACATTTCAACCCCTGCTCGTGTCTGATTATTTCCTTATTTTCCTGATGATTTCCTGGATGAATACATGAAATTTTCTTTCTGTCCTGAGCCAAACGGGGACAGCCTGAGGAGCCGAAATTACCCGGCAGGTTTTCCCCCTGCATCGCAATAAATATTCCACATCCCATTTTTCCTTCTCCCCCGTCCAGAGGCAGCGAAGCAGGCCCAGCTCAGGAATGTCATTAGAGAGGGGCTTTAAAATAAAGCAGGGCACACAAAAATGTGATGACTTGTCAGGAGCGCAGCCTGCGAGGTGTTTAAGGCATGAATTTCCTCCCAGCGCAGCCTCGCCGGGGGAATATTGGATTGGGGCCGGAATGGGAGCGATGACGTGGCACGGATTTATGGCTGTCCCCCCGTAATTCCCAGGAAAAGGGGGCAGGAAAGGAGCCCCACATGGGAGAACTCATAAAATAACCCCCAGCCAAGCCTTGCCTCGGCTCTGAGCCACGGCTGCCAGCGGGTTCAGGATTTTGGGATGCAGCACGGATCAGCGGGAACGCAGATTTGGGGTGGGTTTGCCTTTGGGATGGGAGATCCCTCGGGATTCTTTGGGTTGAGGGATTGCAGGGGTTAAACAGCATGAGCTGTGGTGGGAAGGAGATGGGGGGGCTCACCTGGAGAGGAGAAAATTCCAGGGAGAGCTCAGAGTCCCTAAAGTGGCTCCAGGAGAGCTGGAGAGGGGCTGGGGACAAGGGATGGAGGGACAGGACACAGGGAATGGCTCCCCATTGGTTAGATGGGATTTGGGGAAGGAATTCCTGGGTGGGCAGGTGGGGAGGGGCTGGGATGGAATTCCCAGAGCAGCTGTGGCTGCCCCTGGATCCCTGGAAATGCCCAAGGCCAGGTTGGAGCAGCCTGGGATGGTGGGAGGTGTCCCTGGCCATAGAATGGAACTTGGTGATCCTCAAAGGTCCCTTCCATCATTCCATCATTCCATCATTCCATCATTCCATCATTCCATTATTCCGTCATCCATCATTCCATCATTCTGTCATTTCGTCATTCCATCATCATTCCATCATTCCGTCATTCCACCATTCCATTATTCCGTCATCCATCATTCCATCATTCCGTCATTTCGTCATTCTGTCATTCCATCATTCCGTCATTTCGTCATTCTGTCATTCCATCATTCCACCATTCCACCATTCCGTCATTCCATCATTCTGTCATTCCATCATTCTGTCATTCCATCATTCCATCATTCCGTCATTCCATCATTCCATCATCATTCCATCATTCCATCATCATTCCATCATTCCGTCATTCCATCATTCCATCATTCCATCATTCCATCATCATTCCATCATTCTGTCATTCCACCATTCCGTCATTCCATCATTCCACCATTCCATCATTCCGTGATTCCATCATTCCGTGATTCCGTCATTCTGTCATTCCATCATCATTCCATCATCATTCCATCATTCCATCATTCCATCATCATTCCATCATCATTCCATCATTCCATCATTCCATCATCATTCCACCATTCCATCATTCCATCATTCCATCATTCCACCATTCCGTCATTCCATCATTCCACCATTCCATCATTCCATCATTCCATCATCATTCCATCATCATTCCATCATTCCATCATTCCATCATTCCATCATCATTCCACCATTCCACCATTCCATCATTCCACCATTCCGTCATTCCATCATTCCATCATCATTCCACCATTCCACCATTCCATCATTCCACCATTCCGTCATTCCATCATTCCATCATCATTCCACCATTCCACCATTCCATCATTCCACCATTCCATCATTCCATCATTCCATCATCATTCCATCATCATTCCATCATTCCATCATTCCATCATTCCATCATCATTCCACCATTCCACCATTCCATCATTCCACCATTCCGTCATTCCATCATTCCATCATCATTCCACCATTCCATCATTCCACCATTCCATCATTCCATCATTCCATCATCATTCCATCATTCCATCATTCCATCATTCCATCATCATTCCATCATCATTCCATCATCATTCCATCATCATTCCACCATTCCATCATTCCACCATTCCATCATTCCATCATTCCATGGCCACCTGAGTTGCCACAGGAGGGGCACAGACCCTTTTGTCCTTTGCTCTTTTCCCATTTTTCTACCAAAGCCACCCCTCCCCATCCCTGGCCATTCCAGGGGATCTTGGAAAGCCGAATTCCCA
>JANCRA010000067.1:172500-200000 GCA_024362935.1 Setophaga petechia | reverse complement strand
TGGAATGTGTAAGTGTGGGATTGAACTCCCTTCATTTCCTCTGTGCTAATTAATCTGCAAATTTACACAGATAAATGTGGATCCCTCTGGTGAAGAGTCAGGAGAAGGACAAATCAGGCCAAAAGTGCAAAAAATGACCAAATTTAGGGTGACCTGGACAATTATTTGTGCTAATTAGGGGTTTAATTCCATTTTATGGATAGAGGGAACAAGTGTGGGAAATTGGACAGGGAGAGGGCAGGGAAAGGACCTGAGACCACATGGATCAACAGCTGGAAACCTCAAACATGTCCATGGATCAACAGCTGGAAACCTCAAACGTGTTCATGGATCAGCAGCTGGAAACCTCAAACATGTCCATGGATCAGCAGCTGGAAACCTCAAACGTGTCCATGGATCAGCAGCTGGAAACCTGAAACCTGTCCATGGATTAACAGCTGGAAACCTCAAACGTGTCCATGGATCAGCAGCTGGAAACCTCAAACATGTCCATGGATCAACAGCTGGAAACCTCAAACATGTCCATGGATCAGCAACTGGAAACCCCAAACATGTCCATGGATCAGCAGCCTGAAACCTCAAACGTGTCCATGGATCAACAGCTGGAAACCTCAAACATGTCCATGGATCAACAGCTGGAAACCTCAAACATGTCCATGGATCAGCAGCTGGAAACCTCAAACATGTCCATGGATCAACAGCTGGAAACCTCAAACATGTCCATGGATCAACAGCTGGAAACCTCAAACATGTCCATGGATCAGCAGCTGGAAACCTCAAACGTGTTCATGGATCAGCAGCTGGAAACCTCAAACATGTCCATGGATCAGCAGCTGGAAACCTCAAACCTGTCCATGGATCAGCAGCTGGAAACCTCAAATATGTTCATAGATTAACAGCTGGAAACCTGAAACCTGTCCATGGATCAGCAGCTGGAAACCTCAAACATGTCCATGGATCAGCAGCTGGAAACCTCAAACGTGTCCACAGATCAACAGCTGGAAACCTCAAACATGTCCATGGATCAACAGCTGGAAACCTCAAACATGTCCACGGATCAACAGCTGGAAACCTCAAACGTGTCCATGGATCAGCAGCTGGAAACCTCAAACACGTCCATGGACACTCTGATCCCATGGAGACACGGAGCTGTGAGCTCCTCATTTGGGAAAATGATCCAAAGTGCATCCATGGAGAGTTCTGGAGTGTCCACTGGGGAAACACATCCAGCTCCAGGGGGATGTGTTCCCTGGGAATTCTCCTGGATTTTGGCACCTCCAGTGGCCTTTGCCAGCTGATTCCTGCCCAGTTTGGGACTTCCAGCACATCCCAGGTGATTCCTGTTGAGGAACGGAATTTCAGTTCTTTCCTGGGCTGTGGATCCACCCAGCTCTGGGCTCTCCTGGGTCACATCCCAGGATCTGGGCCTGCCTGTTCCCCTCAGAGCTTCCCCACCCCATGCAGGGCCCTTTGAACTCCTTCCAGTCGCTTCCTGCTCCCAAAGCCAGCCAGACCCTTAATCCTTTTATCCAGCCCAGCGGTGCCAGCTTGTCCTGGGGTTCCTCCCTGACCTCACCCTGATTCCTCCTTCCACAGGCTCCATTCCCACTCCCTGCACGAGGAATCTGCTTTAAATGGAATTTTGGGGGTTTTTGGGAGAGAGAAACCCCAGAGCAAATGGGCTAAAACCAAATTCCAGCCCCAGTGGTGCCAGCTTGTCCCTGTGTTCCTCTCTGATCTCACCTTGATTCCTCCCTCCACAGGTTCTGCTCCCACTCCCTGCATGAGGAATCTGCTTTAAATGGAATTTCAATGTGGAATTTGGGGTTTTTTAGGGAGAGAAACTCTGGAGCAAATGGACTTAAACAAAATTCCAGCCCCATTGGTACCAGTTTGTCCTGGGGTTCCTCCCTGACCTCACCCTGATTCCTCCTTCCACAGGCTCCATTCTCCACTCCCAGCACGAGGAATCTGCTTTAAATGGAATTTTAATTTGGAATTTTGGGGTTTTTTAGGGAGAGAAACCCCAGAGCAAATGGGCTTAAACAAAATTCCAGCCCCAGTTCTACCAGCTTGTCCTTGTGTTCCTCTCTGACCTCACCCTGATTCCTCCTTTACTGGGTTCCATTCCCACTCCCTGCACAAAGAAATCTGTTTTAAATGGAATTTTAATTTGGAATTTTGGGGTTTTTTTAGGGAGAGAAATTCTGGAGCAAATGGACTTAAATGCAATTCCAGCCCCAATGGGTACCAGTTTGTCCTTGTGCTCCTCTCTGACCTCGCCTTGATTCCTCCCTCCACAGGCTCCATTCCCACTCCCTGCACGAGGAATCTGCTTTAAATGGAATTTTAAATTGTAATTTTGGGGTTTTTTTAGGGAGAGAAACTCTGAAGCAAATGGGTTTAAATGCAATTCCAGCCCCAGAGGTACCAGCTTGTCTTTGTGCTCCTCTCTGACCTCGCCTTGATTCCTCCTTCACTGGGCTCCATTCCCACTCTCTGCACAAAGAAATCTGCTTTAAATGGGATTTTAATTTGGAATTTTGGGATTTTTTTAGGGAGAGAAACCCCAGAGCAAATGGGTTTAAACAAAATTCCAGGCCCAGTTCTACCAGCTTGTCCTTGGGTTCCTCCCTGTCCTTGCCTTGATTCCTCCCTCCACAGCCTCCATTCCCACTCCCTGCACGAGGAATCTGCTTTAAATGGGATTTTAATTTGGAATTTTGGGGTTTTTAGGGAGAGAAACTCCAGAGCAAATGGGCTTAAACACAATTCCAGCCCCAGTGGTGCCAGCTTGTCCTTCGTGCTCCTCTCTGATCTCTCCTTGATTCTTCCCTCCACAGGTTCTGCTCCCACTCCCTGCACAAGGAATCTGCTTTAAATGGAATTTCAATTTGGAATTTGGGGTGTTTTTTAGGGAGAGAATCCTTGGAGCAAATAGACTTAAACAAAATTCCAGCCCCAGTGGTGCCAGTTTGTCCTTGTGTTCCTCTCTGACCAAGCCTTGATTCCTCCTTCACTGGGTCCATTCCCACTCCCTGCACGAGGAATCTGCTTTAAATGGAATTTTAAACTGTAATTTTGGGGTTTTTTAGGGAGAGAAACTCTGAAGCAAATGGGTTTAAATGCAATTCCAGCCCCAGAGGTACCAGCTTGTCCTTGGGTTCCTCTCTGAGCTCGCCTTGATTCCTCCTTCACTGGGCTCCATTCCCACTCCCTGCACGAGGAATCTGCTTTAAATGGAATTTTAATTTGGAATTTTGGGGTTTTTTAGGGGGAGAAACCCCAGAGCAAATGGGTTTAAACAAAATTCCAGGCCCAGTTCTACCAGCTTGTCCTTGTGTTCCTCCCTGACCTCACCTTGATTCCTCCCTCCACAGGTTCTGCTCCCACTCCCAGCACGAGGAATCTGCTTTAAATGGAATTTTAATTTGGAATTTTGGGGTTTTTTAGGGGAGAGAACCCCCAGAGAAAATGAGCTTAAACAAAATTCCAGCCCCAGTGGTACCAGTTTGTCCTTGTGTTCCTCCCTGACCTCTCCTTGATTCCTCCTTCCACAGGCTCCATTCCCACTCCCTGCACAAGGAATCTGCTTTAAATGGAATTTCAATTTGGAATTTTGGGGTTTTTTTAGGGAGAGAAATTCTGGAGCAAATGGGTTTAAACACAATTCCAGCCAATTCCAATTCCAGCCCCAGCTTGTCCTTGTGCTCCTCCCTGACCTCGCCTTGATTCCTCCTTCCACAGGCTCCATTCTCCACTCCCAGCACGAGGAATCTGCTTTAAATGGAATTTTAATTTGGAATTTTGGGGTTTTTTAGGGAGAGAAATTCTGGAGCAAATGGACTTAAATGCAATTCCAGCCCCATTGGTGCCAGTTTGTCCTTGTGCTCCTCTCTGACTAAGCCTTGATTCCTCCCTCACTGGGTTCCATTCCCACTCCTTGCACGAGGAATCTGCTTTAAATGGAATTTTAAACTGTAATTTTGGGGTTTTTAAGGAGAGAAACCCCAGAGCAAACGGGCTTAAACAAAATTCCAGCCAATTCCAATTCCAGGTGTGCCAGCTTGTCCTTGTGTTCCTCCCTGACCTCGCCTTGATTCCTCCTTCACTGGGTCCATTCCCACTCCCTGCACAAAGAAATCTGTTTTAAATGGAATTTTAATTTGGAATTTTGGGGTTTTTTTAGGGAGAGAAATTCTGGAGCAAATGGACTTAAATGCAATTCCAGCCCCAGTGGTACCAGTTTGTCTTTGTGTTCCTCTCTGACCTCACCTTGATTCCTCCTCCACAGGCTCCATTCCCACTCCCTGCACGAGGAATCTGCTTTAAATGGAATTTTAAACTGTAATTTTGGGGTTTTTTAGGGAGAGAAACTCTGAAGCAAATGGGTTTAAATGCAATTCCAGTCCCAGAGGTACCAGCTTGTCCTTGGGTTCCTCTCTGACCTCGCCTTGATTCCTCCTTCACTGGGCTCCATTCCCACTCTCTGCACAAAGAAATCTGCTTTAAATGGGATTTTAATTTGGAATTTTGGGATTGTTTTAGGGAGAGAAACCCCAGAGCAAATGGGTTTAAACAAAATTCCAGCCCCAGAGGTACCAGCTTGTCCTGGTGTTCCTCCCTGACCTCTCCTTGATTCCTCCCTCCACAGGCTCCATTCCCACTCCCTGCACAAGGAATCTGCTTTAAATGGAATTTTAATTTGGAATTTTGGGGTTTTTAGGGAGAGAATCCTTGGAGCAAATGGACTTAAACACAATTCCAGCCTCAGGTGTGCCAGTTTGTCCTTCTGTTTCTCTCTGACCTCACCCTGATTCCTCCCTCACTGGGTTCCATTCCCACTCCCTGCACAAGAAATCTGCTTTAAATGGGATTTTGAGGTTTTTTTAGGGAGAGAAACCCCAGAGCAAATGGGCTAAAACCAAATTCCAGCCCCAGTGGTGCCAGCTTGTCCTTGTGTTCCTCTCTGATCTCACCTTGATTCCTCCCTCCACAGGTTCTGCTCCCACTCCCTGCAGGAGGAATCTGCTTTAATTTGGAATTTTCGAGTTTTTTGGGAGAGAAACCCCAGAGCAAATGGGCTAAAACAAAATTCCAGGCCCAGTTCTACCAGCTTGTCCTTGTGCTCCTCCCTGACCTTGCCTTGATTCCTCCTTCACTGGGTTCCATTCCCACTCCCTGCACAAAGAAATCTGCTTTAATTTGGAATTTTGGGTTTTTTTAGGGACTTAAACCCCAGAGCAAATGGGCTAAAACAAAATTCCAACCTCAGTGGTGCCAGTTTGTCCCTGTGTTCCTCTCTGACCTCTCCTTGATTCCTCCTTCCACAGCCTCCATTCCCACTCCCTGCACGAGGAATCTGCTTTAATTTGGAATTTTGGGTTTTTTAAGGAGAGAAACTCTGGAGCAAATGGCCTTAAACAAAATTCCAGGTCAACTTTTCCATTCCCCATCCAGCTGTGACCTGGAACAAGTCCCTGAAGATCTCCCTGCCTGAGTTTTCCCAGAAAAAACCTGGGATAAAACACATCCAGAGCAGGTAAATTCCTCCAGATTTCCAAAGTGCTTTGAGTTCCTGAAATGAAGAATTGGCTTAAATTTTCTCAGGAAGAAATTTTGGGATGCAGAATTTGAGATCCTCCCCGTGCTCAGTTGATTCCTTCACCACCAGGAGTTTTCAGGGAATCTCCAATAAACTGATTGTGGTTTTACATTAAATATGGACAAGGAATTTATCCATATTTAATGTATATAGGATGGACCTTAAAAAATTCCAAATAATTCTGTATTAAGAATTTCCCATAGAAGTGATCCCTGAATTTGTGTTTTAAGGCTCAGACAGGAATTTGTGGTTTGCACCAGGAGAAAATCCAATTTTCACTGATTTACCCACAGATTTTAATTTTTTTTAATGAAATAATCCTTTTTTTAACAAATTCTTGTTAAAAACTGTAAATATCATAATTTTACTCCAGACAAATTAAGATTCCTGAGATTTTTCCCTGGTTCACTTTGTCCAACTATGGGCAGATCCTGCACTTTACCAGGAGGAGAAACACCAAACCCCAATGGCACAAAATTAAATTAATTTCCATATTTAGCTTTAATTAAATCCCTGATTTTTTTTTTTTTTTTTTTTTTATCTAGGGGTCTTGGTTGCTAAAATAAATTAATTTCCATATTCCAGTGCCTTTCCAAAGTGATGACCCAGCCCAGAGAGGGATTTTTAGAGGATTTTGTGGATATTGAGGGAAAAACTCTGCTCCAAAATCTCATATTATCATATTTACAGCTTCAGGGGCTGCAGTGCCTCCTCTCCCACTTCCCACCTCCTTTCCAGGCTGGAAGTTTTTGATTCCAGGAGTAAATTTGGTATTTTCACCAGGTGCACAGTGAACATTTAAACCTGATTAAGATGACACCTGTGGCATGGCAAGTAAAAGAACCATTAAGAAAAGTAATTCCATATAAATAAAAAAAAAAAAAAACCAAAAAAAACAAAAAACAAAACAAAACGAAAAAAAAAAAGAAAAAACCACAAAAAACCCCAGAAACAGGACAAAATCCTAATTTTTCATCTGTCTTTCCCTTTTTTTCCTCAAAATCTGCACGACTTTTGCAGGCTGTGCAGACACACCCCTCTTTATTTTTTTTTCCTTTTCCCCTTTAAATTTCCTTGAAAATTTTCCTTTAAATTTTTACCTTAAAATTATTTTTGCCTCCTTCTCTTCACCCCCCCACCCCTGACCTTGCCTACCCCATTTTCCAATCGTTTTCCAGCAAATTTGTCACCCAATTCCAAAGGAAACATCACCCTTGGATGGCTCCTGCTGCTTCCACCGGTGACCTTTGGAAACCAAACAGCCCGAGGCAAACAGCAGCAGATAAGGGAGGCTTTGCAGCACAGGTTTTATTTGCTCCAGGTGAGATTGATAAATCTGGCCCTGCGTTCTGCTGGCAGCTGGAAAAGTTTTTCCTGAGTTGCATTGAGAAGGGGTTTAACCCTTTGGCTGCATCCAGGTGGGAATTATTTGGATTTTTTCTTCAACAGGCACAAGAAAAGGATTCAAAATCAGGATTTTTCCAGATGATAATTTGGGGTTTAAGCAGCCAGCTCCAGCTGGGATGAACGGGGGGAAATAAGAATTTTTGGCTTTGTTATCAGGTGGATAATTTATTTTGGATGGCTCATGTTCAGTGGTTTCCTTATCGCTGCTGTGGAGATAAGGCTCAGGGCTCCCATGTGAATCAGGAATCCTGGAATGGTTTGAGTTGGAAGGGATCTCAGGGATCATCCTGTTCCAGCCCCTCCATGGGCAGGGACATCCCATAAATCCCTTGGGGCTGACTGATGGGGAAAAAAAAGAGCATTTAATCTGTAAATGCAGAATTCCCAAGGCTGCCACTAATCCGTGTCCCCATGTGCCACATCTACATCTTAAAACCCCTCCAGAAACTGGAATTCCAGCACTTCCCTGGGCAGCTGTGCCAGGGTTTGAAAAACCTTCCTATGAAGAAATTTTCCCTCCTTTTTAATCTAAACTTCCCCCTGAAATCTTCTCTCCAAGCTCCCAAATTCCCTGTTGCAAGCCTCGCACTTAAAGCAGGTTTTTCCCACTGAAAGGAATTCAAGTTCAAAATCTGGATTTGTCAGAAATGTCCCAAAACCTGGAAATTCAGGATTCCCTCACTCTGCTATGTGCAGGAGCCATCCTTTTCCTCCTGGATTAAACCTCTCCCCATGAAGGCACTGATCCCTCCTCCTCTCATTCTGTCGGGCATTTGGTGTCTCCATGATCCAGGGATTGGAGAATTCCATCCCAAAAAAAAAATGTGGAGAGTGGGACTCAAAGTCCCAGTGGGATTCAAGCTTTGGGAGAGGATCAAAAAGGATTTAGAGGCATTAAAGGCATTTATTGCAAACAGAAGGATGGAGAAGGGGCACCACCAGCCTGGAAAAGTCCCAAAATTCTGGAAAAATGAATTTGTAACAGCAGCCCAGGGGATGGTTCCTGTGTCTCTGCATGATTTGCTGAATTTTGTTTGGGATAACCACATTCCAGCTGATTTCTGGCTGGTCCTGTCTACAGGACAATCCAAGCTCCTGCAGTGTCCATGATTTCCTGGCATGTGCAGAGAGGTTTTTGTTACGGTGGCACGGATGGGGACAGGAAGGTCCCTGTGCTGCACTTCCACCTTTGCCAGCGTGGAATCCCCCAGATTGTGGATTCCATGGATGGAATGAATGGAGACATTTGACATTCCAGGGACCCATTTCTGCAGGAGCAGAAGGGATGAGAAGCTTGGATTCCAAACTCCATTTTCCCACTCTCCTGTTCCATGCTGGGAGCTGCCTGATCCCATCCCCTCTCCCCAGGTTTTGGATTTTATATTTTCAGATTCTGTGCTGCTTTAGTGTGTGGGTCTGAGCTTCACATCAGGGCATGGTGAGCTCTGTGCACAGAGCAGGGAGACAAAACAATTCCTGCTCCAGCTGGGCACCAAGGACAAATGATCCAAATCTCAGCCCAGGAGCACAAACCCCGTGGGCTGGAGAGAGAAAAACAAGCAGGGTGGGACTGCCTGGGCTAAAGCTGGGATGGGACAATGAACTGCAAGATGCAAATGGAGCAGAACTGATCCCAGGGAGAGAGCCCGGGAGCGCTCGTGCATTTTGGGGCCATTTTGGTTCATCTTGGGTGCAGCCCTGGCTGGGCTCTGGTGCTGCCCAAGGTGCAACCATGGAGGGTTTTAATAAATCCCTGCTTTATTCTTTAGCTCTGTCCAGCCTCTGCTCTGGGCCAGCCTGCACATGGCATCACCAGCACTGGATTTCCAGTGTTACCTGAGTTTGTGGACCAGCCAGATATTTCCAATTTCTGGGCACATCCCTCAGGGGATCCATCAGGATCCAAACAGCCCCTTCATCCCAAAGCCTTCAATCCCAGGAGCAGAGCAGGTTTCAATCCTTCCCTTAATGACCCACGTGGAATATTCCATCAGTTCCTCCCATCTTCTCTTTCCCTCAATAGCATCCAACTCCTTGAGCCTCTCCAACCTTTGGGAGTGATGCCAGAGGGGCTGAACCCTGGGATCTTATCCTAGAGGGCAGGTTCAGTGTTTCCCCTTCCCTCACCCCATTTTTTGCCATTTTTTTGAGGACTGAGGAGCTGCTGGAGGTGGGAAGTGGCCCTTGAGTTGTTTTTCCAGCCATTATTCCCGTGGCAGGGCGAGGTGTGAGGCGAGGCTGCTGAAAAAAGAGGATTTTGTGCATTTATTTAACAGGCGACGCAATCCAGCCCCTTTCAAAACACGGCAGCTTTGGGAATTCTCCTGGGGGCCAGCCCAGCAAATCCTGGTGGCCGTGGGCTCTCCAAAGTGTAATTAAGGCAGGAGTTGATTGACTGAGGAAAAATAGAGGAGGCAATGAGGGAAAACAGCAGCTCCTTTGCATTCCTGCTCTGGTTTGTGTTCCAGCCTGGAAACTTCCTCAAGGAGGGACAATCCCGTGGCTCAACCACCCCAAAGCCAACAGCAAAACCCTTCCTTGGCTTTAGCTCAGCACCAAAATGAATGCAATTCTCTGCTGATACTGGTTTGGATGATCCTCCCCCAAATCTCTCAGTTTGCAGCAGCCCAAAGTGGTCTGAAGCCCAGAATAATCCAAATGTGATAATTGCAGATAATAATTCTGCAGTTATTATTGCAGAATTATTATCTGCAATTATCACATTTCTCCCACTTCACCTCCACAATTCAAGCTCCCTGAAATGAGTTTTCATTCCATGTCCTCGTTCCATCCTTTATTTGCCATGAGGCACCCAGCAGACCTGGAAAAGCAGCTCCCAAAAAATGTCCCAGAGCACATCCTGTCCTTGTGGAGAAGTTGTTTCCTCCAGGAGAGCTCAGAGCCCTTCCAGGGCCTGAAGGGCTCCAGGAGAGCTGGAGAGGGACTGGGGACAAGGGATGGAGGGACAGCCAGGGATCCAGGGGCAGCCACAGCTTCTCTGGGAATTCCATCCCAGCCCTTCACCACCCTCCCAGCCAGGAATTCCTTCCCAATCTCCCATCCAAACCTCCTCTGTATCAGCTCAAAGCCATTCCCTGTGTCCTGTCCCTCCATCCCTTGGAAATTCTCTCTCCACATTTCCAGCAGCTCCTCCAGGTCCTGCAAGGTCACACTGAGGTCCCCCCAAAGCTTCTCCTCTCCAGGTGAACATTCCCAGCTCTCCCAGCAGAGCTGCTCCATCCCTGGGACCATCCTGGAGCCTCCTCTGGGCTCTCTGCAGCAGCTCCAGCTCCTTCCCGTGCTGGATCCAGGGCTGGGGCAGCTCTGCAGGTGGGGCGATGTGGGAGCTCAGCAATTGCTCCTGACATCCAGAATCACCGAGAAAACCCACGGGGGGCTCGGAGGTCCTGGAATGTTCCAGGCATTCCTGGTGGCTGCACTGTGACCCTTCAGAGGGTGTGTGTGAGGACATGAGAGTGAGCACAGTGTGAGTGGTGGAGGGATCACACATTCTCAGGGTGAAATGTGGATTTTGGGATTTTGGTACAGGGGGGTCATGGAGACAAGATGGAGGAATCGGGGCGTGTCTCAGCTTCTTCTTTCTTCTTCTTGTCTTCCATCTCCTGTGGTGGTGCTGGCACCTGGGGGTTGGTTTGTGGTGAAGGTGCCCTTGTTACCAAGGGTGAAAGGTGTTGGGGATAAAACCCATGGGGGGCTCAGAGGTCCTGGAATGTTCCAGGCATTCCTGGTGGCTGCACTTTGACCCTTCAGAGGGTGTGTATGAGGACATGAGAATGAGCACAGTGTGAGTGGTGGAGGGATTATATATTTTCAGGGTAAAATATGGATTTTAGGGTTACGGTACAGGGGGGTTATATCTTGGTACAGGGGGGTCATGGAGACAAGATGGAGCAATCGGGGCGTGTCTCAGCTTCTTCTTTCTTCTTCTTGTCTTCCATCTCCTGTGGTGGTGCTGGCACTTGGGGGTTGGTTTGTGGTGAAGGTGCCCTTGTTACCAAGGGTGAAAGGCGTTGGGGATAAAAGGTGAATCTGATGTAGGGAGTTTTTGTTATAAAAGGACACGACCGCCCCGAGGGTGCTCAGAGCGCCCTTGGCTGCCTCGCTGGTCAGACCCCGGCTGGCAGAGAGGAAAACTCTGGGAGATAAAAATTAATGAACATTCTGAAGAGCGAAGCATTGAAGGGTCCAGACTCGTCCTTTGAGCCGCGGCTGCCCCGACCCATCCTGCGCGTGCCCCAGCACAGACAGCAGCCGGGGCGGGCAGGGCCTCACCTGAGCACAGGTCGTGACAGGTGTGACACCACCGTGGTCTGGAAAATTGGAAAAATAAATAATTTTTTTTTTTTAATTTTGGGATTTTGGTACAGGGGGGTCATGGAGACAAGATGGAGGAATCAGGCGTGTCTCAGCTTCTTCTTTCTTCTTCTTGTCTTCCATCTCCTGTGGTGGTGCTGGCACTTGGGGATAAAATAAATATGAGAAATATTCTTTAAAAATATGAGAAAACAACAACGGCAAAATCATCTGAGGAGCTCAATCCCTCTCCCCAAACTGAATTCCAGCTGTGAGCATTCCCATTCTCTTGATGAAGAAGACAACACTTCCATCTGGATATTTCTGTGATATTTCTGGATGTGAACCAAAACGCCACCAGTAGGAGACATTTCAGAAAGTGCCACAATTTAGTGTAACCACACAAAAGTTCATTTACACCAAGTTCCTCAAGCAGAAGGCCCAAAATTGCATTCAAAAATAAAGAAATATCCAAAAAATTGCAGAATCCCAGAGGGGTTTGGGGTAGGAAAGATCATCTCATCCCAACCCCGTTCCGTTGGCAGGATATGGACACAGCCACACAAACATTAACATTCATGAGGAACAAATAATTTATCTGGTTTGGGAACTAATAAAATAAATAATAATAAAATAATAATTAGATAATAAAATAATAAAAATAATAAAAGAATAATTAGATAAAATCACCAGATAAATCTGCTCCTTTCTCCCATAACATCCAGGCAGCTCTTCTCCAATTTCTCAGCTCTTCCTGACCAAATTGGGAACTAATCAAATAAATAATAAAAAAATAATAATTAGATAATAAAATAATAAAATAATAAAAATAATTTAAAAAAAAAAATAATTAGATACAATCATCAGATAAATCTGCTCCTTTCCCCCATAACATCCAGGCAGCTCTTCTCCAATTTCTCAGCTCTTCCTCACCAAATTGGGAACTAATAAAATAAATAATAAAATAATAATTAGATAATAAAATAATAAAATAATAAAAAAGAATAAAAGAATAATTAGATAAAATCATCAGATAAATCTGCTCCTTTCCCTCATAACATCCAGGCAGCTCTTTTCCAATTTCTCAGCTCTTCCTGACCAAATTGGGAACTAATCAAATAAATAATAATAAAATAATAATTAGATAATAAAATAATAAAAATAATTTAAAAAATAATAATTAGTTACAATCATCAGATAAATCTGCTCATTTCCCCCATAACATTCAGGCAGCTCTTCTCCAACTCCTCAGCTCTTCCTGACCAAATTGGGAACTAATCAAATAAATAATAATAAAATAATAAAAATAATTTTAAAATAAAATAATAATTAGATACAATCATCAGATAAATCTGCTCCTTTCCAGGCAGCTCTTCTCCAACTCCTCAGCTCTTCCTGACCAACTTTCCCTCCACCCTCAGTTATTTTTCCCACTTGGACACCAAACCTCCCCCAGCTGTTTGCTCTTAAAACCACCGAGTTTTCCTCTGAAAAAAAAGGAAAATCACGACAAGTTCAGGGAGTTATGTTGGGTTTTACCCCATAAAATTTAGGATGCAGAGGGGACAGGGAGCCCATTCACCTCCTCAGGAGCTCATAAACCTGGAGATGGGATGAGGAGTCCCCATGGGGTTTTTTTCCTTTCAGATTTAAGGGATAACCTAAAAAAAAATCAGTCACCAAACACCTGGAGCAGCACCTAATTAAGCAAAGTGGGATTTAATTAGGCAGGATTAAATACTCTGGGCTCTCCGTGGCTGGTTTGCTCAGAGCTGGGATCAAATCCTGAATTTCCCACCCTCCTGGGAGGAGAATTTGGGGGAGGTAAGAAACAGCAACAGCTTTGATGGTTGATTTTCCCCGTGTGGATAACTGGGATTAAAATTCATTGGGAAAGGGGGGGTGCTAAAAGTTCTGCTGGGTTGGGCTGGAATTCCACCCCAATTCCTCGTGATTTATACTGGGGTGGCTCGAAGAAGCTGCAAAAAAAAAACCCCATTAAATTTAAAATATGGAGTGGGGGAAAGTGATTTAAATAGGAAATTTAATCCTGGTTATTTCTCCTGCTAAATTCAAGCAGCACGTTGGCATTACAGAAATACAAAGCTGGAAAAGGAAGAATTTATGTTGATCTGGAAAATTGGAAAAATAATTTTTTTTTTAAAAATTCCTTGAACATTTGGGGAAAATGACAATGGCAAAATCCTCTGAGGAGCTCAATCACCTCACTGTTTTGGAAGGGCAGAGGTGTTGATGCAGAATATTTTCTTGGGAATGGAAGGATCCTCATGGAGCTTTTCCTCACAGGATTTCCCAGATAATTTTCTAAACACTGAAAGTACAAGAATTCCCCCTTTTTCTTCTGTCAGGGATTCCAGGCCCTTCCTCTGCCAAATCCAGGGGAAATCCTTAAAATTCAGTCTCATAACCTGGATTAAGATTTTTTTTGCCCTGTTGCCTTTTTGGTCAATTCTGGGTTGTTTTTTGTTTTTTTCTGCTTTAGTTTTCCTTGGTTAAACTCGACATGAATTGAACATCAAAGGATTTCCCTTCTCCTTCCCAAATAATTCTTTTAATCTCAATACAGCACAAAAAGCTGAGAGAATCCATGTGGAGGTAGGCTTGGTTCTATCCTGGAAGGTGGAAAATCAAGGAAAACGCATCCAGGAGAGTTCAAATAATTCGGTTTTAAGGAAAACTAAACTTTTTTCTGTTCCAGTTGAATTCCCATTGCTGAGCTCTCTCTGTGCTTGGAGGAAATCCATCAGAACCCCTTGGAATTGTGAGTGAACCCTGAAATTCTCCTCATGGGATGAGCTGTAGGTGTGAAACCATCTGACTTCCCACTCGTGTGGGAAAATCCAGAGGAAATTCAGATTTAGGGACAAAAGTCTTGTAGGAATGAATTCTCTTGGTTTATTCCTTGGATAATTGATATTATATATATACATATATAATATATATATTTTATATATATATAATATAATATATAATATATAATATATATATATTTTTATATATATAATATAATATATATAATATATAATAATATATTTTATTTATTTTTATATATATATTTATTTATATATATATAATATATATTATATATATTATATAGTATATAATATATATATTTTTTATATATATAATATAATCTATATATAATATATATATATTTTATTTATTTATATTTATTTATTTATATAATATCTATTATATATATAATATATAATATATATAATATATTATATATATTTTTATGTATATATAATATAATATATATAATATATAATAATATATTTTATATATATATATATTATAATATCAATTATCCAAGGAATAAACCAAGAGAATTCATTCCTACAAGGCTTTTGTCCCTAAAATCCAAGAAGTGGAAAAAATCAGTTTTTTACCTTTGAATTCTCCAAATCCTCAGCTTATCCCTCTTCCCTTTCCCTCCCTGCAGAATTCCCATGGTTTGAGGGGCAGCAGACAGCCTGGGAATCTCCCAAAAATTATTCCCTCCCTGCTGGAATTCCTCAGCTGGAATTTCATCATTCCAAGCTTCCTCCTCACTCAGCCCCCCATCAGCCACGAGAGCTTTTTATTTTCTTGTGGTCAGCCGCTCTTCCCTCAGGAAATTCCCTGGAGGAAGGGTTGGGTTTCCTCCTCCAGGCTTTGAACTCCTGGATTTGCACTTTCCACGGCAGCTCCAGCACTTCCCTGTCGGGATCATTGGTTTGTCAGAGTGACCCCCAGAAAAGTTCCAGAGTCTGTTTTCCCAGCCCGGCGCTGAAAGAAGGAGTCAGAGCTCTTCATCTCTCGGGCTCAAGGTTGTTTATTAATTCTTATCTAAAAAATTTTCTTTCTGCCCAGCAGAGATCTGCTCAGCAGGTCAGCCACAGGCACTCTGCCCACCCTTGGGGCGGTCGCATCCTTTTATAACAAAAACTCCACATATCATATTTACCTTTTATCCCCAACACCTTTCACCCTTGTTAACAAGGGCACCTTCACCACAGACCAACCCCCAAGTGCCAGCATCACCACGGAAGATGGAAGACAAGAAGAAGAAAGAAGCAGCACAAGGCAGGTCCCGATTCCTCCATCTTGTCTCCATGACCCCCCTGTACAGAGATATAACCCCCCTGTACAGTAATCCTAAAATACATAATTCACCCTGTGATAACTTCACTAATATTCTACTTAAACTCTTGTGGCTTGCTGATCTTCATACAAGGTTGGTGATTTGCTCCACGGGCCATAATCAAACCCACAGGGGCATTTTGGGCTCTGTGCCAGGGTCCCTGAGCCCCCTGGCAGGGTCTGGGCTGCTCAGGACAGCCAGAGGGATGTGCTGGGTCCCGACACTTCCTGACAGGAGGAATTCATCCCACAGCCTTTGGGACAACAAAAATGAGGGAAATCTGACAGCAAGAGGCTGATTCCAGTTTCTCTCATCCCAACTAAATTCCAGGTTAAATCCTGGCTCAGGATGAGCTTTGTGAGGCTTCTGCCCTATAGAAAAGGCTAAATAGCTTTAATTGAAGCTTTTAATTTAAATTTAAATGCTGGTTCCTTTAACATTGCTATTCCTCGATTTTTCTTGCATTTTTAGAGATCTAAAATCCCCTACATTACCCTCCCAGCCTAAATTTTCCACAGATTCCTGGGCTGCTAAAAATGATCGAGTTCTGACAGGAAAATTGATGAAACCAGAAGTTCTCCCCAGCCAAAAGGAAGTTTCACCACCAGCTCTATTCCAATGTTAGGATTATTTTCTCTGTGTGGGGATTTTATGGAAATCTGATTGAAAAATATTCACTGGGTCTGATTGGAAAATATTCATCCGTTCTGTATCCCACAGAAAATCAGGAGTGGCTGGAATCATCTTCATGGTTTTGAAGGTGTGGGGGGAATAAACAAGAGCAGAATAATTTGTCATGATGGGGAATGGCTTGAAAATGGCAGAGGGCAGGGATGGGTGGGAGATTGGGAATTGGGAATTCCTGGCTGGGATGGAATTCCCAGAGCAGCTGTGGCTGCCCCTGGATCCCTGGAATGTCCAAGGCCAGGCTGGATCACCCTGGGGTGGTGGGAGGTGTCCCTGCCATGGCAGGGGTGGAATTTGAGGATCCCTAAAATCCCCTCCAGCCCAATCCATCCTGGGATTGAAATCACCTGCCCTCCAAATCAGTTAGGATTTATTTGCTTATTCCTGGATTTTTAGGCTTTGTGTGGAAAATCAGGAGTGACTGGAATCATCTTCTTGGTTTTGAGGGTGTGGGGGGATAAACAAGAGCAGAATAATTTGTCATGATGGGGAATGGCTTGAAAATGGCAGAGGGCAGGAATAGATGGGAGATTGGGAATTGGGAATTCCTGGCTGGGATGGAATTCCCAGAGCAGCTGTGGCTGCCCCTGGATCCATGGAATGTCCAAGGCCAGGCTGGAGCACCCTGGGATGGTGGGAGGTGTCCCTGCCATGGCAGGGGTGGAATTTGAGGATCCCTAAAATCCCCTCCAGCCCAATCCATCCTGGGATTGAAATCACCTGCCCTCCAAATCAATTAGGATTCATTTGCTTATTCCCTGATTTTTAGGCTTTGTGTGGAAGCCCAAATTTCCCATATCCCCACTGAATTTTTATTTATTCGCCGACCCCACATCTGCCCTCCAGCAACTCCAAGAAAACTGAAGGAAAGACCCCAAAAAAAGGAGGAAAAATGAGTGGTTTGTCTGGAAATTTATAGGGCACAAAGCCCTGGCAGCTCACGGAACGAGAGCGGGTTTAGCTCCACCCTGGGGCTCGTGAGGAGAAACCAGAGACAAATCAGAGCTGGGAAATAAAACCGGGACTTTTCTACCTGTGCATTCCACAACCTCCACAATTCCTGCTCCATCCAAAGCCTCCAGGTGGATTTTACGAGGCTCGGGATGGATTTGGAGCCTCAGGTCAGGAGTTGAATTTCCAGGGCTGATGGGATTTGCTGTCTGGACAGCCCTGAGGGGAATCCTCATTAAAACAGCCCCGAGCCACACGTGGAGCTTTACAGCTCCTGCAAGGAATTCCAGCCAGGAAAAAGGATTGCTCCGTGCTGGAATGACAGATTTGCTGTGCTCTAGAGCCTTTGGAAGTTTGGGAAGTCCAACCTGAGCCGGTGATAATTAACACTGTGAATAATTAATGCAGTGATGCCACACAAAGGTTGTGATGCCTCGGAAATATTTGGAATGTGAGGAATGGGTGTGGTGATGATATTTTATGAAAAATCCTTTTGCCATGATTTTTTATTCCTGACAAGCTGAGAGGCCTCAGGAATTAAATGTAAACAATAATTATCTGCTGCTGTGGAATGCAACAGGGGCATCTGTGATTGGTCTCATGTGGTTGTTTTTAATTAATGGCCAATCACAGTCAGCTGGCTCAGACTCTCTGGTCAGTCACAAGATTTTACTATCTTTCCATTCCATTCCTTTCAAGCCTTCTGATGAAAGCCTTTCTTCTATTCTTTAGTGAAGTTTTAATATATAATTTTCTTCCCATATAAGAGAGATTTTATATATTATATATATAATCTCTCATATAGGAGAGATTTTATGAGATTTTATATCATAAAATAATAAATCAGCCTTCTGAAACATGGAGACAGATTCTCATCTCTTCCCAAATCCTCAGACCCCTGTGAACACCACCACACCTGGGATTCCACTCCAGCTGTCAATCCCTGCCCCAAGCCTGGGAATTGAAGGATTTTGCAGCTTTCACCCCAAGGATTCCTTTTCCAGGAAGGGAATTCAGTCTGGAATGGAGCCCTGAGGAGTTTGTGTCGTTTAAGCTGAGATGTACACAGGAGCAGCTCAGAGAATCATCCAGAACTGCCCCAAAATCCAATGGAGTTCCATCCCAGCCCTCTTTGGGATTTGAGGAATGGAGGGTGCTGCTCCTGGAGCTCAGGGATGGCATCAAACCAATGGCATCCCAAAATCTCTCTTTGTTTGCTACACTGAGGTAAATGAAGGGTTTGTGATGCCTCGGAAACGTTTGGAATTTGAGGAATGGGATTCCACTCCAGCTGTCAATCCCTGCTCCAAGCCTGGGAACTGAAGGATTTTGCAGCTTTTACCCCAAGGATTCCTTTTCCAGGAAGGGAATTCAGTCTGGGATGGAGTCCTGAGGAGTTTGTGTCGTTTAAGCTGAGATGTACACAGGAGCATCCCAGAGAATCATCCAGAGCTGCCCCAGTATCCGAGGGAATTCCATCCCAGCCCTCCTTGGGATGTGAGGAATCCAGGGTGCTGTTCCTGGAGCTGGTGGATGGCATCAAACCAATGGCATCCCAAAATTTCTGTTTGTTCTCTACACTGAGGTAAATGAAGGGTTTGTGATGCCTTGGAAACGTTTGGAATTTGAGGAATGGGATTCCACTCCAGCTGTCAATCCATGCTCCAAGGCTGGAAACTGATGGATTTTGCAGCTTTCACCCCAAGGATTCCTTTTCTAGGAATTTCCAGGGAGGGAATTCAGTCTGGAATGGAGCCCTGAGGATTTTGTGTCATTTAAGTTCCAACAGAGGTGGGAGCATCCCAGAGAATCATCTGGAACTCCCCCAGTATCCAAGGGAACTCCATCCCAGCCCTCCTTGGAATTTGAGGAATGGAGGGTGCTGCTCCTGGAGCTCAGGGATGGCATCAAACCAATGGCATCCCAAAATCTCTCCTTGTTTGCTACACTGAGGTAAATGAAGGGTTTGTGATGTCTCGGAAACGTTTGGAATTTCAGGAATGGGATTCCACTGCAGCTGTCAATCCCTGCTCCAAGGCTGGGAATTGAAGGATTTTGCAGCTTTCACCCCAAGGATTCCTTTTCCAGGAAGGGAATTCAGTCTGGGATGGAGCCCTGAGGAGTTCGTGTCGTTTAAGTTCCAACAGAGGTGGGAGCATCCCAGAGAATCATCCAGAGCTGCCCCAAAATCCAAGGGAATTCCATCCCAACCAGCCTTGGGATTTTAGGAATGGAGGGTGCTGCTCCTGGAGCTCAGGGATGGCATCAAACCAATGGCATCCCAAAATTTCTCTTTCTTTTCTACACTGAGGTAAATGAAGGGTTTGTGATGCCTCGGAAACGTTTGGAATTTGAGGAATGGGATTCCACTCCAGCTGTCAATCCCTGCTCCAAGGCTGGGAATTGAAGGATTTTGCAGCTTTTACCCCAAGGATTCCTTTTGCAGGAAGGGAATTCAGTGTGGGATGGAGCCCTGAGGTGTTTGTTTAAGCTGAGATGTAAACAGGACCATCCCAGAGAATCATCTGGAACTGCCCCAGTATCCAAGGGAATTCCATCCCAGCCCTCCTTGGGATTTTAGGAATGGAGGGTGCTGTTCCTGGAGCTCAGGGATGGCATCAAACCAATGGCATCCCAAAATTTCTCTTTGTTTTCTACATGAGGTAAATGAAGGGTTTGTGATGTCTCAGAAACGTTTGGAATTTGAGGAATGGGATTCCACTCCAGCTGTCAATCCCTGCTCCAAGGCTGGATATTGAAGGATTTTGCAGCTTTCACCCCAAGGATTCCTTTTTCAGGGAGGGAATTCAGTCTGGGATGGAGCCCTGAGGAGTTTGTGTTGTTTAAGCTGAGATGTAGACAGGAGCATCCCAGAGAATCATCCAGAACTCCTCTAAAATCCAAGGGAATTCCATCCCAGCCCTCCTTGGGATTTTAGGAATGGAGGGTGCTGTTCCTGGAGCTCAGGGATGGCATCAAACCAATGGCATCCCAAAATTTCTGTTTGTTCTCTACACTGAGGTAAATGAAGGGTTTGTGATGCCTTGGAAACGTTTGGAATTTGAGGAATGGGATTCCACTCCAGCTGTCAATCCCTGCTCCAAGGCTGGGAATTGAAGGATTTTGCAGCTTTCAACCCAAGGATTCCTTTTCCAGGAAGGGAATTCAGTCTGGAATGGAGCCCTGAGGAGTTTGTGTCGTTTAAATTCCAACATGGATGAGAGCATCCCAGAGAATCATCTGGAACTGCCCCAATATCCAAGGGAATTCCATCCCAGCCCTCCTTGGGATTTTAGGAATGGAGGGTGCTGTTCCTGGAGCTCAGGGATGGCATCAAACCAATGGCATCCCAAAATTTCTCTTCGTTTGCTACATGAGGTAAATGAAGGGTTGGGCACCTTCTCATTCTGCAAAATTCCCTGAGAGGAGCAGGGACCCAGGTGGGATTTGGGATTTTCTCCCAAGGAAAAAGGGACAGGATGGGAACCTCAAGTTGTTCCAGAGGAGATTGAGGTTGGATTTTGGGAATAATTCCTTCATGGAAAGGGTTTTCCAGCCCAGGACAGTGATGGAGTCCCCATCCCTGAGAGGATTTAAAATCAGTGGGAATAAATCTCTGCCTGGTGGGACACTAAATATTTCCCATTTAAATAGAAATAATATTTCCCATTTAAATAGAAATAATATTTCCCATTTAAAGGGAAATATTTTTCCCATTTCAAGGTCTGGGACCCTCCTCCAAATATTCCAGGGGTACAGGTGGATCTGCTTGAACTGGTTTCTAATTCCACCTTTGAAAGCAAAGCTGTTTTTCCTTTGTATTTTTGTTTTCCTAATCCAGGGAATCCATTTATTCCTTGGAATAAAAATGTTTAGATGCAGCAAAAAGAAATGTTTATTTCCATAACCTTTTCCAAGTTTCCAGTAGGAAAATTGAACCCAAAAGAAAAATGTAATTACTCTTTTAATTTGCTTTTTTCTTTTTTTTTTTCCTTTTTTTTTATTAAAAGCATCAATTTTGGTGGTGTTTCCAAGAAATCTTTGTTAGGAGGGTTTGTTCCCTAAAATGATGGAATAAAGGAGTGGGAATTCGATTTTTTGGGATTCAAAGGCTGCCAAAATATCTCACATTTGGCATAATTCAGATTTTCTTCGTTAACCACTTATAATTGCTTGAGATTGAGATAGAGCTGATGGGGGCTGGCCAAAAACAGCAAAACCAGAGGGTGCTCAGAAAATTCCTGATCTCCAGAAAATGATCTCCAGGGTTTGGATGAGAGCTGGGAGGGTGGAAAAACCTTGGAAAAAAAATCCTCCATGCCTGTTGGAATGAGGAATGATCCTGCTTCCCACCGCCTGCCCTTGGTTCAATATTTCAACAACTTCCATGATTTTTATCTTCAGAGATAAATTTTTAGATTTTTATTTTCATCGTCACCACCCGATCTCCATGGAATTCTGGAATGGTTTGGATGGGAATGGACCTTAGGGATCATCCAGCTGGCCATGGGCTGGGACATCTCCATGGAGATCAGGTTGCTCCAAGCCCATCCAACCTCCTTCCAGTGCTGCTCCACCAACCCACAAATGGAATTCCCCTCGTTGTCCGTTGGGAAATTGGACATTCCAAGTACAAATATTGATATAATTCCACTCTTCAGGAACAGTTTTCCCTAAAACCATTGGATTCTGGGCAGCAGTGTTGAAAAACTTGGATCTCCTGTGGGTTTCTTCCAGCTTTGGGGTGACCTCACTGTGTTTTCCCAAGACCTGAGGGAGGCGGCTGGAAAGGTGGAGAGGGAATATTCCCAAGGGATGGAGGGACAGGACACAGGGGGATGGATTCAAACTGACAGAGAGGAGGTTTGGATGGATTTTGGGAAGGAATTCCTGGCTGGGAGGGTGATGAGGTGCTGGGATGGAATTCCCAGAGAAGCTGGGGCTGCCCCATCCCGGGAATGGTCCAAGGCCAGGCTGGAGCAACCTGGGATAGTGGGAGCTGTTCCTGCCCATGGGATGGGATGGGTACATCCCCTTCCATCCCAACTCATTCCATGATTCCACGACCTTGGACCCCCCTTGCACAGGCAGGATGTTCCTGTGCCTGTGGATGAGGTGTTCCCATGTTTCCCCCACTGAGGATGGAGAACTTGGCCATAAATGGACGCAAATCCTTCTGGATCCTTCAGAATGTTAACACTGGGAATGTGCTAAGCTATTCCAGAGGATAAAACACACCCACCCCAAATCGCCCCGACCCCCAAGTGGAAATTCCTCATTATCTCCTGGTTGGATTTGCAAATTCGAAAAAAAAAAAGAAACAAACAAGGAATATCGGAAAGGATGAAACTCCACAGGGTGAGGAGCTGGAGGATGGAGAACATGGCCATAAATGGATGCAAATCCTTCTGGATCCTGCAGAATGCAAACACCAGGAATGTTCTAAGCTATTCCAGAGGAGAAAATACACCCACCCCAAATCCCCCTTCCCAAGTGGGAATTCCTCATTATCCAGCAAACAAGGAATATCAGAAAGGATGAAACTCTGCAGGATGAGGAGCTGCAGGATGGAGCACATGGCCATAAATGGATGCAAATCCTTCTGGATCCTGCAGAATGCAAACACCTGGAATGTGCTAAGCCATTCCAGAGGAGACAACACACCCACCCCAAATCCCCCTTCCCAAGAGGAAATTCCTCATTATCTGCTGGTTGGAATTGCAAATTTAAAAAAAAAATAAAAAACCAAACAAGGAATATTGGAAAGGATGAAACTCTGCAGGGTGAGGAGCTGGAGGATGGAGACATGGCCATAGATGGATGCAAATCCTTCTGGATCCTGCAGAATGCAAACACCAGGAATGTGCTAAGCTACTCCAGAGGAGAAAATACACCCACCCCAAATCCCCCCTCCAAAGAGGAAATTCCTCATTATCCCCTGGTTGGATTTGCAAATCTGGGAGAAAAGCAAACAAACAAACAAACAAGGAATATCGGAAAGGATGAAACTCTGCAGGGTGAGGAGCTGGAGGATGGAGAATTTGGCCATAAATGGATGCAAATCCTTCTGGATCCTGTAGAATGCAAACACCAGGAATGTGCTAAGTCATTCCAGAGGAGAAAACACACACCCACCCCAAATTCCCCTTCCCAAGAGGAAATTCCTCATTATCTGCTGGCTGGATTTGCAAATCTGGGAGAAAAGCAAACAAACAAACAAACAAGGAATATCGGAAAGGATGAAAATCTGCAAGGTGAGGAGCTGGAGGATGGAGAATTTGGCCATAAATGGATGCAAATCCTTCTGGATCCTGTAGAATGCAAACACCAGGAATGTGCTAAGCTATTCCAAGGGACAAAAAAACCCCACCACAATATCCCCCTTCCCAAGTGGAAATTCCTCATTATCTCCTGGTTGGATTTGCAAATCTGGAAAAAAGCAAACAAGGAATATTTGAAAGGACGAAACTCTGCAGGGTGAGGAGCAGTGCCAGGAACTCCTTCCTTCCGAGGGCAGTTGTGGATGCAAAGCACGGGCAGCAGCTCGTTCCCAGCAATAACAGCTCTGTCATAGTTCCTGGAACACGGGCAGGAATATCGTTGGAAAAGGAAAATAAACATGGCTTGGCTCCGTGAATCACCGGCCATAAATCCTCACCGAGGGGAAAAAACAACTCACACAGCTCAGGAGCCTTGGGGCAGCAGCAGAAGGGTTTGCTGATCCCTCAGTGATGTCCCACTGCAGTTCACATCCCGCTTTTCCAAGCTGGGATAAAGCTACAGCTGGATAAAGCAAAGACAAACCACATCCTCCTCCACTTTCGGGATGAAATCCGACATTCAATCTGTTTTTTCTGGGTTTAAAAGTCACTTTAATAGGGTTTTTTTCTCTTTCTAACTATTTTTTCCCCCTTTTTATTTTTTAAGGTTTTTTGCCTTGGAAGGGAGATGGCAACTCCCCCAAAATCCCATAAAGGTGCAGCTCCTTGTGGCCAAAATTTCCATTAATTTCTTTAAAAAATATTAAGTCTCAATGGGTGAAAATAAACTGAGCCCAGCAGAAGCTCTGCTGAGTTCTGTTCCCAAAGCCTCCAAACACACAGGGAGCAGCATCTCCAAATTCCTGTAGGATTTGGGGGAAAAAACATGGAATCCTGGAAGGTTTTGGGTTGGAAGGGATCTTAAAGATTAACTCATTCCTATCCCCAGGACAGGAACGTAGCTGGAACCAAGAGAGTTGGGAATTCCACTTGACTCTCATGTTCTGCATTAGAAATTATCATGGAATTATGGAATATCCTGAGTGAGCCACAAGGATCACCCAGTGCAGCTCCTGATCCTGCACAGACACCCCAACAACCCCACCCTGAGCACCCCTGGGAGTGGTGTCCGAACATTCCTGGAGCTTGGGAATGTTTGGACACCCTCTGGATGAGGAATCTTTTCCTAAATCCAACCTAAACCTCCCCCGGAGCAGCTCCATAAATTTGGGGGAATCTTTTGTTAAATCATTCCAAGCCTGTAGGATCCCCAAGGAGATCCTCATCCTGAAGGAAGGTGGAACCTGTCCAAGGTGGGAATTTTCCTGGAGCAGCTCAAGGATTATCCTGGTTGTCCAGTTCGGCCTTGGATTCATTCTGCTCAAGTCAGGACAAACCTGGATAATTACCCAGGGAATTGCATCCCTAAAACTCTCACCTGGAGTAGACAAATAAAGAAAAAACCCTCACAGTGAGGAATTTCCCAAAGAAACTCCTACCTGGAGGGATTTTGGGGGATATCCCTGCAAGTCAGAGCTTGGGGGGATATTCCCCAAGCTCTGACTTGGGGATATTGGATAAATACTTGGATAAAGTGGTGCCTTTACCCAGCACCTGCACAGCTGAACGCGGCGTGGAGGCCGAGCTGAGGAAATTCCAGGAGGCTCCACGTCCCTTTTGACATCCTACACCCTCTGAAGCCATTCCAGCAGGCCAGAGGAGCCCTGGAGGCTGGGATGGCTCTCCAGAGGGATGTGGAGATCCGTATCTGCCTCCTTCAGAGGCACAAATTGTTCACCTGGGCACCGGCAACAATGGAGGCTTTGAGGCCCCCGGTGGCCCAGGCATGGAAAGAATTCCATCCAGGACATTCCCTCCTTTGTACCCCTGCTAATCATCGCTCTGCTGTCAGCAGGGAATGTTATCAGCCCTCAGCCAGGCATCAGGCAGAGACAGAGGATCCCTGATCCTGCCCTGCCCTTCCCAGAGACATGAAAGGGAAAGAGAAAAACCCTGGGAAAGGCCGGCACAGGAATTTGGGAGCAGGGAGTCAGGGATGGGTGGGTGCTGCCTCTCTTTGCCTGCTGCCACTCAGTTTTGCTCTTCTCTTCATTTTTTATTTCTTCATTAACAAATTCCGTTCCACCCCCGAGTTTTTGGGGAAATGTTCCATCACAACTGGCTCCCAACGGGAAACTGGGAGTTGGGATTGTGGGGGTTTGAGTTGGGAATGCACCTGCTTCCTGTAAGAGGGAAAATAATAAATAAAACATCTATTTTTGACTAATAAGAAGAGAAATACACAATGGGAATGTTTTTATAGGATCATGGAATGGTTTGGGTGGAAGGAACCCTCAAGATCATCTCATTTTGTGGGCAGGGACACATTCCACTATCCCAGGTTGCTCCAAGCCCCGTCCAACCTGGCTTTTGTTCTGGATCTTGACTGGTCCAGATTCAAATTGATTGATCGTGATTGATCCAGATCCTGATCCCAGACTGATCCAGTGAAAATTCCAACCTTCCTTTACCTCTCCCTGCTCCGAGTGGAAGGTTGGATTAGAGAGGGCCCAGGAAAAATTCCAGCCAGCACATCCCTGTTCCTGTAGCTCTGGTGTTTGTCAGCTGGAAAGGAAACTTGGGAGACATTGAGATAAATCCCCGTTCCTTATATTCAATTATTTAATGTTTAATTACTCAATATTTCACCAAAGCAAAATCAATTGGAAATATCCCTTCAGTTTTTTTGCTTTTTGTTCTCCTTCTCTGATCCCTGCTCCTCTTTTCCAGTTATAGTCCAAACCAGATCCACAAAAAAAAAACACAAAAAAGGACCAGAAAACACTCCCCCAAAAAATGCTTAATTTTTTTTTTTTATAAATCATCACTGGTGGGACAAATCAGGAATTTGCTGTAAAAATAGGAAAGGAGGTTAAAAACATGGACGAATTTTAATGGATGAAATTGGGAATATGAATCTCACAATTAATATTTTCAATAACTTGGTGGACTTTTGCAGCAGAATCACCCCCAGGATCTATGAAGACAAAGATCCATGAGTTATATCTGATATTCCAGTTGGTTTTCCATGCCACTGGAAATAAAGCTCTGGAGCCCAGCTGGAAGTGAGCTGAAGCATTTCCTGTGCTCAAAAACCTAATTTTAAAATAATTTTAAACTAAATTAAATTTTTAATTCAATTTAAATTAGGCCTAATTTTTAATTAGGCTGAATTTAATTTAAAGCCTAATTTTTAATTCATTTTAAACAAATGATTAGAAATAAATTCGTGTGCACAGAATTCCAGGATGGCTTGGGCTGGAAAAGACTTCAGGATCATCCCGTTCCATAGGCAGGGACACATTCCACTAAAACCAGTATTAATTAAATCTCACCCTCCAGGTTCTCAGTTTCTTCAATTTCCCTTTTTTTCATGGAAAAATCCCAAAGTGTGGAACTCTTCCCTTGCAGGGAAATATTTGAAGGGAATGAGATTAAGGAAGGGGATGGAAGTGGATCTGGACCAGTTCCTGACTGACCCCATCACACCTCAGTGTTACACAACAAAAATCCCATTGTTTTACACCCCCCAAAAAATTCCTTGGCTTCCCACTGTTTGTGGGAATTCCAGAGGATTCATTCCAAGAGTGGAGGTGGTGGTGTCAGGAGATGGAGTCACTCTGGTTGTCAGGAGCAGAACTCTCAGTGGGGAATTTACAAAAAAAAAATTGGTGTAATGGAGCTCCAGATTTCAGGAATGTTTTCAAAAGGGAGCCAGGGATGTGGGATCAGATTTGGGATGTGGGGTCAGATTTGGGATGTGGGATCAGATTTGGGATGTGGGATCAGATTTGGGATGTGGGGTCAGATTTGGGATGTGGGGTCAGATTTGGGATGTGGGGTCAGATTTGGGATGTGGGATCAGATTTGGGATGTGGGGTCAGATTTGGGATGTGGGATCAGATTTGGGATGTGGAATAAGATTTGGGATGTGGGGTCAGATTTGGGATGTGAGATCAGATTTGGGATGTGGGATCAGATTTGAGATGTGGGGTCAGATTTGGGATGTGGGATCAGATTTGAGATGTGGGGTCAGATTTGGGATGTGGGGTCAGATTTGGGATGTGGG
>JANCRA010000067.1:0-167500 GCA_024362935.1 Setophaga petechia | reverse complement strand
GAAGATCACTGAATTACAGGATCGTAGGATCATTTCAGCTGGAAAAGACTTCCAGGATCATGGACTCCAACCTGTGACAGAAGATGGATGAGAACATGGAGAAGGTGGCTAAGAAATTGGAGGAGATCACAGAAACATTTTGGTTGGAAAAGATCTCCAGGATCTTGGAGACCAACCTGTGATGGACATGACTGAGAACATGGAAAAGGTGGATGAGAACATGGAGATCACAGGATCATGGGATCATTTCAGCTGGAAAAGATCTTCATGAATCCCACCTGTGATGAAGATGCCTGAGAACATGGAAAAGGTGGATGAGAACATGGAGGTGATCCCAGAACCACAGAATCATTTCAACTGGAAAAGATCTCCAGGATCTTGGAGTCCAAACTCTGACAGGACAGATGAGAACATGGAGAAGGTGGATGAGAACTTTGAGAAGATCACAGAATTACAGGATCATAGGATCACTTCAGCTGGAGAAGACTCCCAGGATCATGGGATCCAACCTGTGACAGAAGATGGATGAGAACATGGAGAAGGTGGATGAGAACATGGAAGTGATCCCAGAACCAGAGAATCATTTCAGCTGGAAAAGATCTCCAGGATCTTGGAGTCCAGACTCTGACAGGACAGATGAGAACACGGAGAAGGTGGATGAGAACTTTGAGAAGATCACAGAATCACAGAATCACAGGATCATTTCAGCTGGAAAAGACTTCCAGGATCATGGAATCCAACCTGTGACAGAAGATGGATGAGAACATGGAGAAGGTGGCTACAAAATTGGAGGAAATCACAGAAAGGTTTTGGTTGGAAAAGATCTCCAGGATCGTGGAGACCAACCTGTGATGGACATGACTGAGAACACGGAAAAGGTGGATGAGAACATGGAGATCACAGGATCATAGGATCATTTCAGTTGGAAAAGATCTTCATGAATCCCACCTGTGGGGTGGGAAGAAGATGAAGATGACTGAGAACATGGAAAAGGTGGATGAGAACATGGAGGTGATCCCAGAACCACAGAATCATTTCAGCTGGAAAAGATCTCCAGGATCTTGGAGTCCAAACTCTGACAGGACAGATGAGAACATGGAGAAGGTGGATGAGAACTTTAAGAAGATCACAGAATCACAGGATCACAGGATCATTTCAGCTGGAAAAGACTTCCAGAATCATGGAATCCAACCCGAATTTCACCTCATCCTTCCTCTGTTCTCTGCAGGGAGTGACAGCTTGGTGATTCCCTTCTCCCTGACAATTCCAGGCACTGGGAAAGACTCGAAGGAAAATAAGAAAACTGAAGGAAAATCAGAAAACTCAGAGGGAGCCCAAAGGAAGGAGCAGCTTCTTCCCTCTCAATGTGTGAACCTCGACACATTTTCCTGGATAACAAGGAAGAACAAAGAAAACTGAAGGAAAATCTGAAAACACAGAGGGAGATCAAAGGAAGGGGCAGCCACGTTCTCACCTCTCAATGTGTGAACCTCGACACATTTGCCTGGATAACAAGGAAGAACAAAGAAAACTGAAGGAAAATCAGAAAACTCAGAGTGATACCAAAGGAAGGGGCAGCCACGCTCTTCCCACTCAATGTGTGAACCTCGACAAATCCACCTTATAATTTTAAGGTGGATTATTATATTATTATATTATTATATATCCATTCCACATTGAATGGATTTATAATTATCCATTGTACAAATGGATAATTATTTCATTTGTTCCTGCACCCAGCACATCCCAATTCCAGGCCCTTCCCAGCTGCAGGAATGTGCTGTGGTCCTCTTTAGCACCAGCCAGGGACAGAAACAAAGCTGAAATCCCATTTTCCTTTTGAAAATTCCCAAGATCAGCCGGAGTCAGGGGTAAGGAGGTGGAATCCAGAGGGAATTCCTGCAGGAGTGAACTCACAGGCTGTAAAGCAGCAAGTGCTTAAGGCCAGACCCCATAAATCCCCTAAATGAGATGCTGGTGACATTACAGACCCGGCTGGTTGGTTTTTCCAGCTGAGCTGCAGACCACAGAAAATGATTTATGTTCCAGGAGTGGGGATGGCAGGGGGAGAAGGAGAGCAGGAGGGGGGAAGGGGAAAAGGGGAGTGACTGGTGGTGGTAATTTTAAAAAAAAATTAAATTCCTAATTATTTTTTAGGAATTAATTATTTTTTCTTAGTTAATTCTTGTCTTCAGGAAGGAGGAGAGAAAGGAGAGAGTGGTATGGTTTTGGTGCTGGGAAGGGAAAATTGCAAATTGGGGGTGAGAGAGGGAAAAGGAAAAATGGAGCTAAAGCTGCATCCAAAGGGGAGAGGGGCACCAGCTCCTGTGGGAGGGGTAGAGCACAAAACTGGGAAAGAAAATGGGAATAAGTGTGAAAGGCTGGGAAATTTGGGATTGTTCAGCCTGGAGAAGGCTCCAGGGAGAGCTCAGAGCCCCTGGCAGGGCCTGGAGGGGCTCCAGGAGAGCTGGAGAGGGACTGGGGACAAGGGATGGAGGGACAGGACACAGGGAATGGCTCCCACTGCCAGAGGGCAGGGATGGGTGGGAGATTGGGAATTGGGAATTCCTGGCTGGGATGGAATTCCCAGAGCAGCTGTGGCTGCCCCTGGATCCCTGGAATGCCCAAGGCCAGGCTGGAGCACCCTGGGGCAGTGGGAGGTGTCCCTGCCATGGAATGGGATGGAATGGGATGAGCTTGAAGGTCCCTTCCCATTCCTCCTCCTTATCCCAAAACCTGGGAACAGTGGTGGATATGGAGAAGATTCTGGAAGGGGAAAAAAAAACCCCTTTGGTTTAACTTGATCAGAAAACCAAACTCTTTATGAAAAGCAACAATTTGAGAAAAACTCCAGAAATCCACCCCAGCACTTTGTCCTGGATTTGATGGACACCAAAGGATTCGATGATCTTGGAGTCTTCTCCAACCTTAGGATTGGATTTTAGGATGGATGGGCTCATTCCTAAATCATTCCATTTTAGGATGGATGGGCTCATTCCTAAATCATTCCATTTTAGGATGGATGGGCTCATTCCTAAATCATTCCATTTTAGGATGGATGGGCCTCATTCCTAAATCATTCCGTTTTAGGATGGATGGACTCATTCCTAAATCATTCCATTTTAGGATGGATGGACTCATTCCTAAATCATTCCGTTTTAGGATGGATGGGATTCTACTCACCCTGAGGCTCCACTGACATGGAAGAAAACAGATTATTAGGAAAATTTAGATGTCTGTACTTAATCCAATCCATTTCATGCTGGAATTCTGATCCACTTCATGCTGGAATTCTGATCCTGACAGTTGCAAATAGGGAAAATATATTTAAAAATATAATGGAAAACACATTTAGGAATATTATGGAAAAATATACTTAGGAATATTATGGAAAAATATATTTAGGAATATAATGGAAAATATACTTAGGAATATTATGGAAAATATATTTAGGAATATTATGGAGAATATACTTAGGAATATAATGTATAATATACTTAGGAATATTATGGAAAATATATTTTAAAATATTATGGAAAACACATTTAGGAATATTATGGAAAAATATACCTAGAAATATTATGGAAAATATATTTAGGAATACTATGGAAAAATATACTTAGGAAAATTATGTAAAATATATTTGGGGATATTATGGAAAAAATTCCTTAGGAATATTCTGAAATATATTTATTTATATCCTCTGACGCACACAGAGAAATGGAACAAGAAAATGGAACAACAAACCAGAGCCAAAAATCACTGAGATTCCCTCATGGAATTCCCAGAAACTCCCATAAATTTTTTTGAAATCCAAGGAATTGTCCTTGTGACTGAAATTTGCCTGGATAACAGGGGAAGAACAAACAGAATTTGAAAGGTGGGGATGTTTTCTCGACAGATGAAGAAAAAGGAACAGGGCTGAAATTAAAGGAAATATTTCCCTGCTGGCTTTTTGGGACATTTTGCCCTGGTTTGAAGGATTTTGAACATTTTGCCCTGGTTTGAAGGATTCTGACGAGCTGGGGTTGGGTTTTCCATCGACACCAATCCATGCAAGGAATTAGGTGGGATCCTGCTCCAGGGGGAAATCTGGGCTGTGTCCTGTGCCCAACCCAGAGCCAACGGATTGTGGAGATCCAGGAGGAGCATTGGCTTTTATGAGGTGAAATATTCAATCCCAGGCTTTAAACAGGAAATATCATTTTTAAAACGGCTTTTAATTGTTATTTTTTCCAATGATTTATAGCTCATTTCACCAGGAAAAAGTTTATCCTTGCTGAGACCAAATATTATATATGTATAATATATAATATACATTATTATATATATATATATATATATATATATATATATATATATAATATATATATATATATATATATATATATAATATATATTATTATATAATATATAATATATATTATAATTATATAATAATAATAATATTATTATATATATTATTATATATAATATAATTATAATATATAATTATTATATATTATTATATATATTATAATTATATATATATATATAATTATAATATATATAATAATATATAATAATTATATATATTATAATATATATTATAATATATATTATATATATTATATATACTATATATATAATATATAATTATTATCTATTATAATATATATTATATATATTATATATTCATATATATAATATTCATATATATATAATATATATTATATATATTATATTATATATATATATTATAATATATATTATATATATTATAATATATTATATATATATTATATATATAATATATTATATATATTATATATATATATATATAATATATTATATATATTATAATATATATTATATATATTATAATATATATAATTATATATCTTATAATATATATTATATATATTATATATTTCATATATATAATATTCATATATATAATATATATATTATATATTCATATATATAATATTCATATATATATTATATATATTCATATATATATATATTCACTATAATAAATATAATATATATATGAAATATTCCTTGGATTCCACCTGTGTCCCCATTTTCCTCTTTTCTCTCCTTTGTTTCTTACCCTGGATCTTCTTTTTAGGTTCTTCTTTTGAACCTAAAAATTAAAATTTCGGGGATTTATGGGGGTCTCCCCTTCACTGCAGCAATCCAGGGATTTCCAAGGATTGGAACTTTTCCAATCATTCCACCCACCAGAATCACCAGGGCTTTTCCTCAGGGTGGCTCTCCAGGGATCTCAAACTCAAATTTGGATGAGACACCAGTGGAAAAGAGGAGGGATGGGATTACAGAGTGAAGGTTCTGGAATCTCCCCAAATTTCGGGAATCATCCCAGGATCAGCTTTTAGAGCTGATCCCAGCATCCACAGGCTGTAAAAATATAATTCCAGAGGGAGGGATCCCTATGGGATTTGGGACAGAAACCCAAGAAGGGGATAGGGAAAAGAGCTGCTGGTGCAGGGGGAAGGTCCTGATGTTTTCACAGGATGTTCCCACTTTCCCCTGGTTTTAGGTCTAATTCAGATTAAATAATTCCACAACTGCTCTGGAGGGCCCAGGGCTCCAGGGGATTCTCCTGAGATCCATCTCTGCTGCCAGAGTTGGACTTTTCCAGAAGTTCAGAGCAGGGAGAAGGATTTTCCTGCACAGCCCCTGAGAGGAGATTTAGGGGGAAAAGTGGGAAAAGTGGGAAAAGTGGGAAAAGTGGGAAAAGTGGGAATGTTGAGCACTTTTCTGAGCACAATGTTCCCATCCCATCCCCCTGTTTGCTCCAAGGCAGAGTTAATTCCCACATTCTGGAATTCCTGAGCACAATATTCCCATCCCATCCCATCCCGTTTCCCCTCTCTCACTCCAAGGCAGAGCTAATTCCCACATTCTGGAATTCCTGAGCACAATATTCCCATCCCAACCCCCTGTTTGCTCCAAGGCAGAGTTAATTCCCCACATTTTATGATTTCTGAGATTAATATTCCCATCTCATCCCCTTCTCACTCCATGGCAGTGTTAATTTCCACATTCTGGAATTCCTGAGCACAATATTCCCATCCCACCCCATCCCATCCCATTCCCCTCTCTCGCTCCAAGGCTGAGTTAATTCCCACATTTTATGATTTCTGATACAATATTCCCATCCCATCCCCTGTTTGCTCCAAGGCAGAGTTAATTCCCACATTTTATGATTTCTGAGAATAATATTCGCTCCAAGGCAGAGCTAAATCCCTCATTTTATGATTTCTGATACAATATTCCCATCCCATCCCTTGCTCACTCCAAGACTAATTCCCACATTCTGGGATTTTTGAACACAATATTCCCATCCCAACCCCCCTTCTCACTCCAAGGCAGACTTAATTCCCACATTTTATGATTTCTGAGAATAATATTCGCTCCAAGGAAGAGCTAATTCCCACATTTTTATGATTTCTGATACAATATTCCCATCCCATCCCCTGCTCACTCCAAGGCAGAGATAATTCCCACATTTCTGGGATTTTTGAGCACAATATTCCCATCCCAACCCCCTGTTTGCTCCAAGGCAGAGTTAATTCCCACATTTTATGATTTCTGAGCACAATATTCCCATCCCCTGCTCACTCCATGGCAGTGCTAATTTCCACATTTTGGAATTCCCTGAGCACAATATTCCCATCCCATCCCATCATCCCATCCCATCCCATCCCATCCCATCCCCCTCTCTCACTCTGAGGCAGAGCTAATTCCCACATTTTATGACTTCTGAGCACAATATTCCCATCTCACCCCCACTTCTCACTCCAAGTCAAAGATAATTCCCACATTCTGGAATTCCTGAGCACAATATTCCCATCCCAACCCCCTGTTTGCTCAGTTAATTCCCACATTTTATGATTTCCTGAGAATCATATTCCCATCTCATCCCCTTCTCACTCCAAGGCAGAGTTAATTCCCACATTTTATGATTTCTGAGAATAATATTCACTCCAAGGAAGAGCTAATTCCCACATTTTTATGATTTCTGATACAATATTCCCATCCCATCCCCTGCTCACTCCAAGACTAATTCCCCACATTTTGGAATTCCTGAGCACAATATTCCCATCCCATCCCCCTCTCTCACTCCAGGGCAGAGCTAATTCCCACATTTTGGAATTCCTGAGCACAACATTCCCATCCCATCCCCTGCTCACTCCAAGGCTCATTCCCACATTTTGCATTTCTGAACACACTGCTCCCACCTCGTATCCCCACTTGCTCCAAGGCCAATTCCCATATTCTGGGATTTCCAAGCACAATTCCCATCTCGCTCCAAGGTTAATTCCCACATCCCAGGAATATGAAATCGATAATTTGTCCAATTATCCGGGTGAGTTCCCACTTGCAATGAGCTCGGTTTCACCTGAGGCTGCAGCCGCTCCTGCTATTCCCAAATTTTATCCATCCAGGCTCTGCGTTTCCCTCTGGAAGAGTTGGGCAATTCCCCACAAATCCTTGGGAAAGACTGACCCCTTCTGGGAGTCTGGAAACAGCTTCTGATCTTTAAGATCCTTAAGATCCCAACCAACTTGGGATTTGATAATTCTGGGACAAGGAGTGAAATCCCTGAGTCAGGGAATGTTCTGGACACACATCTCACATTTGTGGCAAAGACACCACAAATAAAACAGTGGGGGAAATGAAACCCTGAGAGAAGGAAAAGCTTTTCCACACCCTGTGGAAGCAGGAATTGGAGAGCACCACCACAGGAATGCCACAGGATTCAGGGAATGGGATTTTCCCTATCCAGGAAATATGAGAGGATTGGAAGGTTTTAGGATTGAGGGAATCTTCATCCATGAGCAGCCTGGGAGAAGCCTTAGGAGGTCACAGATTTTTCCATAATGTCTGGGAAGAGCTGGAACTGCTCCCACTTGGAGAGGCAGCACATTCCCAGAGCAGACATTTGTCCCCCTGTGGAATTTGTGTCCAAAAGGGACAATGGAACATCAAATCCAAGCTCTCAAAATCCATGGAGTGTGAAATCATCCAAGTCATGACTGGGAATTTATGCAGCACTTGGAATTTTCTCCTGGTTATATTGGAGAGCAAAAATCTGTAGGTTCTGGAGGGTCAGGGGACACTTTGATTCCCAAATATCCTTCAGGCACTTGGGGAATGTTGAGTTTGAAGATTTGAAGGGTCTTTTTCAAAATAAATTTTCCTAAAATTCCATTATTTTGGTGGTCAATCCTGCAAAGGCAAATCCACAAAGAAGCTGAGTCTCTCCTAAATCCCTGCTTGGGGATCCTCCACAGGACAACTCTCCAGGAATTCACCAATGGATTTTGATATCCCTAAATATCTGCCCAATAATCCTGGAGCTGGATACAAACTCCAAATCCTGCTCCTGCTCAGCCTGATCCATGGGAATGTCCCCAGAGGGGCTGGAAAGGGACAATTCCCAGTCACTGGTGTGGCCAAGGACCTGATCCCACAAAAATCCCACACAAATCCCACACAAATCCCACAGCTCTACTCCAGATCTGGCTGCCATGGAGACTGGAAAAGGAACAGGAGAAAATCCCCATGGGACATGTGGGATTGTGCCCAAATAACACCAGGAAAAAGGTTGGAATATTAGGGAAGAAGCAGGAGGGAGAAGCTGGAGGATGATGCAGAATTGGATAATTTGAGGGAACATCACCAAGCTTAAAAATCCGGGAATGTGAGGGATCCATCTCATTCCAACCCCAACACCTTCCACTGTCCCAGGCTGCTCCAAGCCTTGTCCAACCTGGCCTTGGACACTTCCAGGGGTATCCAGGGCCTCACAAGGAGGAATTTCCCCCTAACTTCCAATCTAAATCTTCCCTCTTTTAATTTAAAACCATTCCCATTTTTCCTGTCACCACCTGCCTGGTTAAAAATCCCTCTCCCTCTTTTTTCCAAGCCCCCTTTAAGACCACAAATCTCCCTGGAGAATCCTAAACTCCATCTGCTCCCTCCAGCTCTCAAATCCACTGAGATCCTTAAATCCAACTGGAATTTTTGTCCCAGTGAGGAATTATCACCCACTGGAATCAAAAAATCAGAGAGAGGGAGGACTTTGCAGTGAATCCAAGGGGAATAAGAGGATGGGGAATTTCCCAGGATCATCTCCGTGGTCCCTCCAGGGAATTCCAGTGGCATTGGACAAAGCCCCTCAGAGGCTGCAGGTGATGGGATGGGATAATTGGAATGCAATTTTTCCCCGTGTGGAAAACAAACCTCCATGAAAAGCTGCTTTTTCCACATTATTGAGATCAAACTTAATTAAAACCAAAGGTAATTAAAACCAAAGGTAATTAAAGCCAGATGCAAGAAAGGATTTTTGTTGCCCAGACTCCCTGCATGACTCCCAGTGAGCCCAGGTGACTGGGAACAATCCCAAAGATTTTCTGGGATCATTAGTGGGGCTGGAGGGCCACGGCCACAAACTGGGAGCAGGTTCTGGTGAGGAGCACAGCCCTCAACTCCTCTGGAAGGTAATGGGAGCTGTAAATCCCTGCATTCCTGGGAATGCCAGGGGATCCAGCCAGCATCCCTGCAATCCATGACACCAAGGGAACACGAGGGGGATTCATCTCATCCTGGAACACCTGAGCCTCATGAAATGGGAATTATGTGCAGGAGTGAGGGAGCTCAAAAATTCACATTCTGGTCTGAAGAATGTTGGTGGGAACGTTGAGGGATGGCACAGCATTCCAGGGATTTGCACCTCCCAGAGCAGAGCCTGGAATTTCCTATCTCCAGTCCCTGAACTTGAACACCCAGAGCGGTTTCCTTTCCTTTCTGGATATTCCAAGTTCTCCAGAGAAAAGATGGGATGTTCATAAGGAACCACAGAACTGGGCTGGCCTGGGGTGATCCAGGTGTCAAATCCATGGCTGGAATGACCTCTCCATGCAGGGATTCCCTTCCAGGTATGGGAAGATCCAGGTGTCAAATCCATATCTGGAATGACTTCCATGAGCAATGATTCCCTGCCAGGTCGTGTCCATCCATGCAGGAAATCCTCGGCTGGGATGTGCAATGATTCCCATTCCAGGTTTGTGGCAACCCAGGTAAGAAAACCATGTCTGGAATGACCTCCACATGCAATGATTCCATTCCAGGTTTGTGGTGATCCAGGTGTGAAATCCATGTCTGGAATGATCTCCATGTGCAGTGATTCCCATTCCAGGTGTGTGATGATCCAGGCAGGAAGCCCAATCCTGGAATGACTTCTCATGCAGTGACCTCCTTCCAGGTCTGTGGTGATCCAGGTAGGAAATCCTTGGCTGAGATGATCTCCACGAGCAATGATTCCCATTCCAGGTGTGTGGTGATCCAGGTAGGAAATCCATGTCTGGAATGATCTCCACGAGCAATGATTCCCATTCCAGGTCTGTGGTGATCCAGGTGTCAAATCCAAGTCTGGAATGACTTCCATGAGCAATGATTCCCATTCCAGGTCTTGGTCATTCAGGTAGGAAACCCTTGGCTGGGATGTGCAACGATTCCCATTCCAGGTTTGTGACAACTCAGCTGTCAAATCCATGTCTGGAATGACCTCCATGAGCAATGATTCCCATTCCAGATCTGTGATGATCCAGGTGTGTCAAATCCATATCTGGAATGACTTCCATGAGCAATGATTCCCTGCCAGGTTGTGTCCATTCAGATAGGAAATCCTTGGCTGGGATGTGCAATGATTCCCATTCCAGGTTTGTGGTGATCCAGGTGTAAAATCCATGTCTGGAATGATCTCCATGTGCAATAATTCCCATTCCAGGTGTGTGGAGATCCAGGTGTGAAATCCAAGTCTGGAATGATCTCCATGCAATGATTCCCATTCCAGGTCTGTGGTCATCCAGGTGTGAAATCCATGTCTGGAATGATCTCCATGTTCTATGATTCCAATTCCAGGTCTGAGAAGATCCAGGTGTGAAATCCATGTCTGGAATAAGTTCTCCATGTGCAATGATTCCCATTCCAGGTTTGTGGCAACCCAGGTGTGAAATCCATTTCTGGAATGTTCTCCATGTTCAATGATTCCTATTCCAGGTCTGTGGAGATCCAGGTGTGAAATCCAAGGTTGGAATGATCTCCATGTTCAATGATTCCCATTCCAGGTGTGTGGTGATCCAGGTGTCAAATCCAAGGTTGGAATGATCTCCATGTTCAATGATTCCCATTCCAGGTCAGTGGTGACCCAGCCCCAACCTCCCTGACTTCAAATGAGGGCTGCTCATCTTCTCTGGGAAGGGGTGGATCATGAATATTAATAAAATATGGTTCTTTTTTCCTAATATTAATTAATGTTGCCCTAATATTAAATTAAACTGCTCAGGGATGAAAAGTAGGAAGCAACCAGGAGTTGGGAATTATTCATGGACACTTCCCACTCTCTCCAAGCTATTTTGGCTTAAATTTATTTTAATTCTTGAAAATCCTGCTTTAGGTGTTTCTGCAATTATTTAAATTATCATTTCAGCCCAAATTAATTGGGTTAATTTATGCAGCTAAGCTTGGCTCACTTAGGAGCAGCTTAAAGATGAGTTTTGCAATGCCATCCATTTGGCTGGACATTGGGATTTCCATTTGCCTGGAGCTTTGGAATTGTTCAAAACCCCCAAATTTGGGACCTTGTGGAATTTCCCACTTTCCTGGCCAAGCATCCCTCCCCATTCCTGGTGTAAGGAGAATTCCTGAGATTTCCTCCAAATCATTGGCTTCACACAGAGAACATCCCTGGAGGGAATTCCCAGCTTTTCTGGGCATGGGGCAGGAGATCTGGAGCCATCAGCAATTCCAGGCTGGTCATGAGCTCACCACCCCTCTGAGCAATCTCCATCGAATTCCCAGACTTCTTCCCACTTCTGGAATTCTCCACATTCCCCAGTATCCACTGCCACCAGCCATAAATCAGTTTTGTGCCTCCATTTCTTTTCTTTGTGTCCCAGATTTTTCCTAATTGAGGCCAAATATCCATTTTTATCCATCCTTTATTAAATATTGATCTACCAAAATTTTAATCTGACAAAATTCCCTTCTACACTCAAGCCCAAATAAAAAATTCCACTTAATCCTCGTTCCTCCAATTTCTTCCAGAAAACTTTTCCACTTTATCTATATTCCTTATGAAACAGAGTAAATTATTTTCCATAAAAACCTCAGACACAGAGGGTCAGACATGATAAACTTTAAATTTCTTCAATTTTTTTCAAGGAGCAAAAAAATCCCTCTTTTTTTGCTCTGGTTTTTTGGGGTTTTTTGTTTTGCATTATTTTGGGGGTTTTGGTGGTTTTTTGGTGGTTTTTTGGTGGTTTTTTGTTTTTTGTTTTTGTTTTTTTTTTTTTTAATATTCCCAGAACATTCCCATGATCAGGAATTGTGAAGTTCCAAAGTGATTTTGTGAAGTTTTTACTATTTCCAAGCTCCCTCAGTTTGCAGGACAAACAGACAATTTTATTTTCATGGCTCTCCCTTGCTGGCTCCCACTGGAATTGTTTTGCTTCCTGCAAAGCTCAAGGCTCTTTCCCCCGGAGTTTTAATCCTCTTTTATAAAGTTTTGGGATGTTTTCACATTCCAGGAGCCTCACCAATATTTCCTCCTTGGAGAACAAGCCACACTTTCCCTTTTTGGACCCCTCCAGTGCCAACACTGGAATCTGTCACGCTGAGAAAGCAGCCAGGATTTGGGATTTGGAGAAAAGAGCATCAGGTACTGCAAGGATGAGATTTGTGAGTGGAGAAATTCCACTAAAATTCAATGTGGCTGCAAAAAAATTCATTTTCCGTGTTCAAAATCTCTTCTATCTTTTCATTTTTTTCCCCATTTCTTTGGCATTCCTGAATCCATGCCTTCATTCCTAATTCCACACAAACCAACCCTGCTCAAACCTCATTAAACTTCTGCCTTAACAAGGAGGGCTTGGGTGTCCCATCCTTTCTTCTGGAAAGAAATTTCCTGGATATTCCTGGCATTCACCCCAAAAGATTGGAGAATATTCCCCAATTCCCCCAATTCCCCAATCTTTTTTCCCCAAAAGATTGGAGAAAAGAGCATCAGGTACTGCAAGGATGAGATTTGTGAGTGGATAAATTCCACTAAAATTCCAATGTGGCAGCAAAAAAAATTCCTTTTCCAAATTCAAAATCTCTTCTCTCCTTTATTTTTTTGGGGGTTTTTTTTCCCCATTTCCTTGGCATTCCTGAATCCATCCCTTCATTCCTAATTCCACACAAACCAACCCTGCTCAAACCTCGTTAAACTTCTGCCTTAACAAGGAGGGCTTGGGTGTCCCATCCTTTCTTCTGGAAAGAAATTTCCTGGATATTCCAGGCATTGATCCCAAAAAACTGGTGACTTTCCCTGAAAAATATCATAACGCCATGAGAATGGTGTCAGGCCTGAACATGGAAAAAATCAGGGAATTGTTGAGGTTGGAAAAGCTTTTTTTGGGTCCAATCATCCAACACTGTCAAGTGCCACATCCACATGGATTTTCAATCCTTCCAGGAATGGGGATTCCACCCCAGCCAGGGCTGGACAACCCTTTCCATGAGAAAATTCCCAGAAATCCAAAGGTCCCCTTGAGGCTCAGGGTGTTTGTGCCCGGGAATTGGGGTTTAGAAACGGAATGGGAGCAGGATTGTCATGGAATTGTGGAATTGTGGGATTTCCTGAGCTGGGCAGGGATCATCCAGTCCCAGTCCTGGCCCTGCACAGACACCCCAACAATCCCACCCTGAGGGTGTTCTCCAAATATTCCTGTTGTTCTGGAGCCTTGGGAATGTCCCAATTCCCTGGGAAATCCCTTCCAGTGCCTCTCCACCCTCTCCCAGCCATCAGGGATAAACCCAATCCAAACCTTTCTCAAGCACATTTTGCCTCATCTTCCTTAGAACAAAAAATTGGGAAGGATGTTCCTGAAGTCGGGCCTTCATCCATAAAAACTCCTGAGGTTTAACCTGATTTAAATAAATAAAATAATAATAATAATAATAATAATAATAATAATAATAATAATAATAATAATAATAACAACAATAATAATAATAATAATAATGATAGTAATAATAATAATAATGATAATAATGATAATAATAATAATAATGAAAATTTTAAATTTAAATTAGTAAAAATAGGACAAAAGCAGAAAGAAATTTTCCTTCAATTTCGGCAGATAAAAAGGAGACAAAATGTAGAAAATGAGACTAAAATTTTTGTTTCAGTGGACACACGGGTGGCACGAGGTGGAAGGTCCTGAAATCCTTTTCAGACAGTGGAATTCATCCTCAGGTTATTTGATTTTCCCTTTATCTTTGTTCCACAGAGCCTTTCCAAGCACGTGTGAGAGCATCAGCATTCCCACAGAAATCCCTGGGACACGTTCCCAGATAAGCAGGGGCTGGAGCACCTCAAACACTCAGGATTCCAAACAGAGCAGGGGCAACAAAGAAAACACAAAATAAACAGAATTTCCCCCTCTTAAAAAAAAAATAAAAATAAATAAAAAGGTTTGGAATATTTATGTTTTGCTTTGTTCTTTTTCTGGGAAAATTCCAACTCTCAGAATCCAAGGAAAACTTCAGATTTCTTTGGGAGTCAGAAGTGTATTCCCAGCTGCTGCAAGCACCAAGGAAGTTTTGGGAATGCTGCCACCAAAACCCAAAATCTTGGGATTTTGTTGCTAAAAATTCTGATGGTTTTAAAGACAATCTTAAGAGTTCTGAAGAGAGGGATAAAGCAACAGAATTCCAGGACATGGAGAAGTGGAATTGGAGATTCCAGCAAACACAGGATGGGTCTTCTCCTTGAGGGAATGAAGGAATGGGAGAGATGGGAAGGAGCAGGAGCTCCAGTTTCCACCAGCGCATCCAGGGAAGTGAAGAGAGCTGGGAAGGGCCTGGAAAATTCCTGAGAAAGCTGGGAATGCTCATCCTGATGAGGAGAAGCTCCAGGGAGAGCTCAGAGCCCCTGGCAGGGCCTGGAGGGGCTCCAGGAGAGCTGGAGAGGGACTGGGGACAAGGGATGGAGGGACAGGACACAGGGAATGGCTCCCAGTGCCAGAGGGCAGGGATGGGTGGGAGATTGGGAATTGGGAATTCCTGGCTGGGATGGAATTCCCAGAGCAGCTGTGGCTGCCCCTGGATCCCTGGCAGTGCCCAAGGCCAGGCTGGAGCACCCTGGGACAGTGGGAGGTGTCCCTGCCATGGCAGGGGTGGCACTGGATGGGCTTTAGGATCTTTCCCAACCCAAACCATTCCATGATTCCTTGGCAATTCCATCCTTTAAAGTGCCTCACTGGGCCACATTCCCAAACCAGGAAGGAGAAGCTCTGAAATTCCAGAGTTCCATGGAAATGTCTGTGAGACCAAAGGTGAACCAAGGCCTGGGGAGCTGCTGGGGCTTTCCTGGGAAGATTCTCCCAATTTACTATATCCAGACAAGGAATTCCTGGCTGGGAAGGTGGATTGGAATTCCCAGAGCAGCTGTGGCTGCCCCTGGATCCCTGGCAGTGCCCAAGGCCAGGCTGGAGCACCCTGGGACAGTGGGAGGTGTCCCTGCCATGGCAGGGGTGGGAACAGATGGGATTTAAGGTTTCTCCCAACCCAAACCATTCCAGGATTCCCTGAGCAGATTAAAGTCTCCTCTGGCTGCCCCTGACTTTACAATCAGATAAAATCTCAAATATTGCTGATCTGGGACATTACAGCCTTTTCCCCCTCACCAAAAGCTCCCTGAGGCACCCACAAGGAATTTTAAGGCAAGAGCAGTTGTGCTGCTCACACTCACCAAACTATGGATCCGAGGAGACGCCGGATCTTTCCCACCCTCAGCCAGAAGTCTGGATGGCTGCACCAATTTTAGCAAATTGTTTGTGCCAAGGAATGTTCCAGACACTCAGCTCCAGCTCCCAGTAAACTGTGAGAACAATCCACAGCTCCCCTTGGTCAACAATCACCTCCACAAAGCATTCCTGGAAAATCTTTGGGAATGTGTTGTTCCTGCCTCCAGGGGATTCGGGCTTGTGTACAAGCAAGGGAAAACAATGGACTTGATTGGGATGTAACATTTTCATTTAATTAAATTTAATTAAAGGGTGGGGCTTTCTGCCTGCTCCATTAATCTGATTAAAGCAGGCTGGAATTTTTGGGAATAGGGGCCAGTGCAGGTGTGAGCGTGTGATGCTGACGCTGGAATGGGATGAGGAAAACATCCCCTTTCCTGTCAGGGCATTGCTGCCAAACATTTCTGGTCACGGCAGCTCCAACAGCCAAACAAGGCCTGAAAACCACAATAAAGATGGAAAAATCCTTTGGGATAAAGGCAAAGATTAAAATAAAAAAAAAAAAAAAGGGATATGAGGAATGATTAACAATGGAAGGATTGAGGATGGATTGATGAGAGATGATGGAGGGGAAAAGACAAAGGGAGAAGGGATTGGTCATTTCTGGCTTCAGTGGAAGAACAGAGAGGATGAAATTAAACCAGCAGCTGGAATATCCAGCACAAATTCCTTGCCAGAGAATCCATGGATGCCTGAAACCAGCAGGATTCCAAAAGCAGATGGATCTGCAGCTCCACCACCTCTGGACATGGATTATTTGGGAGAAGAGCAGTGGACACCTGCCCTGTCCCATTCCCACCTCCAGGAGCCAGCAGGGAGGCAAGGAGGGACTTTGGGCTGGCCCAAGGTGGCCATTCCATGGTCAGACATGGATTTGGGGAGAGAAATCCATGCCAGGAACTCACCTGGGACAGGAAATTCCAGTCACTCATCCTGGGGGATCCCCACTCCTTCCCCAAGGCTGGGGAGGGACTGGGGACAAGGGATGGAGGGACAGGACACAGGGAATGGCTGCCACTGCCAGAGGGCAGGGATGGGTGGGAGATTGGGAATTCCTGGCTGGGATGGAATTCCCAGAGCAGCTGTGGCTGCCCCTGGATCCCTGGCAGTGCCCAAGGCCAGGCTGGAGCACCCTGGGACAGTGGGAGGTGTCCCTGCCATGGCAGGGTGGCACTGGGATGATCCCTAAATTCCCTTCCAGCCCAAACCATTCCATCTACAAACCCACCCATCCCACCCAATTCCTCTGATTCCCTGCAGCTGAGCACCCACCAATGAAACCCAAGAAAACAGACCCAAAAGTTGGGCCAGAATCAGGAAAAAAAAACATTTGAAGCTCACGAGTCCCTGGCATCCTGAACATTACAATAAACAAAAATCAGCTTGGTTTTATTCCTAGGACAGCAGGAATATTTTCCAAATGGATGAGTTTTTAGCAGCTGCCACCAGCCCAGGGCCAGGTTGGACCGGGCTTGGAGCACACAGGGACAGGGGTAGGTGTCCCTGGCTGGAGCAAGAGCATCCCTAAGGTCCTTCCAACACCAGCCTGGAATTCTGGGATTCTGTGATATTCCAACACCAGCCTGGAATTCTGGGGTTCTCTGATATTCCAACACCAGCCTGGAATTCTGGGATTCTGTGATATTCCAACACCAACCTGGAATTTTGGTGTTCTGTGATATTCCAACACCAGCCTGGAATTCTGGGATTCTGTGATATTCCAACACCAGCCTGGAATTTTGGTGTTCTGTGATATTCCAACACCAATCTGGAATTCTGGGATTCTGTGATATTCCAACACCAGCCTGGAATTCTGTGATATTCCAACACCAACCTGGAATTCTGGGATTCTGTGATATTCCAACACCAACCTGGAATTCTGGTGTTCTGTGATATTCCAACACCAGCCTGGAATTCTGGGATTCTGTGATATTCCAACACCAGCCTGGAATTCTGGGATTCCGTGATATTCCCCATCCCACCAGGAGCACCATTTCCCACTCCTCATCCAATCTCCTGAGCTGCTGTCCTGGGGTGACATCCCAGAGATCCCCACTGGCTGCAGACCCTCCATTCCTCCCCCTGCAGAGGGACAGGGTGGATCTGATCTCCTGGGAGCACAGGAGACCCCAGGGATCGCTGTGGGAGCTCAGCAATCGCTCCCAACGTCCAGAATGACCAATGGAGCAAACCCACGGGGGGCTCGGAGGTCCTGGAATGTCACCAGGCATTCCTGGTGGCTGCACTTTGACCCTTCAGAGGGTGTGTGTGAGGACATGAGAGTGAGCACAGTGTGAGTGGTGCAGGGATCACACATTCTCAGGGTGAAATGTGGATTTTGGGATTTTGGTACAGGGGGGTCATGGAGACAAGATGGAGCAATTGGGGCGTGTCTCAGCTTCTTCTTTCTTCTTCTTGTCTCTCATCCTCTGTGGTGGTGCTGGCACTTGGGGGTTGGTTTGTGGTGAAGGTGCCCTTGTTACCAAGGGTGAAAGGTATTGGGGATAAAAGGTAAATCTGATGTAGGGAGCTTTTGTTATAAAAGGACACGACCGCCCCGAGGGTGCTCAGAGCGCCCTTGGCTGCCTCGCTGGTCAGACCCCGGCTGGCAGAGAGGAAAACTCTGTGAGATAAAAATTAATGAACATTCTGAAGAGCGAAGCATTGAAGGGTCCAGACTCGGCCTTTGATCCGCGGCTGCCCCGACCCATCCTGCGCGTGCCCCAGCACAGACAGCAGCCGGGTTTGGACAATCAGCACCACTGGGTGTGGGCAGTTTTTTACTGAGACACAGTCCATGGGAAAAGAAATGTGAGAAAGTGCATCTGAGAAAGCAACAGCTGCCTAATTCAAGGACATGGTTTCTTTGAGCAAGGAGTTGTTTGGTAAATTATGTGATAATAGGAGGTAAAAAAGAAGCCACAAACATCTTGAAGAAGGTGAGATTGACTTTTTATAGCTGACCAATAGTGAGCTCTAGTTTTGCAATATGTATGAGCCTTATTACTGTGATTATAAAAGCGTTTCTGTTAATCAATAAATCTGAGACTTGTCGGTCATCAGAGGGTGAGCAATGTCTCCCATCTACCTTGTCATGGGATCTTCCCTGTTTGCTGCTTTCCCCCTCTGGATGAAGCTGAAGCCTTGAGGGAAAGGCCTCCTGCTCCCAGAGCTCCCCATCCGCCCGCCCCGGCTGCTGTCTGTGCTGGGGCACGCGCAGGCTGGGTCGGGGCAGCCGCGGGTCAAAGGACGAGTCTGGGCTCTTCAATGCTTCGCTCTTCAGAATGTTCATTAATTTTTATCTCCCAGAGTTTTCCTCTCTGCCAGCCGGGGTCTGACCAGCGAGGCAGCCAAGGGCGCTCTGCCCACCCTCGGGGCGGTCGTGTCCTTTTATAACAAAAACTCCGAACATCAGATTTACCTTTTATCCCCAACACCTTTCACCCTTGGTAACAAGGGCACCTTCACCACAAACCAACCCCCAAGTGCCAGCACCACCACAGGAGATGGGAGACAAGAAGAAGAAAGAAGAAGCTGAGACACGCCCCAATTGCTCCATCTTGTCTGCGTGACCCCCCTGTACCAAAATCCCAAAATCCACATTTCACCCTGAGAATGTGTGATCCCTCCACCACTCACACTGTGCTCACTCTCATGTCCTCACACACCCTCTGAAGGGTCACAGTGCAGCCACCAGGAATGCCTGGAACATTCCAGGACCTCCGAGCCCCCCATGGGTTTGCTCCATTGGTGATTCTGGACATCGGGAGCGATATTCTGAGCTCCCACATCCATCCAGCCTTTCCAGGTTTTATTTGGAAAACGTGAGCACTTTGTGGCAAACACCAGTTAAAATTTCCCATTTTTGTTGTCGTCGTTCCTGCCGATGCAAAAAAATAAAAAATCCCTGGATTTCTAATTCCCATTTATTAAACTCCATTAAAAAGGTAAATATAGCAACTCCCCTTCAGAATGGCTTCCTTTCCTTTTCCCTTTTAATTGATTATTTCTCCGAGGTAAAACTTTTCATGCAACGGCCAAACATCAGTATTAATTAGATTAATTAGCGGGGGGAGCTGTTAATTATTTTTTTTTCGAGGGCTGTAAAGCAGAAATGAAACAAAACTCACTTTATATTCCCAGACAAGCGTGTGTGTGTTTATATATTCCCTAATTCCTGCCAGTTTTTCCTCCTTTTTTCTCCTTTCAAAGCACTCCAAGCAATAACCCTGGGGATGAGAGAGCCCTTTCTGTTTATCCTTGTTTTCCTTCCAATAAGGAATAAGCTCCAAGGGCATTATTTTAACAAGGCCCTCGTAATCCTTTAACGGGGTTTGTTGAAAATAAGACCCAGCACTGCCAGACACCAGGCAGCAAAAAGCTGCTTAGTGCCAAACTGCTTGGCACTGGAGGAGCTGGGAATTGGCAGAGCTCTCCTCCTGTTTTCTGTCGGAATCTGAATTTTCCTGGGAGCCCAAAAGGAGGGGGAGCTCAGGCAGCACCTGAACTCGAGGAGTGACCAGGATGAGATTTGCTCTGGTTGATTCCAAAGCACTGCAAGGATGAGATTTGTGAGTGGATAAATGCCACTAAAATTCCAATGTGGCAGCAAAAAAAAAAATCATTTTCCAAGTTCAAAATCTCTTCTCTCCTTTATGTTTTTGTTTTGGGTTTTCTTTTTTTGTCCCCATTTCCTTGGCATTCCTGAATCCACCCCTTCATTCCTAATTCCCCTTCATGGGATGAGCCTGAAGGAATTGGAGGGTCTGGGTGCTACAGGGATGGAATTGTTGAAATCCCACAAGGATGTGGATCCCAGACCCTGCTGGAAAAATTCAAGGTGCCCACGCTGCTCTCCATGGAGAAACACTGGAAAGCACAAAGCCTAAAAATCCTAAACCAGAGAGAAATTAAAAAACATCAAACTTGATATTAAACATGATCCTAGCAGGGTTTAGGGCAACAGTTTTGTTGGAAAAATGAGGATCCAAAACAAATGTGCCCAGGGGATCTGGGGAAGGAGGAATTGTGTCCCTGTGCTCAGGTGAGCCCCACCTGCAGAGCTGCCCCAGCCCTGGATCCAGCACGGGAAGGAGCTGGAGCTGCTGCAGAGAGCCCAGAGGAGGTTCCAGGATGGTCCCAGGGATGGAGCAGCTGTGCTGGGAGAGCTGGGAATGTTCACCTGGAGAGGAGAAGCTTTGGGGGGACCTCAGTGTGACCTTGCAGGACCTGGAGGAGCTGCTGGAAACGTGGAGAGAGACAATTCCCAAGGGATGGAGGGACAGGACACAGGGAATGGCTCCCAGTGCCAGAGGGGAGATTTAGATGGGATCTGGGAAGGAATTGCTCCCTGTGAGGGTTGTGAAGGGCTGGGATGGAATTCCCAGAGCAGCTGTGGCTGCCCCTGGATCCCTGCAGTGCCCAAGGCCAGGTTGGACACCTGGATCACCTGGGATGGTGGGAGGTGTCCCAGTGTGGATTTTCCCCTTTCCCAACAGTTGGTAGCCAAAAATTTCCCTATGATCCTGGATTTTCCTCACCTCCAACCTTCCAAATCTGAGCCAAAAGTCCAAACTTGCCCTCACCTTGCCCTGGCTGCTCCTGATCCAGGGAGCTGCCACCTCCTCCTGGATCCTTTCAATCCAAAGGAAAAGCGTCCCCAAGGGTCCCACAGGGCCCTCAATCAATCACATCCCACACAGATAACGAGGAGCGTTGATAAACCTTTACAAAACCCAGAAAATCTCCCCTGGCTGCTTCCCCTCTGCCCAGGGCTCATCCCAGCACTCCCATTTTCCATCAGGAAAAGCCACAAAGGGACAGAACCACCCAGGAAAAACAATCAGGGCCTGGAGTTAACAGCAGGTGATAAGGAAAAGGATCAAAATCTCTTCCCTGCTCTTTTCTTCCTCTCTGCTTCCTGCCAGGAGCAGCTCTGCCCTCCCACCTGAACTTCAGGTGACAACAGAGCTGGGATTCCTGCCAGGGTCAAGTTTTTCCTGAGGGTTTCCAGGTTTTCCAGAGGCACCAGCCCTGAAATGCTAAATTCACATGTTCTTATCCTGTGCTGGAGAGTCCTGGGTTTGTCAGGAGATGCCACAGGAATTCTGAACACCAGGAACAGGCTGGTCCCTGATCCACATAACAGGGCCACAAAAAATTCCACATTTTATCATGGCAGAAGTGAGGTTTTCCATGTTTTCCAGAGGCACCAGCCCTGAAATCCTCAATTCTCATGTTCTGATCCACAGCTGAAGGGCTCCAGTTGTGTCAGGAGATGCTGCAGGAATTCTGAACATCAGGAACAGGCTGGTCCCTGACCCAGCTGACCAGGCCACCAAAAATTCCAAATTTTATCATGCCAAAAGTGAGGGTTTCCAGGTTTTCCAAAGGCACCAGCCCTGACATGCTAAATTCTCATGTTCTTATCCTGTGCTGGAGAGTCCTGGGTTTGTCAGGAGATGCCACAGGAATTTTTAGTCTTGGGAACAAGTTTGTCCCTGATCCAGCTGATAAGGCCACAAAAAATCCAGATGTTTGAGGTTGTCCAGGTTTTCCAGAGGCACCAGCCCTGAAATCCTCAATTCTCATGTTCTGATCCACAGCTGAAGGGTTCCAGTTGTGTCAGGAGATGCTGCAGGAATTCTGAACATCAGGAACAGGCTGGTCCCTGATCCAGCTGATAAGGCCACAAAAAATCCAGATGTTTGAGGTTTTCCATGTTTTCCAGAGACACCAGCCCTGAAAACCAAAATTCACATGTTCTTATCCTGTGCTGGAGAGTCATGGGTTTGTCCCAGGAGAAGCACAGGAATTCTGAACATCAGGAACAGGCTGGTGCCTGATCCAACTGACAAAAATTCCAAATTTTATCATGCCAGAAGTGAGGTTTTCCATGTTTTCTAGAGGCACCAGCCCTGAAATCCTAAACTGAGAAGTTTTTATCCAGGGCTGAAGCTGGAGAGTCCCAGATTTGTCCCAGGAGATGCCACGGGAATTCCAAGCCTCGGGAACAGGTTGGTCCCTGATCCAGCCGACAAAGCCACCAAAAATTCCAAATTTAATCATGCCAAAAGTGAGGTTTTCCATGTTTTCCAGAGGCACCAGCCCTGAAAACCAAAATTTTCATGCTCTAATCCCATGCTGGAGATACCTGGGTTTGTCAGGAGATGCTACAGGAATTCTGAACATCAGGAACAGGCTGGTCCCTGATCAGCTGACAAGGCCACCAAAAATCCAGATGTTTGAGGTTTTCCATGCTTTCCAAAGACACCAGCCCTGAAATCCTAAATTCACATGTTCTTATCCTGTGCTGGAGAGTCCTGGGTTTGTCAGGAGAGGCCACAGGAATTCTGAACACCAGGAACAGGCTGGTCCCTGATCCAGATGAGAAATCCACCAAAAATTCCAAATCTTTGAGGTTTTCCATGTTTTCCAAAGACACCAGCCCTGAAAACCTAAACTGAGAAGTTTTTACCCAGTGCTAAAGCTGGAGATTTCCAGATTTGTCCCAGGAGATGCCACGGGAATTCCAAGCCTCAGGAACAGATTTGTCCCTGATCCAGCTGACAAAGTCACCAAAAATTCCAAAGTTAATCATGCCAGAAGTGAGGGTTTCCAGGTTTTCCAAAGGCACCAGCCCTGAAATGCTAAATTCTCATCTTCTTATCCTGTGCTGGAGAGTCCTGGGTTTGTCAGGAGAGGCCACAGGAATTCTGAACATCAGGAACAGGCTGGTCCCTGATCCAGATGAGAAATCCACCAAAAATTCCAAATCTTTGAGGTTTTCCATGTTTTCCAAAGACACCAGCCCTGAAATCCTAAACTGAGAAGTTTTTACCCAGTGCTAAAGCTGGACATTTCCAGATTTGTCCCAGGAGATGCCACAGGAATTCCAAGCCTCAGGAACAGGTTGGTCCCTGATCCAGCTGACAAAGTCACCAAAAAATCATCTGGAAAAGCTGATCCAGGCCTCAAAAAAAACCCCAGCAGAGTTTCAAGTCATCCCTGTTCCCTCATTTTCTCCATCCCTCAGGGAATCTCATAATAAAATCCTGGAATTTGAATTGGAAGGGACCAACCAAGATCCTGCCCTTGGACTTGGGTTTTCCACCCCAATTCCTACAGCCTGGAGTTCAGCAGTCTCAGGGGTGGTTTGGGATTCTCAGGGAGGTGATCCCAGCACTTCCACAGCTCCAGAATGTTCCATCCAAATTCCAAGCCGGAGCCATGAGGGGAAATGGCTCCTCCACCATCCAAATCTCCCCTTTCCTTTGAAGTTTGCAGCTTTTAGGACCACAAAACACAAAAACAGCAAAATTGACACATCCAGGCAGCTCCAGAAAAGAGGGAATTTGGAGCTGTGACCCTCTGGAAGTGGAGCTGTTTATCCAGAGTTTGGATGAATCCTAAAATCGATCCCTCACATTGACACATCATCAAAGCCACCAAAAATGATGGAAATGAACCCAATTCAGAGCTGCTCCACTTCACAACAAAATATTTCCCCTCAGGATGGAGTTTAGGGATATGGGACTTCCCAAAAAGCCTTCCCAGTTTATAAAATGGGATTGCTGGAGATTTTGTGGAGCAGGAAAAAAGCTCCTCATGATGGAATGATGGAATCCCGGGATGGTTTGGGTTGGAAGGGACCTGGAGGATCATCCATGGGCAGGGGGACACCTCCCACTGCCCCAGGCTGCTCCAAGCCCTGTCCAAGCTGGCCTTGGGATCACAGCTGGGATGCTCCTGGTGGGACCCATCTCACAGAGCTTCAGCCACCAAATCCCACAGGGAGCTGGAGCCAGGCTGGGAGAGCTGGGAATGTTCCCCTGGAGAGGAGAAGCTCCAGGGAGAGCTCAGAGCCCCTGGCAGGGCCTGGAGGGGCTCCAGGAGAGCTGGAGAGGGACTGGGGACAAGGGATGGAGGGACAGGACACAGGGAATGGCTCCCAGTGCCAGAGGGCAGGGATGGGTGGGAGATTGGGAATTGGGAATTCCTGGCTGGGATGGGATTCCCAGAGCAGCTGTGGCTGCCCCTGGATCCCTGGCAGTGCCCAAGGCCAGGCTGGAGCACCCTGGGGCAGTGGGAGGTGTCCCTGCCATGGAATGGGGTGGGATCATCCTTAAGGCCCCTTCCCACCCAATCCATCCTGGAATTCTCCTATCCCCACAAACAGGAGAACGTTTGAATTCCAAATCCATGCTCCCACTCCCACCTCCCCCATCCACCTGATCCAGCCTTACCCATCCACAATTCCCACCAGCTTTCCTTTCCTTTCCTTTCCTTTCCTTTCCTTTCCTTTCCTTTCCTTTCCTTTCCTTTCCTTTCCTTTCCTTTCCTTTCCTTTCCTTTCCTTTCCTTTCCTTTCCTTTCCTTTCCTTTCCTTTCCTTTCCTTTCCTTTCCTTTCCTTTCCTTCCCTTCCCTTCCCTTCCCTTCCCTTCCCTTCCCTTCCCTTCCCTTCCCTCTTTTCTTCTTTATTTTTTTTAAGGAATTTGGCCCAAGCTATTTCCTTGTAAATTGGAACAACGATTTTTTTTCCCCATGATTTCCATGGATTTAAAAAAAACCCAAACCCCAACTGTGGTTACAACCAAGGAGAAAGGGGGGGAAAAACCTCACCCTGTTCTCCAGGGGTGTTTATGAGCTTCCCAATTTTTTTTTTTATGGAAACATAAAAAAAGATGCATTTCAGGAGTTTTCTTCCCCTTTTTTTTTTTAATTTCCTGGCCCCCCCTTCATCCCTAATGGCTCTCCCAAAAAACATCCCGTGGGCATTTGCTGCAATAAAGCACAAAAACGAGGCCAAACCACCCGAGAGCAGCCAAACCCAGGCCGGAACGGGATTTTTCTCACTCTGGGAATTTGCTGTGCTTGGAAGCAGCAATCCATAAAAAAAAAAATAAAATAAAATAAAATAAAGTGTGGAAAACCAGGCAGCCCTAAGGACACGGAGAGCAGCTGGCATCGAGGGTTTCAGTCTGAGGATAAAACAGAACACAGGCTCCCAAGATGTTTCCTCTTTTTTTGGGAAGAGTTTTCCAAGCCTGACTCACCTCCGGGAGCTGGGAAGGCTCTGGAGAGGATGTGGGGAAGGAAGAATTCCCAGATCCAGGAATCTCCTCTGGTGATCCATGGGGAATTTGGGGGTTGTTCCAGAGGGAGCCGTCCCGGAGGTTTCCAGAACCTTCATTTTGGGTCCTGTTCCCACATCTGGCACCTGGGATGTGGAATTCCCGTTTGGAATCCTTCAAATCCCTCAAATTTTGGGGCTCCACTATGGGATTTCAAGCTGGTGTGGGATTCCAAAGAGTTTGGGATTTACAGCCAGCAAAAAGAATTGGGAATAGGGCACAAAGAATCCCAGAGAATCCCAGAATGGTTTGGGATGGAAGGGATCTCAAGGATCATCCCATTCCAATCCACCTCTCATGGAAAAGGGGCTTGGAGCAACCTGGGACAGCCCTCTGGAACCTCCATTTTGGGTCCTGTTCCCACATTTGGCACCTGGGACGTGGAATTCCCGTTTGGAATCCCTCAAATCCCTCAAATTTTGGGGTCCCCCTATGGGATTTCAAGGTGGTGTGGGATTCCAAAGAGTTTGGGATCTACAGCCAGCAAAAAGAATCCCAGAGAATCCCAGGATGGTTTGGGATGGAAGGGATCTCAAGGATCATCCCATTCCAATCCACCTCTCATGGAAAAGGGGCTTGGAGCAACCTGGGACAGCCTCTGGAACCTCCAGTTTGGGTCCTGTTCCCACATTTGGCATCTGGGACGTGGAATTCCCATTTGGAATCCATCAAATCCCTCAAATTTTGGGGTTCCACTATGGAATTTCAAGCTGGTGTGGGATTCCGAAGAGTTTGGGATCTACAGCCAGCGAAAAGAATTGGGAATAGGGCACAAAGAATCCCAGAGAATCCCAAAGAATCCCAGGATGGTTTGGGATGGAAGGGATCTCAAGGATCATCCCATTCCAATCCACCTCTCATGGAAAAAGGGGCTTGGAGCAACCTGGGACAGTCTCTGGAGCCTCCATTTTGGATCCTGTTCCCACATTTGGCACCTGGACATCGAATTCCCATTTGGAATCCTTCAAATCCCTCAAATTTTGGGGTTCCCCTATGGGATTTCAAGGTGGTGTGGGATTCCGAAGAGTTTGGGATCTACAGCCAGCAAAAAGAATTGGGAATAGGGCACAAAGAATCCCTGAGAATCCCAGGATTGTTTGGGATGGAAGGGATCTCAAGGATCATCCCATTCCAATCCACCTCTCATGGAAAAAGGGGGCTTGGAGCAACCTGGGACAGCCTCTGGAGCCTCCATTTTGGGTCCTGTTCCCACATTTGGCACCTGGGATGTGGAATTCCCGTTTGGAATCCCTCAAATCCCTCAAATTTTGGGGTTCCTCTATGTGGAATCCCGCACCAGCTTGAAATTCCAGAGTTTAGGATCTGCAGCCAGCAAAAAGAGTGGGGAATAGGGCACAGAGAATCCCAGAGAATCCCAGGATGGTTTGGGATGGAAGGGATCTCAAGGATCATCCCATTCCAATCCACCTCTCATGGAAAAAGGGACTTGGAGAAACCTGGGATAGTGGGAAGTGTCCCTGGGGATGGGGCTGGATGATCCTAAAAAATCCCAACCCAATCCACTTGGGAATTCCATCCAGCAGCACCTCCAGCTCCTGTTTTCCAGCTGGGTGTTCCCAGCATGTCCCAATTCCCAGGATTGCTCCTCCCCAGGGCAGGATTATGGTAAATCCATGAGGATCCCACAGCCCATTTTTCCAGGATTTTGAGGCCCCTCTGGAATATCAGCCACTCTTCCCAGAAGATCATGGAATTCCAGAATGGTTTGGCTTGGAAGCTTAAAGCTCACCCAGAGCCACCTTCCAGCAGGGAATATTTTCCATGTTTTTATTCCCAAATAAAGCCATCCCTAAAGACCAACCCCACAGAATCCACGAAACCCCAGGAAAACAGGGATGGATTTTTCCCACCCATTCCCAGCCAAGTGAAGACAGGAGAGAAAAAAATCACAATTCCAAGAGATTTAATTAAGAAGGAATTACAGGTGGAAAATCCTTCTGGCACATGGAATTCAGCCAATGTACAGCTCCAGGATGGGTTTCCCAAGGAACATTCCAAGTTTTTTTGGGATATGTTGGACTCAACACAACCCGCAAAATACGGAGTCGGTGCTAAAACCACACGACAATAAAAAATATGGCACAAAGAACACCCCAAAACTGCTCAAATCCAAAAGATTTCCTGTTGGGAATTCTGGGTTGGACTCATCCCACTCCCAGATCCCATCCCAGCCTCAACAAACACGGATTTGGTGCAAAATCCACTTGGAAAAATGAGGTGCAGGATGTTCCTTCCTCTCAAGGTAAACCAGCAGCGATTTGGGGGTGGGAAACAACAGCAGAAACTCCAGGAGGATTTTATTCCCAGGAAATAATTGATGGATATGGAATTATCACTGGATTTTCCAATAAAGTGCATGCCAGGAAAAACTTGGAATAAATCTTACTCCAGTCCTAACTAAGCTGAAGGAATACAAACCTTGCAAACAACACCCTCGACGTGGTTTAGTGTCTTTTTCTCCCAAAATTAGGCTGGATTCCAAAAAAATGGGAAAAAATTCCCAGGGAATCCAAGGATTTGAAGCTTCACTGTTCAAAAATATTGCACTGGAAGTGTCGGATTTGAAAGCGACACCAAAAATACTTAAATTAAAATAAAAAAATAATTTAAAAAATAAATATTTAACAGCAGCTCCTTGGAGGTAAAAGAGCTGGAAAAGGCAGGGATTGATGAAATGGGAATTTTTCCTATGGAATATCAAAAATTTCAGAGGGGAATCTCTGCTCTCAACAGAGCCAAGCGTAAACTTCTGGCTTTAATTGAAAATATTCCCTTTTTTTTTTTTTTAGGAATTCTGGAAAAGCCTTGAAATGTTTCATCACCACTGAGTGCAAATAAATTAAAAAATCAGGGTCAGCTCCAAAGGGTTTTAAGGAAAGAGCTGGAGAGGGAATTCATGGGCTGGAAAGCAGCAAAATGAAAAAGCACAGTAATGAATTAATGAATTAATTAATGAATTAAGTCGGGTTTTGTCACATCCCTTCCTATTTACAGGGTTTGGCAGTGGAGAATCCACGAGTTCTGTTTCATCCCGACTGGAAATTTGGATCTTTTCACCAAAAAAAGCTTCCAAACCTCATCCAGGATCCAAACCTCATCCAAGATCCAAACGTGATCCAAGATCCAACTGTGATCCAAGATCCAATTGTGATCCAAGATCCAACCATCCCGGATCCAACTGTGGTCCAAAATCCAAACATTATCCAAGATCCAACCATCCAAGATCCAAACCTCATCCAAGATCCAACCACCATGCACAATCCAACCATGGTCCAAGGTCCAACCATCATCCAACATGCAAACCTCATCCAAGATCCAAACATTATCCAAGGTCCAACCATCCAAGATCCAAACATCATCCAAAGCCCTCAACCAAGATCCATCTGCCATCCAAGATCCAAACATCATCCAACATCCAAACGCTGTCCAAGGTCCAACCATCATCAAAGATCCAACTATCCAAGATCCAACCATGGTCCAAAGTCCAATCATTATTCAAGAGCCAAAGACTGTCCAAGATCCAACCCTCATCCAAGATCCAAACATGTTCCAAGATCCAAATGTGATCCAAGGTCCAGCTGTGATCCAAGGTTCAAACCTCATCCAAGATCCAACCCTCATTTAAGATCCAACCATCCAAGATCCAACCCTGGTCCAAGACCCAATTCTTATCTAAGATCCAACCATCTAAGATCCAATCACCATCCAAGATCCAAACCTCATGCAAGAGAAAACCTCATCCAAGATCCAACCCTCATCCAACATCCAACTATCATCCAAGATCCAAACGTGACCCAATGTCCTCATCTAAGATCCAACCATTATCCAACATCCAAACCTCATCCAAGTCCAACTGCCATCCAAAACACAAACACTGACCAAGATCCAAACCTCATCCAACCATGATCCAAGGTCCAATCATTATCCAAGATCAAACATCCAAGATCCAACAATCTAAGATCCAAACACTGTCCAAGATCCAAACCTCATCCAAGGTCCAGTCGCGATCCAAGGACCAACTGTGACTCAAGGTCCAAACACTGTCCAAGATCAAAACCTTATCCAAGATCCAACCATCCTCCAACATGCAAACCTCATCCAACATCCAAACATTATCCAAGGTCCAACCTTCATCTAAAATCCAACCATCCAAGATCCAACCATGGTCCAAGATCCAACCATCATCCAAAATCCAAATGCCATCCAATGCCCTCATCTAAGACCCAACCATCCAAGATCCAGCCATTATCCAACATCCAAACCTCATCCAAGATCCAACCCTCATCCAAGATCTAACCATCCAAGATCCAATCATTATCCAAGATCCAACCATCATCCAAGATCTAACCATCCAAGATCCAATCATGATCCAAGATACAACCATCATCCAAAATCCAAACACTGTCCAAGGTCCAAACCTCATCCAAGGTCCAAACCTCATCCAAGGTCCAGCAGTGATCCAAGGTCCAAACACTGTTGAAGATCCAAACTTTATCCAAGATCCAACCATCCTCCAACATGCAAACCTCATCCAAGATCCAAACAGCATCCCAGGTTCAACCCTCATCTAAGATCCAACCATCCAAGATCATTATCCAAGATCCAACCATCATCCAAGATCCAAACATTGTCCAAGATCCAAACCTCATCCAAGATCCAAACCTCACCCAAGTCCAACCATCATGCATGATCCAACCATGATCCAAGATCCAACCCTCATCCAAGATCCAACCATCATTCAACATTCAAACCTTATCCAAGGTCCAACCATCATCCAAGATCCAAACCTCATGCATGATCCAACCATCATCCAAGATCCAACTGTGATCCAAGATCCAACTGTGATCCAAGATCCAACCATCACCCAAAGTCCAACCATCACCCAAAGTCCAACCATCACCCAAGGTCCAACCATCACCCAATATCCAATCATTCTCCAAGATCCAAACCTCATCCAAGATCCAACTGTGATCCAAGATCCAACCCTTATCCAAGATCCAACCATCAATCAAGGTCCAACCCTCATCCAATATCCAATCATTCTCCAAGATCCAACCATCATCCAAGATCCAACTGTGATCCAAGATCCAACTACCATCCAAGATCCAACCCTCATCCAAGGTCCAAACACTGTCCAAGATCCAAAACTCATCCAAGACCCAACCATCATCCAAGTCCAGGAACCGCTTCAACCCTCTCAGGAACTCACCCCCAGCAGCACCATTTTCCAAACCTCATCCCAAACCCCTCCCAAAGTGTCTCTGGAAAATCCAGTCCTGAACACGCCGGCTCCCCCACGCCGCTGCTGCGGGCGGGGAGCTACGTCAGCTTCCTCATCCTGCGGTTCTGCCGCTCGATGGTGAGCGTGGCGCGGTCCACGGAGCTGCCGATGGACTCCAGGGCCTCGTCCTGCCGCTCCAGCTCCGCCTCCGTCTCCAGCGCCAGGCCCTTGAGCTTCCTCAGGATCTGCCAGAGGGAAACGCGGAGAGCGGGCGGTGAGGGCTTGGGAGCAGTGGGATAATTCACGGACTGATATCCCAGAATTTGGGGCTTGGGAGCAATGGGATAATTCATGGACTGACATTCCAGAATACCAGAATCTGGGGCTTGGGAGCAGTGGGGTAATTCATGGATTGATATCCCAGAATTTGGGGTTTAGGAGAGGTCAGATAATTCATGGACTGATATCCCAGAATTTGGGGCTTGGGAGCAATGGGATAATTCATGGATTGATATCCCAGAATCCCAGAATTTGGGGGCTTGGGAGCAGTGGGATATTTCATGGATTGACATCCCAGAATCCCAGAATTTGGGGCTTGGGAGCAATGGGATATTCATGGATTGATATCCCAGAATGTGGGGCTGGGGAGCAATGGGAAAATTCATGGACTGATATCCCAGAATTTGGGGGCTTGGGAGCAATGGGATAACTCATGGACTGATATCCCAGAATTTGGGGCTTGGGAGAAGTCAGATAATTCATTGATTGATATCCCAGAATTTGGGGCTTGGGAGAAGTCAGATAATTCATGGATTGATATCCCAGAAATTGGGGGCTTGGGAGCAATGGGATATTTCATGGACTGATATTCCAGAAATTGGGGTTTAGGAGAAGTCAGATAATTCATGGACTGATATCCCAGAAATTGGGGCTTGGGAGCAGTGGGATAATTCATGGATTGATCTCCCAGAATTTGGGGCTTGGGAGCAACGGGATGTTTCATAGACATCCCAGATTTTGGGGGCTTGAGAAAAATGGGATAATTCATGGACTGACATCCCAGAATTTGGGGCTTGGGAGCAATGGGATAATTCATGGATTGATATCCCAGAATGTGGGGCTTGGGAGCAATGGGATAATTCATGGACTGATATCCCAGAAATTGGGGCTTGGGAGCAGTGGTATAATTCATGGATTGATATCCCAGAATCCCATAATTTGAGGCTTGGGAGCAGTGGGGAAATTCATGGATTGATATCCCAGAATTTGGGGCTTGGGAGCAATGGGATATTTCATAGATATCCCAGAATTTGAGGGCTTGAGAAAAATGGGATAATTCATGGACTGACATCCCAGAATTTGGGACTTGGGAGCAGTGGGATAATTCATGGACTGACATCCCAGAATCCCAGAATTTGGGGGCTTGGGAGCAATGGGATAATTCATGGACTGATATCCCAGAATTTGCGTGGGAAGGGACCTTAAGGATCCTCCAGTTCAGGGCAGGGACACCTCCCACAGTCCCAGGTGGATCCAGCCTGGCCTTGGACATTCCAGGGATCCAGGGGCAGCCACAGCTGCTCTGGGAATTCCATTTCAGCCTCTCCCCACCCTCTCAGCCAGGAATTCCCAATTCCCAATATCCCATCCATCCCTGCCCTCTGGCGGGATATTTTTCACATTAGAAAAAAAAGAAAATGAATTAAATTAAAATCAAAGAAATAAAGTGTAAAAGAAGGAATAAAAATTCAAATAATTAAATTAAAAAAAAAAAACTCACCAATTTAAATAGCCACGAGCTGCACCAAGTTTAGGTTGGTGTGCAAACCCAGGGCACTGGGAATATTTCTGTGTCTGCTCTGGGTGCCCTGACCCCCAGGGCAGCACTGACTGTGACCCTCATCCATGGAGAAAGTTTCCTAAACTCCAGAATAGACCAGAACCCACAAAAGTGTGCAATAGATTATAGAGAGCAGTGTGGGTGTGTCACTGGGTGAGAAATTGAGGGTTTGGGGTTTTTAGTGTGTTGTGGATGGCAGTAAGATGGAGGGCACAGGGTGGCATCCTGGGTTTCTCCTTCATGCTGCTTCTTCCTCCTTCTCCATGGGTTTGGGTGGCATTTTGGAATTGGGCAGAAAAGTCCCCATTGCAGCTCTGTGGGATCAGTGATTGGGTTAAAAGGGAAAATAATCCAGGTGTCAGCTCTGAATTGGAGAGTTTAGTCTGAAAAGCCCTTGGAACAAGAGATTGTTGGGCATTTTGTGCCTTCTAATGAAAAGCTGCAGAACTCCCAGCAGTGAGACTGTTATTGATAAGAAATAATAAACACCTGAGTGTGAACATGAACTAACATCTCAAGTGCCTTCAGTCCAGACCCAGAGAAACCCACAGCTGGAACCACCACAGGCTGGACATCAGGAAAGAGTTTTTCATGGAAAGAGTGAGAAAGTTCTGGAATGGTGCAGTCCCCATCCCTGGGTGTGTTTAACAAAGCCTGGATGTGGCACTGGGTGCCAGGGTTCGGTTGAGCTGTTGGGGCTGGGTTGGATTCCATGATCTTGAAGGTCACTTCCAACCTGGTCATTCTGGGAATTAATTCTGTGCAATTCCATCCCCATTTTTACCTCTTGTAGTCTGTGGAACTCCATCCCCATTTTTACCTGTTGTAGTCTGTGGAATTCCATCCCCATTTTTACCTGTTGGACTCTGTGGAATTCCATCCCCATTTTTACCTGGCGGACTCTGTGGAATTCCATCCCCATTTTTACCTGAGTCTGTGGAATTCCATCCCCATTTTTACCTGTTGGACTCTGTGGAATTCCATCCCCATTTTTACCTGGCAGAGTCTGTGGAATTCCATCCCCATTTTTACCTGTTGGACTCTGTGGAATTCCATCCCCATTTTTACCTGTTGGACTCTGTGGAATTCCATCCCCATTTTTACCTGAGTCTGTGGAATTCCATCCCCATTTTTACCTGTTGGACTCTGTGGAATTCCATCCCCATTTTTACCTGGCAGAGTCTGTGGAATTCCATCCCCATTTTTACCTGTTGGACTCTGTGGAATTCCATCCCCATTTTTACCTGGCAGAGTCTGTGGAATTCCATCCCCGTTTTTACCTGGTGGACTCTGTGGAATTCCATCCCCATTTTTACATGAGTCTGTGGAATTCCATCCCCATTTTTACCTGGCAGAATCTGTGGAATTCCATCCCCATTTTTACCTGGTGGAATCTGTGGAATTCCATCCCCATTTTTACCGGTTGGAGTCTGAGGAATTCCATCCCCATTTTTACCTGGCAGAGTCTGTGGAATTCCATCCCCATTTTTACCTGGCACAGTCTGTGGAATTCCATCCCCATTTTTACCTGAGTCTGTGGAATTCCATCCCCATTTTTACCTGTTGGACTCTGTGGAATTCCATCCCCATTTTTACCTGTTGGAGTCTGAGGAATTCCATCCCCATTTTTACCTGTTGGACTCTGTGGAATTCCATCCCCATTTTTACCTGTTGTACTCTGTGGAATTCCATCCCCATTTTTACCTGTTGGACTCTGTGGAATTCCATCCCCATTTTTACCTCTCAGAGTCTATGGAATTCCATCCCCATTTTTACCTGTTGGACTCTGTGGAATTCCATCCCCATTGTTACCTGGCGGAGTCTGTGGAATTCCATCCCCATTTTTACCTGTTGGACTCTGTGGAATTCCATCCCCATTTTTATCTGTCAGAGTCTGTGGAATTCCATCCCCATTTTTACTCGTTGGAGTCTGTGGAATTCCATCCCCATTTTTACCTGGTGGACTCTGTGGAATTCCATCCCCATTTTTACCTGAGTCTGTGGAATTCCATCCCCATTTTTACCTGGCAGAGTCTGTGGAATTCCATCCCCATTTTTACCCGTCAGAGTCTGTGGAATTCCATCCCAATTTTTACCTGTCGGACTCTGTGGAATTCCATCCCCATTTTTACCTGGCAGAGTCTGTGGAATGCCATCCCCATTTTTACCTGAGTCTGTGGAATTCCATCCCCATTTTCACCTGTTGGAATCTGTGGAATTCCATCCCCATTTTCACCTGTTGGAATCTGTGGAATTCCATCCCCATTTTTACCTGTTGGAGTCTGTGGAATTCCATCCCCATTTTTACCTGGCACAGTCTGTGGAATTCCATCCCCATTTTTACCTGGCGGACTCTGTGGAATTCCATCCCCATTTTTACCTGGCACAGTCTGTGGAATTCCATCCCCATTTTTACCTGTTGGACTCTGTGGAATTCCATCCCCATTTTTACCTGAGTCTGGGGAATTCCATCCCCATTTTTACCTGTTGGAGTCTGTGGAATTCCATCCCCATTTTTATCTGGCGGAATCTGTGGAATTCCATCCCCATTTTTACCTGGCGGAGTCTGAGGAATTCCATCCCCATTTTTACCTGGTGGACTCTGTGGAATTCCAGCCCCATTTTTACCTGGCGGAGCTCCTTGGCTTCCTCCTGGGATATTTTCTGCAGCTGCACCTGCTCCTTGTCCGGCCCTTCGGCGCTTCCCGCCGGCATTCCGGGATTCACCGCGGCTCCCAGGAATCCCGTGGCTGCCAGAGAAATTCCACATTAAGGAAAAATTCCTGCTTGGGAAGAAGAGGAAGCTCCAGGAATTCCCAGAGAAGCTGGAGAATCCTGGGAATGTCCAAGGGTAATTTGGGATAACGGAACTGCCGCTCGCGGAACCCTCAAGGATCGTTCCGGAATTCTGGGATCAAAGAGGTTGGGCTGTGCTTTGCTCCATGGGAATTTGGGAATGCTCAAAATCCAATTTTTCCCATTAAATTCTGGTTTTCTGGGAATATTCAAACTGTATTCCTTCCAATTTCTCTTTATTTTTCTCATTTCTAAAATTTTTTTTAAAAATTTTCATTTTTTTATTTTTCTAATTTTCTCCTTATTTCTATCTCTTTCATTTTATTTTTTCTAAATTTTATTTCATTTTGCTTATGTTTTGTCATTTTATCTTTATTTTATTTTTATGTTATTTATGTTCCTTTATTTTCTTTTTTAAATAATTATTTTTTTAAAATTTGGGTTTTTTTTTTTAATTTTTTAAAAAATTTCTTATTTAGAGAGCCTTTGGAAAACAGGATCATTTGGAATGAGGGGATTCACAGGAACTCTCAGCTGTTTTTTGGGATAAAATTGGATCAAAGCTGTTCCAAAATTTCAATGTTTATCCCAAAAAAAAAAAACCACTGAAAAAAAAGTGTAAAGCAGCTAAAAAAAATCCAGAAAAAATAACAGTAATAATATTAATAAATTAATAAATAATTAATGAAATTTTAAAATAAAAATAGGCAGTAAGTATTAGATAAAAATAATTCCCTAAATTCCTTTTTCTACACGGAATGAAGCCAAAAATGGACTTTTTTTGGAATTTCTATAAATTTAGGTATAAACTGAGGGCAGGGTTGGTGTAAACAAAAGATCCAGGTGGGATTGTGGCAGTTTTGAGGGAAATTCAGAATTTTCACAGAGATTTCCATGCCCTGAAGGGATATTTATCCCAAAAATCCCTGGATCAATTTCCTTTTGGGAAAACACAGACAGGGGAACAGAAAAAAGTAATTTTTTTCCCTCCAGATTTGAGAAAAAGGGAAAAAAATAAGAAAAAAAATAAGGAAAAAAATCAGTTTTCTATGGAAAAATCCCAAAGGATCCCACACAGTCCGTGAGTGCCACCTTGTGACAGAATGGGAACGGTGAGAAATCCAAGGAAAATACAAAAAAAACCTGGAAAATCAGGATTTCCATCAGCTCCCCTCTGCTTCCCAAGGTTTTCTAAATTATCCAGGGAAGGAGAAGAAAATCCAGCAGGAAAATCTCTGGAAAAGGGCTGGAGATCCAATTATTTCCTGGAATTCTGTCAGAAATTGGAAATTTTTTGGGATAATAGGAAATTCCAGAGGCCAGAATTTAATTCCTTAAAAATCCAGCAGTTTTTCCAAGCTGGAATATTCCTCAAAACCAGGATATTCCCTTCCCTGCTGGAATTCCTACCAGAAATTGGTGGATTTATGAATTTATCCCAATTTTCCAGGTGTTTTTGGCTCTGGATCCATCTTTTCTTTGCTCCTTTGGGATTAAAAATTAGGAAAAAAAAGAGATTTAGGGATGTTGGGAGGAATAAATTCCAAGCTGTTGAAAATTCCAAGGCTTGGATAAAAAACCCATCCTGGAATTTTAGGATTAATAGTAGAGAATGTCAATTTTCTCATTGGGAATTTTCAATCTCCAAATTTTTTTTTAATTATTCCAAAATCTCTGGAATTCCTACACCTGGACTTGTCTAATATCAAAATGCTGGGGTTTTAATATGGGAAAATCAGGTTAATCCCATGTTATAATTCAAGATTCATGGATGTTTGGGGAAAGTGTTCAGGATTTAAGGGAATTAAAGGTTTAATATAAATATTGGATATGGGATATTGGATATTAAATATTGGGATATTGGACATTAAATATTTGGATATTGGATATTGGAAATTGGATATTTGATATGGAATATGGGATATGGAATATGGGATATTGGACATGGGATATTGGATATGGGATATGGGATATTGGATATGGGATATGGGATATTGAATATGCGATATTGGATATGGGATATTAGATATGGGATATGGGATATTGGATATGGGACATGGGATATTGAATATGGGATATGGGATATGGGATATTGGATATTGGATATGGGATATTGGATATGGGATATGGGAGATTGGATATGGGATATGGGATATGGGATATGGGATATGGGATATTGAATATGGGATATGGGATATGGGATATTGGATATGGGACATGGGATATTGAATATGGGATATGGGATATTGGATATGGGATATTGGATATGGGATATGGGAGATGGGATATGGGATATGGGATATGGAATATGGGATATGGGATATGGGATATTGGATATTGGATATGGGATATTGAATATGGGATATGGGATATTGGATATGGGATATTGGATATGGGATATGGGAGATGGGATATGGGATATTGAATATGGGATATGGGATATGGGATATGGGATATGGGATATTGGATATGGGATATTGGATATGGGATATTGGATATGGGATATGGGAGATTGGATATGGGATATGGGATATGGGATATTGAATATGGGATATTGGATATGGGATATTGGATATGGGATATTGGATATTGGATATGGGATATATGGGATATGGGATATATGGGATATGGGATATATGGGATATGGGATATATGGGATATGGGATATTGGACATGGGACATTGAATATGGGATATGGGACATTGGATATGGGATATTGGACATGGGATATTGGATATGGGATATTGAATATGGGATATTTGATATTGGATATGGGATATTGGATATGGGATATTGGACATGGGATATTTGATATGGGATATGGGATATTGAATATGAGATATGGAATATGGGATATTGGACATGGGATACTGGATATGGGATATTGAATATGGGATATGGGATATTTGATATGGGATATTGGATATGGGATACTGGATATGGGATGTGAATTCTTGAATATGAAATATTGGAAATAGGATGTGAGATATTAAATATTGGATATGGGATATTAAACATTGACTATGGAATATTGAATATTATACACTGAATATTGGATATTGATTACTGGATATGGGATATTGGATATTAAATACTGGGTATTAATTATCAGATATCAATTACTGGGTATTAGATATTTAATACTGGATATTGGATATTGGATATTTATATGGAATATGGGATATGGAATATGGGATATTGGACATGGGATATTGGACATGGGATATTAAATATGGGATATTGGATATGGGATATTGGACATGGGATATGAGATATTGGATATTGAATATGGGATATGGGATATTGGATATGGGATATTAATTCTTGGTTATGGAATATTGGAAATAGGATGTGAGATATTAAATATTGGATATTGGATATGGGATATTAAACATTGACTATGGAATATTGACTATTATACACTGAATATTGGATATTGACTACTGGATATGGGATATTGGATATTAAATACTGGGTATTAATTATCAGATATTAATTATTGGGTATTAGATATTAAATACTGGATATTGGATATGGAATATTAGAAATTAAACATTGGATATAGAACATGGAATATCCATTATTAAATACTGAATACCAGATATGAAATATTGGATATGGGATATTAAATATGGATACAGAATATCAGATGTTGGCTATGGGATATTGGATATTAAATATTGGATATGGAATACAGGATATTGGTATTGGATATTGAATATTGACTACTAGATATGGGATAGTGGATATTAAATACTGGATATTAATTACTGGATAGTAATTATTGGGTATTGGATATTAAATACTGAATATTGGATATGGGATGTTAAATATGGGATACTGAATAGTGGATATTGGATATGGGATATTGGATATTAAATACTGGATATGGAATACTGGATGGAGGCTTTTGGATATTGAATATTGACTATCAGATATGGGATATTGGAGATTAAATACTGGATATTAATTACTGGATAGTAATTACTGGGTATGGGATATTAAATACTGGATATTGGATATGGGATATTAAATATGGGATACTGAATATTGAATATGGGATATTGGATATTAAATATTGGATATGGAATACAGGATATTGGTATTGGATATTGAATATTGGGTACCAGATATGGGATATTGGATATTAAATACTGGATATTAATTACTGGATAGTAATTATTGGGTATGGGATATTAAATACCAAATATTGGATATGGGATATTAAATATGGGATACTGAATATTGAATACTGGATATTGGATATGGGATATTGGATATTAAATATTGGATATTAATTACTGGATAGTAATTATTGGGTATTGGATATTAAATACTGGATATTGGATATGGGATATTAAATATGAGATATTGAATATTGAATGTTGGATATGAGATATTGGAAATTAAATATTGGATACTGGAGATGGGATACTGGATATTGGCTATTGAATATTGACTACCAGATATGGGATATTGGATATTAAATACTGGATATTAATTACTGGATAGTAATTATTGGGTATTGGATATTAAATACTGAATATTGGATATGGGATATTAAATATGGGATACTGAATATTGAATATTGGATATGGGATATTGGATATTAAATATTGGATATGGAATACTGGACGGAGGCTTTTGGATATTGAATACTGACTATCAGATATGGGATATTGGATATTAAATACTGGATATTAATTACTGGATAGTAATTATTGGGTATTGGATATTAAATACTGGATATTGGATATGGGATATTGAATATTGGATGTTGGATATGGGATATTGGAAATTACATATTGGATACTGGATATTGGCTATTGAATATTGACTACCAGATATGGGTTATTGGATATTAAATACTGGGTATTAATTATTGGATAGTAATTATTGGGCATTGGATATTAAACACTGGATACTGGATACAGAACATGGAATATCCATTATTAAATACTAGATACCAGAAATGAAGTTTTGGATATGGGATATTAAATATGAGATACTGAATATTAGATGTTAGATATGGGATGTTGGATATTAAACCTTGGATATGGAATATTGGATACTGGCTATTGGATATTGAATACTGACTACCAGATAAGGGATACTGGATATTAAATACTAGTTATTATTTATTGGATAGTAACTATTGAGGATTGGATAGTAACTATTGGATGTTAATTATTGGCTATTAAATATTGGCTATTCCCTTCCAGCTGGGAATTGACTCCAGGAAAAGCAGCAGCAGTGCCAAAGGCTCTGATGCCACCTGGAGTTTATTCCTGGAATTTATCCTCACCATGGACTCATGGCCAGTTTGCCTCTGAAATATTCCTTGGAAAACCTTTGGAGCCTGGAATTCCCTGGCACCCACCTGCCTGCCAGATGGACATGCCCAAATCCATCTGATATTAAACTTTGTATACTGGATATTGGATATTAAACACTGGATACTGGATATGGGATATTGGATATTAAACACTGGATACTGGATATGGGATATTGGATATTAAACACTGGATACTGGATATGGGATATTGGATATTAAACACTGGATACTGGATATTAATCACTGGGTATTGGATAATAATTATTGGGTGCTCATTATTGGCTACTGAATATTGGATATTAGATAAGGGACAGTGGATATTAATTATCGGGTATTGGATAGCAATTATTGGTTGTTAAGCTGGGAATTAAGTCTAGGAAAAAGGCTCTGAAGCCACCTGGAGTTTATTTGATTTATCATGGACTCACTCACCATGACCTCTGGAATACTCTTTGGAAAAACCTTTGGAGCCTGGAATTCCCTGGCACCCACCTGCCTGCCAGATGGACGTCCCCAAATCCACCTGATATTGAACATTGGATACAGGATATTGGATATTAAACACTGGATACTGGATATGGGATATTGGATATTAAACACTGGATACTGGATATTAGATAAGGGATACTGGATATTAATCATTGGGTATTGGATAGCAATTATTGGGTCTTAATTATTGGCTACTGAATATTGGATATTAGATACCTCTGGAATATTCCTTGGGAAAACCTTTGGAGCCTGGCATTCCCTGGCACCCACCTGCCTGCCAGACGGACGTTCCCAAATCCACCTGATATTGAACTTTGGATACTGGATATGGGATATTGGATATTAAACACTGGATACTGGATATGGGATATTGGATATTAAACATTGGATACTGGATATTAGATAAGGGATACTGGATATTAGTCACTGGCTATTGGATAGCAATTATTGGGTGCTCATTATTGGCTATTGAATATTGGATATTAAATAAGGGATACTGGATATTAATTATTGGGTATTGGATAGTAATTATTGGGGGTTAAGCTGGGAATTAACTCTAGGAAAAAGGCTCTGAAGCCACCTGGAGTTTATTTGATTTATCGTGGACTCACTCACCATAACCTCTGGAATATTCCTTGGAAAAACTTTTGGAGCCTGGAATTCCCTGGCACCCACCTGCCTGCCAGATGGACGTCCCCAAATCCACCTGATATCGAACTTTGGATACAGGATATTGGATATTAAACACTGGATACTGGATATAGGATATTGGATATTATACATTGGGTATTGGATAGCAATTATTGGGTGTTAATTACTGGCTACAGAATATTGGATATTAGAATACTCCTTAGAAAAACTCTTGGAGCCTGGCACCCACCTGCCTGCCAGATGGACGTCCCCAAATCCGCCTGAGGGGATTTCCTGGCTCCAGCAAACCCCAGAGCATCCTCCAAGAACTGGATTTTCTTGCTGAACTGCATCTCCAGGATGGGGATGGCCTCGGGCATGCGCGCGGCCAGGAGGCGGAAGGAGGTGTCGGGTTTGCCGATGAACCTCTGCCGCACGCTGATCTCGTAGGGCGTGTGCACGCGGATGTCGTCCACGTCCCGCGCCTCGAAGCGGTGCAGGAGCTGGGAATTGCAATCCTGGATCTCCAGGCCCGAGGGAAGCACCGTGAGTTTGCCGGGTTTGGCGTTGGAGTCTGTCCTGTGGGTGATGATCACGGGGATTCGCAGCAGGATTCCTTCCTGGGCTTTGGGATCTGGAGCCGCGGGGGTTTCCTTGGGTTTCGCTTCCACTGGGGTTTTCCAGAGTTTGGTGCTGAAGGGCCACCAGGAGGGGGATTCCAGCTCTGTTAACAGCCTGGAAGAGGGAGGGGAGGGTTGGGAGAGAGAAAAGCTCTGGATATTCCAGCAGTTCCAAGAAAATCCCCACAGAAACAGAAATTCCTTAATCCCTCCTCAAATGCATCCACGATTTCCCAGGATGCAGGTGGTTCAAACCCACCTTCTCCTCATAATCCACTGTGGAAAAACTCCCAGAATCCCAGCTGGGAAGTAAGGAATGGAAATGGATTTTTCCAGGTCCCTTTCCATGTGTCTGTTCCTCAATATTCCCACTCCTGCCCATCCATCACCACTTCCAAGGCCTTTTTCCCACTCCTTTTCTTTCATCCCCCTCAGCCTGATGCCATTTTTATCTTTGTTCCACACCCAAATTCCTACATAAAACACTAAAAGTTCCAGCTTGAGGCTCCAAAATCCAGCAAAACATTCCCAGAAGTGTCCGGACCCCATCTTCCCATCAGGGTTGGAGCAGCTCCCTAAGGAAAATATTCCCAGCAAACAGGGAAGGGAGCCAGGGCTGGAATTGTTCAGATTCAGCTCCTGCTCCAAGGGCAAGGAAAATATTCCCCTTTTTTAAAAGGGAAAACCAACAATAATCATCCCTAAAATCCCAATTGAATTCTTTTCATTCTCTGATTTAAGTCCATTAAAACTTCGGGATACTCCCATGAATTTCCAGCTCTATAAATTCAGTAAAAATTGGGAAGAGCCCTCTGGAATTCTCTGCTGCAGCTCCGAGCTGGGTAATGTTCAGCCACCCTTGAATCCGTGGAATTCCAAGTCCCTTCCCACACTCCGAGTCCTTTCCCATTCCTTTTCTCTCCTCGTGCTCCAGAGCTGCATTCCCCTCACTCCTGCTGGAATTTTATCCAGAGGGTTCCAAGATAAGGAAATATTTGGCACAAATATTCCCAGGAGCCCTGGCTGCTCCCATTCCTGACAATTCCTGCTTTTCCCTGGGTGTTGGAATATTGGATATTCCAATCCTGCCACAAGCTCACCCAAAATTCCCAATTCTGGCTTCTTTCCCGTTAAATCCCAAGTGTTTTAAAGGATAAAGGATATTCCTGGAAAATCAAGGCAAAGAATTTCCAGGGAAGCTGTGGGGGAAAAGGGCGGGAGAGGAAAAAAAGGGAAAAAAAAGAGGGAAACAAAAATGGTGGGGGAAAATCATGAGGGACAAAAATGGTGAGGGAAAAACAGCAGGAAAGGAATAAAGAGAGGGAAACAAAAATGGTGAGGGAAAAAGGGCGGAAAGAAAAAAAGAGCAAGAAGATAGGGAAGGGAAAAAACAGAGGGAAACAAAAATGGCGGGGGAAAAAATCATGAGGGAAAAAATGGTGAGGGAAAAAGTGCGGGAAGGGAAAAAACAGAGGGAAACAAAAATGGTGAGGGAAAAAATAGTGAGGGAAAAAATGGTGGGAAAGAAAAAAAGAGCAGGAAGACAGGGAAGGGAAAAACAGAGGGAAACAAAAATGGCGGGGGAAAAATCATGAGGGAAAAATGGCGGGAAAAAAGGGCGGGAAGGAAAAGGTGGGAAAGAAGCCGACAGAGCTCCAGATTTCCCAGGAATGGCAGCAGGGATGGGCACTGCAAACACTGCTCTTATCCCAGTTTTATTCCTATGGAGCAGGGCAGACCTGAATTCCCAACATTCCCTGAGCCCATAGGCACAAAGGCTTGGATTGGAAGGGATCCTAAGGATGATCCCATTCCATGGGCAGGGAATTCCCACTGCCCCAGGGTGATCCAGCCTGGCGTTGGATATTCCAGGGATCCAGGGGAAGCCACAGCTCTTCTGGGAATTCCATCCCAGCCAGGAATTCCCAATCTCCCATCCATCCCTGCCCTCTGGCAGTGGCAGCCATTCCCTGTGTCCTGTCCCTCCATCCCTTGTCCCCAGTCCCTCTCCAGCTCTCCTGGAGCCCCTCCAGGCCCTGGAAGTTGCTCTGAGCTCTCCCTGAATTTTCCCCTTCCCCAAGCGAGCATTCCCAACTCCCTCATTGTTTCCTCACAGAGCTGCTCCATCCCTCCAATACAAAATCCAATTTCATTTCCCAAAGACCTCCCCCAGAAATTCCAGGCCCACCCAACCATTCCCAGCTCTGGGAACGTTCCCATTCCAAACCTGTCAGCCACATCCATGTCCCCCTCGATCTTGTGGAGTCCCCTCATGATGTTGTCAAACTGCTCCCCCTGGGAATGGAGCACCTTGGCCGTGTCCTCCAGGCGTTTCTGGGATCCCTCCAACATTCCCGTCAATTCCTTGCCCTTGCTGGATTCCAAGGCCGCTCCCGCTCCGGCCTCCTGGCTGGACACCAGCTGCTCCCTCCAGAAATGCTCCAGGATGTTGAACACCACATTCCTGTTGGGATGCAGGGAGCTGAACCAGTGCTTGGTGCCTTTCTCCAGGATGGTGAGGGAGCTGAAGATCAAATGGGAAGATTCCTTCTTGATCTCGCCGATCGCGGAAAGATGGAAATCCACCAGGAGCTCTCCCGTTTTGTCAGCTGTGAATTTGATGGAGGTGGGAGTCAGGGAGAGCTTCCCAGGGATCCATTGTTTGCTGGTGTCCAGGTAGTAGGAGCAAGGCCAGGAATGGATCCGGATGTCCTCGTTCATCAGCTCGCTCTGCCCGGCCTCCTCTCCCAGGGAAACGCTCTCCAACCCAGAGGGAGACACTAAAATCCAAGGGGGAAAAAGCAGGAATGCTGAATAAACACAGGTGAATTAATCCTGGCTCTTTGCAGCTGGATAGCCAAGGAATTTGGGAAGCATTTCTAATATTCGCTCTGGAAAAGGCCATCATGCATTTTCTCAATAATTCCATTCATATCCTGGAATATTCCCATTCCTATCTCAACTCAGCTTCCCACAGACCAACAGGCACTGAGGAAAATCTACAATATCCCAAAATTCCAGATTTCCTCTGGAAAGAGCTGTCAACATCCATGGCCATGCATTTCACTAATAATTCCATTCATATCCTGGAATATTCCCATTCCTATCTCAACTCAGCTTCCCACAGACCAACAGGCACTGAGGAAAATCCCAGATATCCCAAAATTCCAGATTTCCTCTGGAAAACCCCATCAACATCACTGGCCAGGCATTTTCCCAATAATTTCATCCATATCCTGGAATATTCCCATCCCAGCTCATCCTCAGCTTCCCACAGATCAACATGAACTGAGGAAAATCCACAATATCCCAAAATTCCAGCTCATCCATATTTACAAATCGCTGCTCCTTCCCCTTCCCCTCTCCAGTATTCCCAGTATTCTCCAGGAATACCCAGGCATGCTAAACACATTGCAGGAATTCTCCAGGAATTGTCAATATTCCCCAGGAATTGTAAATATTCCTTATGAATTCCCAGTATTCTCCATGAATTCCCAGTATTGCCCAGGATTTGTCAATATTCTCCAGGAATTCCCAGAATTCCCCAGGAAATCCCAGTATTCTCTGCCAATTCCCAGTATTCTCCAGGAAATCCCAGTGCTCTCCAGGAAAACCCCAATATTCTCCAGGAATTCCCAAAATTCCCCAGGAATTCCCAATATTTCCCAGCAATTTGCAATATTCTCTACAAATTCACAGTATTCCATAGGAAATCCCAGAATCCTCAAGGAATTGTCAATATTCTCCAGGAATTCCCAGTATTTCCCAGCAATTCACACTATTCTCTGCAAATTCCCAGTATTCCGTAGGAAATCCCAGAATTCTCAAGGAATTCCCAGTATTCCTCACAAATTCCCAGTATTCTCCAGGAATTCCCAGTATTCTCCAGGAACTCCGAGTATTCCTCACAAATTCCCAGTATTTTCAAGGAATTCCCACTATTCCTCACAAATTCCCAATATTCTCCAGGAATTCACAGTATTCCTCACAAATTCCCAATATTCTCCAGGAATTCCCAATATTCTCCAGGAATTCCCAGAATTCCCCAGGAATTCCCAATACCCTCCAGGAATTCCCAGTATTTTCCAGGATTTGTCAATATTCCTCACAAATTCCCAGTATTCTCCAGGAATACCCAGTATTCCTCACAAATTCCCAATATTCTCCAGGAATTCCCAGTATTTTCCAGGATTTGTCAATATTTTCCAGAAATTCTCAGTATTCTTCACAAATTCCCAGTATTCTCCAGGAATTCCCATAATTTTCCAGGAAATCCCAGTATTCCTCATGAATTCCCAGTATTCTCCAAGAATTCCCAGTATTTTCCAGGAATTCCCAGTATTCCTCACAAATTTCCAGTATTCTCCAGTAATTCCCAGTATTCCTCACAAATTCCCAATATTCTCCAGGAATTCCCAATATTCTCCAGGAATTCCTTCCATCCAAACCATCCCAACTTTGGAATGGGCAATCCCACCCCTGGAATGGTTTCTCTCCACCCTTCCAGAAGTTTCTTGGAGTCAAGGTTTGGAATTTCCTGGAATTTCTTCCTCATGGCTGTGGTTTCCAGCACCCAGGCCTGTTTCCATCCCATAATTAATTTGGGAATGCTGATGACATCACTGGGAATTCATCCATTGTTTTTAATAAAAAATTTTAAGTTAAATAATTTTAATTATTATTTTAAATAAATCCTTTTAAGTTTAATTATTTTAATTATTTTAATTCAATACATTCAATATTCCCATATAATTAAGATAAGGATTAGTCCATGCTATATCCCAAAAAAATCCTTTATTTGGTTTCCATCCCTTATTTCCATGGATTCTTAAGAACTTTTTTTCATTATTAATTTTAGAGAATAAATGGAAAAAAAATTCCTTAAAATACAATGGATTTATTCAATTATTTATTCAATAATTAATTAAAATAAGCTCTTCCTGATTGTTATCCTAAGTTTCTTACCTGGATTTGGATCCATGGAATTTTCAGGAATTTTTTCCCAAGTTTTCAAAGGAAAAAAATTCCAAAGGAAAATTCAACTGAGGCTGTTCCCAAAATGAAAATTCCTTAAAAAATCAAGGACTTATTTCTAATTATCAATTAAAATAAGCTCTTCTTGATCCTTAACCCAAGTTTCTTATCTGGATTTGCATCCATGGAATTTTCAGGGAGGAATTTTCTCCCTCAGGTTTTCCAAGTTTTCAACAGGGAATAAATTCCAAAGGAAAATTCAACAGAGGTCATTCTCAAAATGAAAATTCCTTAAAATACAATGGATTTATTCAATTATTTATTCAATAATAAATTAAAATAAGCTCTTCTTGAGGGTTATCCCAAGTTTCTTACCTGAATTTGGATCCATGGAATTCTCAGGAATTTTTTACCAAGTTTTCACCAAGGAAAAAAATTCCAAGGAAAATAAAACTGAGGCTGTTCCCAAAATGAGAATTCCTTAAAATACAATGTATTTATTCAATAATAAATTAAAATAAGCTCTTCCTGATTGTTATCCCAAGTTTCTTACCTGGATTTGGATCCATGAAATTTTGAGGGAGGAATTTTCTCCCTCAGGGTTTTTCAAGTTTCCAGCAGGGAACAATTTCCAAATGAAAATATAACTGAGGCTGTTCCCAAAATGAGAATTCCTTAAAATACAATGTATTTATTCAATAATAAATTAAAATAAGCTCTCCCTGATTGTTATCCCAAGTTTCTTACCTGGATTTGGATCCACGAAATTTTGAGGGAGGAATTTTCTCCCTCAGGGTTTTTCAAGTTTCCAGCAGGGAACAATTTCCAAATGAAAATACAACTGAGGCTGTTCCCAAAATAAAAATTCCTTAAAAAATCAAGGATTTATTTCTAATTATAAATTCCAAGAAGCACTTCCTGATTCTTATCCCAAGTTTCTTACCTGGATTTGGATCCATGTTACTCTCCAGCAGCATTTTATCCCCTCAGGGACAAATTTTTCCCCTCAGGGATTTTTTTTCTCTTCAAGTTTTAAAACAAACAAACTCCAAACGAAAGGAAAACACAACAGAGGCTGTTCCCAAAATGAGAATTCCTTAAAAATTCCAGGATTTGTAGGGAAGGAGGGCCGGATGTGAGGCCTGGCAGGGCCCGGGCCTGGCGGAGCCTGACCCGGATTTGTCACCGGCCCTGGGGCTCCTGACTCACCGGGCTGGCATTGAAATCCCATTTTTCCAAGGAAAAATCCAGTTGGAAATTAAATTCGTTTTACTTTTTCAAGGAAAAATCCATTTGGGAATGAAATCCTTTTTGGTTTTCCAAGGAAAAATCCAATTGAGAATTAAATCCTTTTTTTTTACTCCAAGGACAAATCCAGCTGGGATTTAAATCCTTTTTCTTTTCCAGGGAAAAATCCAGTTGGGAATTAAATCCCATTTTTCCAAGGAAAAATCCAGCTGGGAATAAAATCCTTATTCCAAGGAAAAATCCAGCTGGGATTTAAATCCTTTTTTTTTATTCCAAGGAAAAAACCAATTGGGAATTAAATCCTTTTTTCCCCAAGGAAAAAAATCCAGCTGGGAATTAAATCCTTTTTTCCCCCCCAAGAAAATATCCAATTGAAAATTAAATCCTTTTTTTTCTTCCAAAGAAAACTGAGGGATTCCTCAAGAAATTCCTTCAATTTGTTCCCAAAATATTCCCTCACAATTTGTTCCCAGACCAGTCTTCCCCTATGGAGACTCTCCTATTACCCACACTCTTTTTTCAGGTAATAATTGGAATTTTGGACACATCTGCCCCAAAATCCTGAAATTCCATGCACTGCAAGGCCTGGCAGCAAAACCATGGAAAGTTCAGGATGGGTGGGAAAATAAAACAAAAAAAAATCAGATTGCTTCTGAATTCTTTGTAAATTCAGGAACAGGTTTGGAAACTTGGGAATGTCACAATCCTTCATCCAGGAGACACCTGAGGGTTCCACAAGAAATTCCTTCAAATTCTTCCCAAAACGTTCCCTCACAATTTCTCTCAGATCAAATGGGGACTCTCCCATTATCCACACACTCTTTTTTTTAGGGAATAATCGGATTTTTGGCCACATCTGCCCCCAAAAATCCTGAAATTCCATGCACAGCAAGGCCTGGATCAGCAGCAGGGAGATGAGGATTTGACATCCATGGAAAGTTCAGGATTGGCGGAAAAATAAAACAAAAAAAATCAAATTGCTTCTGAATTCTTTGTAAATTCAGAAATTGTTTGGAAACTTGGGAATGTCACAATCCTTCATCCAGGAGACACCTGAGGGATTCCACAAAAAATGCCTTCAAATTCTTCCCAAAATGTTCCCTCACAATTTCTCTCAGATCAGATCTGGACTCTCCCATTATCCACACATTCTTTTTTAGGAAATAATCGGATTTTTGCCCACAACTGCTCCAAAATCATGGAATTCCATCCACAGCAACCCCTGGGATTTCTAACAGGGAGATGTGGATTTGACACCCATGGAAAAGTTGGGATCAGGGGAAAAATAAAACAAAAAAAAAAATCAAATTGCTTCTGAATTGTTTGTAAATTCAGAAATAGGTTTGGAAACTTGGGAATGTCACAATCCTTCATCCAGGAGACACCTGAGGGTTCCACAAGAAATTCCTTCAATTTATTCCCAAAATGTTCCCTCACAATTTGCTCCCAGATCAGTCTTTCCCTGTGGAGACTCTCCCATTATCCACACTCTTTTTTTAGGAAATAATCGGATTTTTGGCCACATCTGCCCCAAAATCCTGAAATTCCATGCACAGCAGCCCCTGGAGATGAGGATTTGTCACGAGGATTTTGCAGGAATTTTTTTCCTGGAAAAAAAAACCCAGAGGCTGCTTCCATAAAAAGGAGCTGATTCACCTCTGGTGACATCACCCAATTAAGCAGGAGCATTACTAATTAGCTAATTAGGAGGAGGAGCTGGCACCATCCCTGGGTGATGTTCCCACCAACATTTCATTCCCAGAATTTTTGGGAATGGTGGCCAGAACATTCCTGTACCTTTTATTGGTTATTTTCTCTCCTCCTGCAAGGCTGAGAATTCCACAGGGTGGTTCAATCCCAGAATTCAATCTGGGAAATGCTGACCTTAAACTCCTGGGAGCCACAATCAGTTTATAAATGAGTTTATAAATCCTATCCTGCTTTTTAAATTAATTCAATTCCAGGATTAATAAATCCACAAATACCAAATTTAGGATTTTCCAAGCTGCGAAGCCTCCAGGCCTGACCTCACTTCTGCTTCCTCACCCCCAGCTGGAATTCCTCCCTCCTGCCAAGGATTCCCAACCTTTCCTTTCCTTTTTCCAGGAGTTTTCCTCACCCCAAAAATGGAGCAGAGAATTCCAACAGTTTGGGTTGGGAGGGACCTTAAGGATGATCCCATTCATGGATCCTCCTGTTGATAAAACAAATCCTCTGCTGAGAATTCCACAGGGTGGTTTAATCCCAGAAACAAATTTGGGAAATGTTGAGCTTCAATCTCCTGGGAGCCACAATCAGTAAATGACTTTATAAATCCTATCCACTCACTCTCCCTTTTTTTTAATTAAGACTCAATTCCAGGATTAATAAATCCACAAATTCCAAATTTAGGATTTTCCAAGCTGTGAAGCCTCCAGGCCTGACCTCATTCCTTCATTCCCAAGCCTCATTTCTGCTTCCTCACCCCAAGCTGGAATTCCTCCCTCCTGCCAAGAATTCCCATCCTTTCCTTTTCCTTTTTTCCAGGAGTTTTCCTCCTCCCCACCCCAATAATGGAGCAGAGAATTCCAAGGGTTTGGGCTGGGAGGGACCTCAAGGATGATCCCATTCATGGATCCTCCACTCTCCCAGGTGGATCCAAGCTGACCTTGGACATTTCCATGAAGGAATTTTCCCAATATCCAACCAAAATCTCCCTCTCCTCCCGTCCCTGTTCCCTGGGAGCAGAGCCAGAGCCCAAAAATTCCTCCTGAGCCTCTTTTCCTCCAGGCTGAGCATTCCCAGCTCCCTCAGCATTCCCACAAAACTCAGCCTGATCTGCTGGGGAAGATGGAACAGGAAAATGATAAACATGATTGCCTGGAAAAACATTTTGAGAATATGGATGCTGTAAGTGAAATTGAAATAAAAGTTTTGAGATCCCTCAGTTGCTGAACAACTGGAAAACAATGGTGTGGCTGGCTGAAGGTAAAATCTCCTTTTGATAAAACAACACCCTCAGCTTGCAGGCAGCTCCAGGGGGCAGAGCAGCTTGGCAGAAGGGCCCAAAGAGGAGATTTTAGGGTTTAAAATGTAACACAGTGTGGCAATGGAGAAATGTGTGTCACAGAATTCTTTTATGAAAATCCTTTCCTTAGGATTTTTCCTCCTGAGAAGCTGAGAGGCCTCAGGAACAAAATGTAAACATTGATTATCTGCTGCTGTGGAATGCAACAGGTGCATCTGGGATTGGTCTCATGTGGTTGTTGCTAATTAATGGCCAATCACAGTCAGCTGGCTCAGACAGAGAGCCTGAGACACAAACCTTTATTATCATTCCTTTGCTATTCCTTGCCAGCCTTCTGATGAAATCCTTTCTTCTATTCTTTTAGTACAGTTTTATATAATATAAATCATAAAATAATAAATCAAAGCTTCTGAACCATGGAGTCAGATCCTCATCTCTTCCCTCATCCTCAGACCCCTGTGAACACAGTCACACAAGAACCTCTGGCACCTGGCTCATTTTTTCTGTTTGTTATTTTGCCTTTTATTGAACCTTTTTGTTTCCAACACTGCAACAGAAGCCATCCTGCTGATTTTCCTGCTTCCAAAGGGAGCTGAGCTACCTTGGGGGTGTTTCAGACCTCCTAGAGCTCATCAGACCTGGCTCAAAGAAAATAACGTGGTCATGTCATGATTCTTACAGGCTGTATGTAAATGCTGTAGGATTTGTAGCTTGTATTAGATTGGTGAGAATTAAAATATTCAACACAGAAGATTTATTGTGTTGTCACAGGAACCTCACTCACTCATCCTCTTTTACTCTCTCTGTCTCACCCTCTCTACCCCTCTCCTCCTGGGCCTGCTCCAAGCTGTGCCTGGCAGCTCCCAGCAGGGCCCTTTGCAATAAACCCCAAATCCCAGCAGAGCCCTTTGCAATGAACCCCAAATCCCAAAGGCCCCTGCACTTAGGCCCTTCACAAATAAACCCCAAATCCCAAAAGGCCCCTGCACCCTTTGCAATAAATCCCAAGTTCCAAAAGGCCCCTGCACCCAGGCCCTTTGCAATAAACCCCAAAAGGCCCCTGCACCCAGACCCTTCACAAATAAATCCCAAATCCCAGCAGGGCCCTGCACTCAGGCCCTTTGCAATAAACCCCAAATCCCAGCAGGGCCCTTTGCAATAAACCCCAAATCCCAGCAGGGCCCTGCACCCAGGCCCTTTGCAATAAACCCCAAATCCCAGCAGGGCCCTGCACCCAGGCCCTTTGCAATAAACCCCAAATCCCAGCAGGGCCCTGCACCCAGGCCCTTTGCAATAAACCCCAAATCCCAGCAGGCCCTGCACCCAGGCCCTTTGCAATAAACCCCAAATCCCAGCAGGGCCCTTTGCAATAAACCCCAAATCCCAGCAGGGCCCTGCACCCAGGCCCTTTGCAATGAACCCCAAATCCCAGCAGGGCCCTGCACCCAGGCCCTTTGCAATAAACCCCAAATCCCAGCAGGGCCCTGCACCCTTTGCAATAAACCCCAAATCCCAGCAGGGCCCTGCACCCGGGCCCTTTGCAATAAACCCCACATCCCAAGCCCTGGCTGCAGAGATCTCTCCTCTCTGTCCATCCCCACAGTCCCACCCCTTCACTCCTACAGTTACCCAGGAATTTACTGGATCTCCCCCAGTCCCTCGCCCTGATCCCTTCCCTGTCCATCACTCCCCTCTCCAAACCCCAGCTCTGCCCCCAGCCCATCCCGAGCCTTCCCTCGGTGCCAGCTCAGCCCAGGATCCAATTCCAGGAGCTTCTCCAGCCCCATCCCGAGCCCCTCCATTCCCGGCCCGCTCTCGGAGCCGCCGTCGCTCGCCGGTTCCCGCTGTGGAACCGCCTCAGCCCCGTTCGAGCCCACGCCAAGCCCCGCCCCAAGCCCCGACAGAAAACCCGACACAAAACCCGCCCCAAGCCCCGGCACAAAACCCGCCCCAAGCCCCGACACAAAACCCCCGGTCCCGGTCCAACACACCGACCATGGATCGGAGCCCCCCCAAGCCCCATTTCCAACCCCAAGCTCCACCTCGAGCCCTTCCCACCCCACTGGGAGCCAATTCCAGTCCCTCCCGCCCCATGCAGGACCCCCTGTCCCGGCCCGAGACCACAGCGATCACAAACCTGAGCCCCCCAAAGCCCAAATTTGTGACTCTCCCAGCCCCGTTTTCAACCCCAAACTCCACCTCGAGCCTTCCCAGCTCGTTTCGAATCTCTCCAGCCTCATCCGGACACTCCCGTCCCAAGCCCATGGAGTGGAGCCCCCCCAAGCTGTGATTCCCCCAGCCCCATTTTCAATCCGTCTCCACCTCCAGCCCCTCCCGCCCCATTTCGAGCCCTCCCAGCCCCATCCAGACCCCCCCGGTCCGACACCACCGCGGCAATGGATGGGAGCCCCTCATTCTCTGTCGGGAACCCTCCCGAGCCACAGTTTGTGACCCTCCGAGCCCCATTTCCAACCCCAAGCTCCACCTCGAGCTCCTCCCGTCCCACTTCGAGTCCGTCCAGCCCCATCCGGACCCTCCCTGTCCCGGTCCAAGTCCACCGCGGCCACGGATCCGAGTCCCCCCAACGCTCAATTTTTGTCGTCCCAGCCCCAATTTCAACCTCAAACCCCATTTGGAGCCCCTCCAGCCCCATCCGGACCTCCCTGTCCCGGTCCGAGACCACTGCGGCAATGGATCGGAGCCTCTCCAGTCCCCAAATTCCCTCCCCGGAGCCCCTCCAGTCCCAAATTTGTGACCCTCCGAGCCCCATTTCCAACCCCAAGCTCCACCTCGAGCCTCTCCCACCCCACTTTGAGTCTCTCCGGGCCCACCCGGAACCCCCGGTCCCAGTCAGACACCACCACGGCCATGGATCGGAGTCCCCCCAACCCTCAATTTTTGTCGTCCCAGTCCCATTTTCATCCCCAAACTCCACCTCGACCCCTCCCGCCCCATTTGGAGCCCCTCCCGCGCCATTTCGAGTCCCTCCAGCCCCATCCGGACCTCCCTGTCCCGGTCCGAGACCACTGCGGCCATGGATCAGAGCCCCTCCCAGACCCCAGTTTGTGACTCCCCAGACCCCAGTTTGTGACTCCCCAGACCCCAGTTTGTGACTCCCCAGACCCCAGTTTGTGACTCTCCCGGCCCCATTTCCAACCCCAAGCCCCACGTCCAGCGCCTCCCGCCCCATTTGCAGCCCCCCAGGCCCGTCCGAGCCCCCCCGGCTCCCCACGCACCTCCCTCAGTGCGGCACCGGCCCCGCTCCGCGCCTGCGCCCTCCGCGCGCTCTCATTGGCTGAGCCCCGCGCATCTGAGCGTTCCTATTGGCTGAGCCCCGCGCCGCTGCGCTCCGCTTTTCACCTCCCCCCCGGCCCCCACCCGCCCGACGCAGAGGTTCCGGCAGCGCCCGCCATAGCCTTTCATTGTCGCCGCCGACGCCGCGATTCGCGCCGCGGGGCTGCCCCGAGGGCAGCGGGGGTGAGTGTAGCTCCCCTCGGGGTGCTCCTGATTCCTGCGGGCAGCTGCGGTGCGGATGGGACAGGAGAGCGGGGCGGGGATGGCGTGTGCGACGCCCTGTGGTGTCCGGGTCCTCCCCCCAACACTGGGGATGGCCGTGGGGGGAATTCCCTCATGGAGGTTCCCTAATCCCGGTGTTCCCATGGAGATCTCTGAGGGGGAATTCCCTCATGGAGGTTCCTTAATCCCAGTGTTCCCTTAGCACATCCCTCATGGATGTCCCATAATTCTGATATTCCCTTGGGGATGTGTGACGGAGGAATTCCCTTATGATGTCCCATAATTCTCATATTCCCGTGGAGCTCTGTGAAGGGGGAATTCCCTCATGGAAATCCTTTAATTCCACTGCCATATTCCTGTGTTTCTTTGGAGCTCCCTGAGGGAGGAATTCTCTCAAGGATGTCCCATTATTCTGACATTCCCTTGGAGATCTGTGAGGGGGGAATTCCCTAATGGAGATTCCATAATCCCGGTGTTCCCTTGGAGATTTGTGAGGGAGGAATTCCCTCATGGATGTCCCATAATTCTGACATTCTCTTGGAGATCTGTGAGGGGGAAATTTCCTCATGGTTTTCCCTTAATCCCAGTGTTCCCTTGGAGATTTCTGAGGGAGGAATTCCCACATGGAAATCCTTTATTCCCACTGTGATATCCCAGTGTTTCCTTGGAGCTCCACGAGGGAGGAATTCCCTCATGGATTTCCTTTAATTCCTATATTCTCTTGGAGATCTCTGAGGGGGGAATTCCTGCATGGATGTGCCTTAATCCTGGTGTTCCCTTGGAGATCTCTGAGGGGGGAATTCCCTCATGGAAATCCTTTAATCCCACTGCCATATCCCTTGGAGCTCTGTAAGGGAGGAATTCCCTCCTGCATTTTCCTTCATTCCAATATTCTCTTGGAGATCTCTGAGGGAAAATTTCCTCATGGAGGTTCCTTAGTTTCGATATTCCCTTGGTGCTCTGTGAGGGAGGAATTCCCTCATGGATGTTCCTTAATCCCGGTGTTCCCTTAGAGATCTCTGAGAGAGAAATTCCCTCATGGAAATCCTTTAATCCCACTGCCATATCCTTTGGAGATCTGTGAAAGAGAAAATTCCCTCATTGACGTCCCATAATTTCCATATTCCCTTGGAGATCTCTGAGGGAGGAATTTCTGCATGGAAATTCTTTATTCCCACTGTGACATCCCAGTGTTTCTTTGGAGTTCCATGAGGGAGGAATTCCCCCATGGATTTCCCTTAATTTCAATATTCCCTCGGACATCTTCTGTGAGGGAAGAAGTCCTTCATGGATGTTCCTTAATTTTGATATTCCCTTGGAGATCTCTGAGGTAAAATTCCCTCATGGATGTCCCTTAATCCTGGTGCTCCCATGGAGATCTCTGAGAGAGGAATTCCCTCATGGATGTCCCTTCATTCCAATATTCCCTTGGAGCTCTGTGAGGGGAGAATTCCCTCATGGAAATCATTTTATCCCACTGTCATATCCTGGTGTTCCCATGGAGATCTCTGAGAGAGGAATTCCTTCATGGATGTCCCTTAATTCCAATATTTTCTTGGAGCTCTGTGAGGGAAAATTTCCTCATGGATGTTCCTTAATTCTGGTGTTCCCTTGGAGATCTCTGAGGGAAGAATTCCCTCATGGATATTCCTTAATTTCAATATTCCCTTGGCACTCTGTGAGAGAGGAATTCCCTCATGTATGTCCCTTAATCCCGATATTTCCTTGGAGCTCTGTGAGGAAAAATTTCCTCATGGATTTCCCTTAATCCCTGTGTTCCCTTGGAGACCTCTGAGGGAGGAATTCCCTCATGGATGTCCCTTAATCCTGATATTTTTTTGGAGTTCTGTCAGGAAAAATTCCCTCATGGATGGCTCTTAATTCCATATTCCCTTGGAGCTCCATGAGGGAAAATTCCTTCATGGACGTTCCTTAATCCCAATATTCCTTTGGAGCTCTGTGATGGAGGAATTCCCTCATGGAGATCCCTAAATCCCCTTTTCCCTCAGTGCTTCCCAAATCCCATCCCTGCAGCCTCTTTGCTTTATTCCCTTTATGCTCAGCCTTCCCCTTCCCTCTTTATTTTTAATGTTTTTCCCATTTTTTCCCTGTTTTTATCCTTCAATTGCTCCAAATCCTCGGGGAAAACTCTGTGGGAAGTGGGAGGTGCCAGACCTGGGAACAAAGGGATGATCCCAGAGCATTCCCAAATATCTCAGGAATTTCTTTCCCTCCACCCCTTCAATTCATTATTTCCTTTGAAATATCCCACTGAAATTTTCTTTTCCTGCTTTTTAGGACAGAAGCATCTCTGACAAGAGGAAAAAACATCCATAAAAAACCTCCATTTCCCAGCTATCCCAAAAAATGGAAAACCCAAATTATCCCAACACTTATCCCCTCTCAATTTCCCCATGATTTTCCACACTTTTAAATCCTCAAATCCCATTTTTAGCCGGGATTTTTTTTTGGGATTATTTTGCCAAATTCCTTGGCTCAGCCAGGAATTTTTTCCAGCCTGCATGGACAGAGCAACCTTTGCCTGTTCCACTGCTTTTTTCCGGGATTTTGGGAATTCTTCTCCGGGTGCTCTCCCCGGGGGCCACGTGGATTTTATTGACAAAGTCGATTCCTTCACTTATTCCGATTTTTTCCGGGATTATCTCATTCCCAACCATCCCTGCATCTTCTCAGCCAAATTCACTGAGGATTGGGGCAGCAGGAAAAACTGGGTGACGTGGGATGGGAAACCCAACTTTGAGCATCTCCTGCAGAAGTTTGGTAAGTCCTGGGGTTTTTTTCCAAATCCTAAAAAATTCACCTTTTTAGGATTGAATTTTAGGGATAAAAGCACTAAAAAACCCAAAATTTTAAGATTTTCCTGAACTAATATATGGGTTTTTTTCATTTACTTATTCACAATTTTTTCAACTTATATTTAAATATTTATAATATCTTGGAGAAATTAATTATTCCAAATCCTAAAGGATTCAGCTTTACAGGATTGAATTTTAGGCATAAAAGCACTTTAAAAACCTGAAATTCCAAATTTTTATCCTAAATTAATCCATGGATTTTTTTTCCATGGGAAATCCAACTTTGAGCATCTCCTGCAGAAGTTTGGTAAGTCCTGGGATTTTTTCCAAATCCTAAAGAATTCAGTATTTTAGGGCTGAATTTTAGGGATAAAAGCACTAAAAAAAACCAAAATTCGAAGATTTTCCTGAACTCATATATGTGGGTTTTTTTCATTTATTCATTCCCAATTTTTTTAATTTACATTTAAATATTTATAATATCTTGGAGAATTTAATTATTCCAAATCCTAAAGGATTCAGCTTCATAGGATTGAATTTAAGGCATAAAAACCCCTAAATTCCAAGTTTTTATCCTAAATTATTCCATGGATTTTTTTTTTTCCATGGGAAATCCAACTTTGAGCATCTCCTGCAGAAGTTTGGTAAGTCCTGGGATTTTTTCCAAATCCTAAAGAATTCACCTTTTTAGGATTGAATTTTAGGGATAAAAGCATTAAAAAAAAACCAAAATTCCATAATTTTCCTAAACTAATACATAGAATTTTTTCCATTTATTCACTCCCAAATTTTATTTCTTATTTAAATGTAAATCAATTTAAAATCTCGTAGAAATTAATTATTCCAAATCCTAAAGGATTCAGCTTCATAGGATTGAATTTAAGGCATAAAAACCCCTAAATTCCAAGTTTTTATCCTAAATTAATCCATGGATTTTTTTTTCTCATGGGAAATCCAATTTTTAGCATCTCCTGCAGAAGTTTGGTAAGTCCTGGGATTTTTTCCAAATCCTAAAAAATTCACCTTTTTAGGATTGAATTTTAGGGATAAAAGCATTAAAAAAACCCCAAAATTCCATGATTTTCCTAAACTAATACATAGAATTTTTTCCATTTATTCACTCCCAAATTTTATTTCTTATTTAAATGTAAATCAATTTAAAATCTCGTAGAAATTAATTATTCCAAATCCTAAAGGATTCAGCTTCATAGGATTGAATTTTAAGGATAAAAGCACTAAAAAACCCCAAATTACAATTTTTTGTCCTAAATTAATCCATGGAATTTTTTTTCCATGGGAAACACAACTTTGAGCAGAAATTTGGTAAATCCTGGGATTTTTTCCAAATCCTAAAGGATTCAGATTTTTAGGATTGAATTTTAGGGATAAAAGCACTAAAAAAACAACAAAATTCCAGGATTTTGTCCAAAATTAATCCATGGATTTTTCCCATTTCTTCACAGTATGGTTTGCAGATTCCAAGCTGAAATTCATTCCTAAATTTTCTTTATTATTTTATTATTATTATTCAAATCAATTTAAACTCTTGGATAATTTAATTATTCCAAATCCTAAATTATTCCTGTCCTAATCAATACCTCCCTCCCAATGCATTTAAGGGGAAAATTCCCTTTCAGGAAAAAGCTGGAAAATTCAGGTCACAGCAAAGAAAAACCAGGAAAATTTGGAGCACATGGAATAAACAGCAGGAAAATCCAGGTCACTAAAAATAAACCACTCTGGATCTGGGAGGTGTTTCCCTGGAATGATTTCTTTGGAATATTTGAAACCTGGAATTCCATGGGGATGAACTTAGGGAGGTGATTTGATGAATCCTCCTCATTCCCAAGGAAAATTCCTGAGGGATTTGAAATTCCAGGATTCTATTTCCTTGGAATGATGGTTCAGGGATATAGAATATTCCTCTGGAATATCTGAAGCCCAGAATTCCATAGGGGATGAACTTTAAGGGGCGTGATATGATGGGTCTTCCAAATTCCTGAGGGATTTGTAATTCCTGGATTTTGTTAGCTTGCAGTGATAGTTCTGGAATATTGGGATGGTTCCCCTGGAATATTTGAAGCCTGGAATTCTGCAGGAATGAGTCTGAGGGAGGTGATTTGGTGATTTGATGGCTACTCCTCATTCCCAAGGGATTTGTAATTCCTGGATTTTTTTAGCTTGGAATGTTGGTTCCCAGCTTGGGATGGTTCCTCTGGAATATTTGAAGCCTGGAATTCCACGGGGATGACATTGAGTTGGAGATGATTTGATGGATCCTCCTCATTCCTGAGGAAAATTCCTGAGGGATCTGTAATTCCAGGATTGTATTTCCCTGGAATGATGGTTCTGGGATATAGAATATTCCTCTGGAATATTTGAAGCCCAGAATTCCACAGGGATGAACTTTAGGGAGGTGATTTGATGGATCCTCCTCTTTCCCAAGGGATTTGTGATTCCTGGATTTTGTTAGCTTGCAGTGATAGTTCTGGAATATTGGGATGGTTCCCCTGGAAAATTTGAAGCCTGGAATTCCACGGGGATGACATTGAGTTGGAGATGATTTGATGGATCCTCCTCATTCCTGAGGAAAATTCCTGAGGCATTTGTAATTCCAGGATTGTATTTCCTTGGAATGATGGTTTTGGGATATAGAATATTCCTCTGGAATATTTGAAGCCCAGAATTCCATGGGGATGAACCTTAGGGAGGTGATTTGATGGATCCTCCTCATTCCTGAGGAAAATTCTTGAGAGATTTGTAGTTCCAGGATTGTATTTCCTTGGAATGATGGGTCTGGGATATACAATATGCCCCTGGAATATTTGAAGCCCAGAATTCCATAGGGATGAACTTTAGGGAGGTGATTTGATGGATCCTCCTCATTCCCAAGGAAAATTCCTGAGGGATTTGTAATTCCTGGATTTTGTTAGCTTGCAGTGATAGTTCTGGGATTGGGATGGTTCCATTGGAATATTTGAAGCCCAGAATTCTGCAGGAATGAGTTTGAGGGAGGTGATTTGATGAATCCTCATTCCCAAGGAAAATTCCTGAGGGATTTGTAATTCCTGGGTTTTGTTAGCTTGCAGTGATAGTTCTGGAAAATTGGGATGGTTCCTCTGGAATATTTGAAGCCCGGAATTCCATGGGGATGAACTTTAGGGAGGCGATTTGATGGGTCTTCCAAATTCCTGAGGGATTTGTAATTCCTGGATTTTTTTAGCTTGCAGTGATAGTTCTGGAATATTGGGATGGTTCCCCTGGAATATTTGAAGCCTGGAATTCTGCAGGAATGAGTCTGAGGGAGGTGATTTGGTGATTTGATGGCTACTCCTCATTCCCAAGGGATTTGTAATTCCTGGATTTTTTTAGCTTGGAATGTTGGTTCCCAGTTTGGGATGGTTCCTCTGGAATATTTGAAGCCCGGAATTCCACGGGGATGAACTTTAGGGAGGTGATTTGATGGGTCTTCCAAATTCCTGAGTGATTTGTAATTCCTGGATTTTGTTAGCTTGCAGTGATAGTTCTGGAATATTGGGATGGTTCCCCTGGAATATTTGAAGCCTGGAATTCCACGGGGATGACATTGAGTTGGAGATGATTTGATGGATCCTCCTCATTCCTGAGGAAAATTCCTGAGGCATTTGTAATTCCAGGATTGTATTTCCTTGGAATGATGGTTTTGGGATATAGAATATTCCTCTGGAATATTTGAAGCCCAGAATTCCATGGGGATGAACCTTAGGGAGGTGATTTGATGGATCCTCCTCATTCCTGAGGAAAATTCTTGAGAGATTTGTAGTTCCAGGATTGTATTTCCTTGGAATGATGGGTCTGGGATATACAATATGCCCCTGGAATATTTGAAGCCCAGAATTCCATAGGGATGAACTTTAGGGAGGTGATTTGATGGATCCTCCTCATTCCCAAGGAAAATTCCTGAGGGATTTGTAATTCCTGGATTTTGTTAGCTTGCAGTGATAGTTCTGGGATTGGGATGGTTCCATTGGAATATTTGAAGCCCAGAATTCTGCAGGAATGAGTTTGAGGGAGGTGATTTGATGAATCCTCATTCCCAAGGAAAATTCCTGAGGGATTTGTAATTCCTGGGTTTTGTTAGCTTGCAGTGATAGTTCTGGAAAATTGGGATGGTTCCTCTGGAATATTTGAAGCCCGGAATTCCATGGGGATGAACTTTAGGGAGGCGATTTGATGGGTCTTCCAAATTCCTGAGGGATTTGTAATTCCTGGATTTTTTTAGCTTGCAGTGATAGTTCTGGAATATTGGGATGGTTCCCCTGGAATATTTGAAGCCTGGAATTCTGCAGGAATGAGTCTGAGGGAGGTGATTTGGTGATTTGATGGCTACTCCTCATTCCCAAGGGATTTGTAATTCCTGGATTTTTTTAGCTTGGAATGTTGGTTCCCAGTTTGGGATGGTTCCTCTGGAATATTTGAAGCCCGGAATTCCACGGGGATGAACTTTAGGGAGGTGATTTGATGGGTCTTCCAAATTCCTGAGTGATTTGTAATTCCTGGATTTTGTTAGCTTGCAGTGATAGTTCTGGAATATTGGGATGGTTCCCCTGGAATATTTGAAGCCTGGAATTCCACGGGGATGACATTGAGTTGGAGATGATTTGATGGATCCTCCTCATTCCTGAGGAAAATTCCTGAGGCATTTGTAATTCCAGGATTGTATTTCCTTGGAATGATGGTTTTGGGATATAGAATATTCCTCTGGAATATTTGAAGCCCAGAATTCCATGGGGATGAACCTTAGGGAGGTGATTTGATGGATCCTCCTCATTCCTGAGGAAAATTCTTGAGAGATTTGTAGTTCCAGGATTGTATTTCCTTGGAATGATGGGTCTGGGATATACAATATGCCCCTGGAATATTTGAAGCCCAGAATTCCATAGGGATGAACTTTAGGGAGGTGATTTGATGGATCCTCCTCATTCCCAAGGAAAATTCCTGAGGGATTTGTAATTCCTGGATTTTGTTAGCTTGCAGTGATAGTTCTGGGATTGGGATGGTTCCATTGGAATATTTGAAGCCCAGAATTCTGCAGGAATGAGTTTGAGGGAGGTGATTTGATGAATCCTCATTCCCAAGGAAAATTCCTGAGGGATTTGTAATTCCTGGGTTTTGTTAGCTTGCAGTGATAGTTCTGGAAAATTGGGATGGTTCCTCTGGAATATTTGAAGCCCGGAATTCCATGGGGATGAACTTTAGGGAGGCGATTTGATGGGTCTTCCAAATTCCTGAGGGATTTGTAATTCCTGGATTTTTTTAGCTTGCAGTGATAGTTCTGGAATATTGGGATGGTTCCCCTGGAATATTTGAAGCCTGGAATTCTGCAGGAATGAGTCTGAGGGAGGTGATTTGGTGATTTGATGGCTACTCCTCATTCCCAAGGGATTTGTAATTCCTGGATTTTTTTAGCTTGGAATGTTGGTTCCCAGTTTGGGATGGTTCCTCTGGAATATTTGAAGCCCGGAATTCCACGGGGATGAACTTTAGGGAGGTGATTTGATGGGTCTTCCAAATTCCTGAGTGATTTGTAATTCCTGGATTTTGTTAGCTTGCAGTGATAGTTCTGGAATATTGGGATGGTTCCCCTGGAATATTTGAAGCCTGGAATTCCACGGGGATGACATTGAGTTGGAGATGATTTGATGGATCCTCCTCATTCCTGAGGAAAATTCCTGAGGCATTTGTAATTCCTGGATTGTATTTCCTTGGAATGATGGTTTTGGGATATAGAATATTCCTCTGGAATATTTGAAGCCCAGAATTCCACGGGGATGAACTTTAGGGAGGCGATTTGATGGATCCTCCTCATTCCCAAGGGATTTGTAATTCCTGGATTTTGTTAGCTTGCAGTGATAGTTCTGGAATAATTTGGATGGTTCCTCTGGAATATTTGAAGCCTGGAATTCCATGGGGATGAACCTTAGGGAGGTGATTTGATGGATCCTCCTCATTCCTGAGGAAAATTCCTGAGAGATTTGTAATTCCAGGATTGTATTTCCCTGGAATGATGGTTCTGGGATATAGAATATTCCTCTGGAATATCTGAAGCCCAGAATTCCACGGGGATGAACTTTAGGGAGGCGATTTGATGGATCCTCCTCATTCCTGAGGAAAATTCCTGAGGCATTTGTAATTCCTGGATTTTGTTAGCTTGCAGTGCTGGTTCTGGAATATTGGGATGGTTCCCCTGGAATATTTGAAGCCCAGAATTCCATGGGGATGAACTTTAGGGAGGTGATTTGATGGATCCTTCTCATTCCTGTTAAGAACTCCCAAGGGATTTGTAATTTCTGGATCCTGTTCCCCTTGGAATGATGGTTCTGGAACATTGGGATGGGTCCTTTGGAATATTTGAAGCCCGGAATTCCATGGGGAATTGAGGTGATTTGATGGATCTTCCTCATTCCTGAGGAAAATTCTTGAGAGATTTGTAATTTCTGGATCACCTTCCCTTGGAATGATGGTTCTGGAACACTGGGATGGGTCCTTTGGAATATTTGAAGCCCAGAATTCCATAGGGATGAACTTTAGGGAGGTGATTTGATGGATCCTCCTCATTCCCAAGGAAAATTCCTGAGGGATTTGTAATTCCTGGATCGTGTTCCCTTTGGAATGATGGTTCTGGAACATTGTGATGATTCCATTGGAATATTTGAAGCCTGGAATTCCGTGGGGATGAGATTGAGGTGATTTGATGGGTCTTCCTCATTCCTGAGGAAAATTCCTGAGGGATTTGTAATTCCAGGATTGTATTTCCTTGGAATGACGGTTTTGGGATATAGAATATTCCTCTGGAATATTTGAAGCCCAGAATTCCATAGGGGATGAACTTTAGGGAGGTGATTTGATGGATCCTCCTCATTCCCGAGGAAAATTCCTGAGGGATTTGTAATTCCTGGATTTTGTTAGCTTGGAGTGATAGTTCTGGAATATTGGGATGGTTCCATTGGTATATTTGAAGCCTGGAATTCTGCAGGGATGAACCTTAGGGAGGTGATTTGATGGATCCTCCTCATTCCCAAGGAAAATTTCTGAGGGATTTGTAATTTCTGGATCCTGTTCCCCTTGGAATGATGGTTCTGGAACATTGGGATGGGTCCTTTGGAATATTTGAAGCCCAGAATTCCATGGGGAATTGAAGTGATTTGATGTGTCCTCCTCATTCCCGAGGAAAATTCCTGAGAGATTTGTAGTTCCAGGATTGTATTTCCCTGGAATGATGGTTTTGGGATATAGAATATTCCTCTGGAATATTTGAAGCCCAGAATTCCATGGGGATGAACTTTAGGGAGGTGATTTGATGGATCCTCCTCATTCCCGAGGGATATGTAATTCCTGGACCCTGTTCCCCTTGGAATGATGGTTCTGGAACATTGGGATGGGTCCTTTGGAATATTTGAAGCCCAGAATTCCATGGGGAATTGAGGTGATTTGATGGATCTTCCTCATTCCTGAGGAAAATTCCTGAGAGATTTGTAATTTCTGGATCACCTTCCCTTGGAATGATGGTTCTGGAACACTGGGATGGGTCCTTTGGAATATTTGAAGCCCAGAATTCCATAGGGATGAACTTTAGGGAGGTAATTTGATGGATCCTCCTCATTCCCAAGGAAAATTCCTGAGGGATTTGTAATTCCAGGATTGTATTTCCCTGGAATGATGGTTCTGGGATATAGGATATTCCTCTGGAATATTTGAAGCCCAGAATTCCAGGGGGATGAACTTTAGGGAGGTGATTTGATGAATCCTCCTCATTCCCGAGGAAAATTCCTGAGGGATTTGTGATTTCTGGATTTTGTTAGTTTGCATTGATAGTTCTGGAATATTGGGATGGTTCCCCTGGAATATTTGAAGCCCGGAATTCCACAGGGATGAACTTTAGGGAGGTGGTTTGATGGATCCTCCTCATTCCTGTGAGGAATTCCCAAGGGATTTGTAATTTCTGGATCGTGTTCCCCTTGGAGTGATAGTTCTGGAACATTGGGATGGATCCATTGGAATATTTGAAGCCCAGAATTCCATGGGGAATTGAGGTGATTTGATGGATCCTCCTCATTCCCAAGGGATTTGTAATTTCTGGATCATGTTCCCTTTGGAATGATGGTTCTGGAACATTGGGATGGGTCCTTTGGAATATTTGAAGCCCAGAATTCCATGGGGAATTGAGGTGATTTGATGGATCTTCCTCATTCCTGAGGAAAATTCCTGAGAGATTTGTAGTTCCAGGATTGTATTTCCTTGGAATGATGGTTCTGGGATATAGAATATTCCTCTGGAATATTTGAAGCCTGGATTTCTGCATGAATGATTTTGAGGGAGGTGATTTGATGGGTCCTCCTCATTCCCAAGGGATTTGTAATTTCTAGATCCTGTTCCCCTTGGAGTGATAGTTCTGGAACATTGGGATGGATCCATTGGAATATTTGAAGCCTGGAATTCTGCAGGAATGAGTCTGAGGGAGGTGATTTGGTGAATCCCCCTCATTCCTGTGGAGAATTCCCGAGGGATTTGTAATTCCAGGAGAAGCCGTGGTGCCCGTTGCCAACTGTGATGTCAAGGAATACAATTCCAACCCCAAGGAGCAGCTGCCCTTCAAGGAATTCGTGGAATATTGGCGGGAATACATCCGGAACGGGCACCGCTCCTCCCGCGGCTGCCTCTACCTCAAGGACTGGCACCTGAGCAGGTCAGGGCTCATTCCCAACACTCCAGCACTGGGAATGCTCCTCTGGAGAAGGGAAGGGATCCATGGGATCCTCAGAGCCTGGAAAGCTGAGGGGGATTTGGGATAAGGGGCTCCTGAAAAGCTGGAGAGGGGTTTGGGATAAGCGTGGAATGACAGGACACAGGGAATGGGTTCCCATTTAATTTGGGAAGGAATTCCTGGTTGGGGTGGAATTCCCAGAGAAGCTGCTCCATCCCTGGAACTGCTCAAAGCCACTTTGGAGCAGCCTGGGATAGTAGGAAGTGTCCCTGGCATGGGGTTGGGACTGGATTTCTTTAGGATCCCATCCAACCCCAAAAATTCCATAATTCCATGATTTTCAGTTCTTCCAATTGGGGTTTTGAGGCAAAGCAGATGAGCTCGGCATCAGTGTGGAGGGAAAATATTCCAGCGTTCCCTGAGGGATTCCAAAGCCTTGGTCCCCAGCTCCAGAAAGAGCTCAGAATTCCTCAAATCCCCGAGATTCCAGGCTGATGTCATTCCCTCAGCCTCATTCCCAGCTTCTATTCCAAGCTCAGGATCCATTTCAACTCAATTTGGGAAGGAATTCCTGGCTGGGAGGGTGGGGAGGGGCTGGGATGGAATTCCCAGAGCAGCTGTGGCTCCCCCTGGATCCATGGAATGTCCAAGGCCAGGCTGGAGCTGCCTGGGATAGTGGGAAATGTCCTTGGCGTGAGGCTGGAACTGGATGTTCTTGAAGATCCCATCTAACCCCAAAAATTCCATAATTTCATGATTTTGAATTGTTCCAGTTGGGATTTTGAGGCAAAGCAGATGTGCTTGGCATCAGTGTGGAGGGAAAATATTCCAGCATTCCCTGAGGGATTCCAAAGCCTTGGCCTCCAGCTGCAAAAGGAGCTCAGAATTCCTCAAATCCCCAGTATTTCCTCAACCTAATTCCCACTTTTATTCCAAGCTCAAGATCCATTTAAACTCAATTTGGGCAGGAATTCCTGGCTGGGAGGGTGAGGAGGGGCTGGGATGGAATTCCCAGAGCAGCTGTGGCTGCCCCTGGATCCATGGAAATGTCCAAGGCCAGGCTGGAGCAGCCTGGGACAGTGGGAATTGTCCTTGGCCATGGAATGGGATCATCCTAAAGGTCCCTTCCCACCCAAACCATTCCATGTTTTCTCCCTATGGAAAATGGCTCTGGAGCAGCTCCTACAGTCAGACCTGGAGTGGGATTTGAGTTGGGATTATTCCATGTTGGATTTGGGATCCTTTAGGATCCATTGGCTTTTCTGGGAACGTTCCCACTGCTCCAAGTTACCTTCCCCCAGCCCTGCCTTTCCTTCTCCAGCTGGAAAAGAACCTTGGGAAGGAATTTTCCCTGTGGGAATGGGGAGGGGCCAGGATGGAATTCCCAGAGAAACCATGACCGCCCCTGAATCCCTGGAAATGCTCAAGACCAGCTTGGAACAATCTGGGATAGTGAAAACTTGGGATAAGCTGCTCCTTCAACTCCCTTGCACCCCAAACCCCTGGAATTCCATCCTCAAGGATCCACCTTGCTCTTCCCACTGCATTTGAGGGATTTTTTATTTTCCCAGGCTGCTTTTCCAAGTGTTTTTTGTTTTCCAGAGCTTTTCCAGAGCAGGATGTTTACACCACTCCCGTGTATTTTTCCTCGGATTGGCTGAATGAATATTGGGATGCCGTGGCCGTGGATGATTTTAGGTTTGTCTACATGGGACCCAAGGGATCCTGGTAAGGCTCTCATCATCCCAAAAAATTCCTTTTCCACCTAAATATCCCAGGAAATTATCCCATTATCCCTCAGGGTAACCAGGCAGGTTTCCCGGTGTCCCAGCTGGATCTGGGTGGGAGGGCAAAGGAAAAATCCCAAATTGTGCCCACAAATAAAAAAAAAAAAAAGGATCTGGGAGATTAGAGGAGAAATTCCCTTGAGATCAGCCACTTGGAATGTGCAGGGATAACTCCAGTGTTTTCCAGGGGAAAATTCCAGGTGAGAATTCCAGCCCAGTGTTGGTTGTAAAGTTGCATTTGGGGTGTTTTTATCAGAATTCCCTGCCCTTAAGGATTTTTGGGATAAATTAAAGAGGAGAAGAAGGGAAGATATAAAACACTCCATTATCCAATCAAAATTCCATGAGGAATTTTGGGATTGGTATGGGTACAGTGGCTTTTTAATAGCCAAAACTCCATAATCCAGCCAAACTTCCATGAGGAATTTCAGGATCAGGATGGATACAGTGATTTTTTTATAACCAAAACTCCATAACCAAGCTGAAATTCCATGAGGAATTTTGGGATCAGTATGGATACAGTGGCTTTTTAATAGTCAAAACTCCATATAATCCAACCAAAATTCCATGAGGAATTTTGGGATCAGAATCCACATAATGCCCTATTAATAACCAAAACTCCCGTCATCCAACCAAAATTCCATGAGGAATGTCAGGATCAGGATGGATACAGTGATTTTTTAATAGCCAGAACTCCATAATCCAGCTGAAATTCCATGAGGAATTTTGGGATCAATATCCATATATTGACCTTCTGTTAGCCAAAGTCCATAATCCAACCAAAATTCCATGAGGAATTTTGAGATCAGTATCCATGTAATGTCCTATTAATAACCAAAACTGCATAATCCAACTGAAATTCCATGAGGAATGTCAGGATCAGGATGGATACAGTGATTTTTTAATAGCCAGAACTCCATAATCCAACTGAAATTCCTTATAGAATTTTAGGATCCATGTAATTAATGCCCTATTAATGACAAAACCCCATAATCCAATTAAATTCCATGAGGAATTTTGGGATCAGCATCCGTATAATAGCCTTCTAATAGCCAAAACTCCATAATCCATCCAAAATTCCATGAGGAATTTGGGAGTCAGTATCCATATAATGACCTTTCAATAACCAAAACCCCATAATCCAACTGAAATTCCATGAGGAATTTTGGGATCAGTATCCATATAATGGCCTTTCAATATCCAAAACCCCATAATCCAACTGAAATTCCATGAGGAATTCTGGGATTAATATCCATATATTGACCTTCTATTAGCCAAACTCCATAATCCAACCAAAATTCCATGAGGAATTTTGAGATCAGTATCCATGGAATGTCCTATTAATAACCAAAACTCCCATCATCCAACTGAAATTCCATGAGGAGCTTTGGGGTCAGGATGGATCCAGTGGTGTTTTAATAGCCAGAACTCCATAATCCAACTGAAATTCCTTATGGAATTTTGGGATCAGTATCCATGTAATGCCCTGTTAATAACCAAAACCCCATAATCTAGTTAAATTCCATGAGGAATTTTGGGATCAGTATCCATATATTGACCTTCTATTAGCTGAAGTCCATAATCCAACTGAAATTCCATGAGGAATTTTGGGATCAGGATGGATACAGTAGCTGTTTAATAGCCAAAACTGCATAATCCAACTGGAATTTTGGAATCAGTATCCATGTAACGCCCTATTAATAACCAAAACCCCATAATCCAATTAAATTTCATGAGGAAATTTGGGATCAGTATCCATATATTGACCTTCTATTATCCAAAGTCCATAATCCAACCAAAATTCCATGAGGAATTTTGGGATCAGTGTTCATATAATGGCCTTTCAATAACCAAAACCCCATAATCCAACTGAAATTCCATGAGGAATTTTGGGATCAGTATCCATGCAATGTCCTATTAATAACCAACACTCCCATCATCCAACTGAAATTCCATGAGGAGCTTTGGGATCAGGGTGGATCCAATGGTGTTTTAATAGCCAAAACTGCATAATCCAACTGAAATTCCTTATGGAATTTTGGGATCGGTATCCATGTAATGCCCTATTAATAACCAAAACCCCATAATCCAGTTAAATTCCATGAGGAATTTTGGGATCAGTATCCATATATTGACCTTCTATTAGCTGAAGTCCATAATCCAACCGAAATTCCATGAGGAATTTTGGGATCAGTATCCATGTAATGTCCTATTAATAACCAAAATTTCCATAATCCAACTGAAATTCCATGAGGAATTTTGGGATCAGGATGGATACAGTAGCTGTTTAATAGCCAAAACTCCGTAATCCAACTGGAATTTTGGAATCAGTATCCATGTAATGCCCTATTAATAACCAAAACCCCACAATCCAATTAAATTCCATGAGGAATTCTGGGATCGGTGTCCACATAATGCCCTATTAATAACCAAAACTCCCATCATCCAACTGAAATTCCGTCAGGAATATTGGGATCAGTATCCACATAATGGGCTTTTAATAGTCAAAATTCCCATAATCCATCTGAAACTCCTCATGGAATTTTGGGATCAGCACCTCAGCCTCTCAACGACTCCAATCCCAGTTGGAATTTTTCGGGATTGATTCCCGCCCATCCCTGGTTTTCCCCAGGACGCCGTTCCACGCCGACGTCTTCCGCTCCTACAGCTGGTCGGCCAACGTCTGTGGCAGGAAGAAATGGCTCCTGTATCCCGCAGGACAGGAGGAATTCCTGAAGGATCGCCACGGGAATCTCCCCTTCGACGTGACGGCCCCGGATCTTCGGGATAAGAGGATTTACCCGCGCTACAGCCAGAGCCAGCCCCCTCTGGAAATTCTCCAGGAGGCCGGAGAGATCGTCTTCATCCCCAGCGGGTGGCACCACCAGGTTCATAACCTGGTGAGGGCATGGATCCTGCTGGGAATTGCTCTTGGATCCCAAAGGTTTTGTTGGGATGGATGGAAATTGGGATTTCCCGGGAAAAGGTTGATCCGTTCTCCTGGGTGATGTTGGGATGGAACTGGGGCCTTGGAATTGTTGAGGAGAAGCTCCATCCCTGGAAGTGTCCAAGGATAGCTTGGATGAGGCTTGGAGCACTCTAGGAGAGTGGGAATGGGATGGTCCCCGAGGTCCTTTCCCACCCAAACCATTCCAGGAATTCCATGGAATAGAACTAGGGTGAGGAGGGGGAGGAAGATCATGGGATAAAGGAAGAGGAAAGGATAAAAGAAGGAAGGATTCCAGCTTGGAGCACCCTGGGATGGTGGGAATGGGATGATCCCCAAGGTCCTTTCCCAGTTAAACCATTCCAGGAATTCCATGGCATAGAATTGGGGTGAGGAGGGGGAGGAAAATCATGGGATAAAGGAAGAGGAAAGGATGGAAGAAGGAAGGATTCCAGCTTGGAGCACCCTGGGATGGTGGGAATGGGATGATCCCCAAGGTCCTTTCCTACCCAAACCATTCCAGGAATTCCATGGCATAGAATTGGGGTGAGGAGAAGGAAGAAGATCCCAGGAAAAAGGAAGAGGAAAGGATGAAAATCCTTCCCAAAAAGGAGGAATTCCAGCTTGGAGCACCCTGGGATGGTGGGAATGGGATGGTCCCTGAGGTCATTTCCCACCCAAACCATTCCAGGAATAGAACTGGGGTGAGGAGGAGGAAGAAGATCCCAGGGAAAAGGAAGAGGAAAGGATGGAAATCCTTCCCAAAAAGGAGGAATTCCAGCTTGGAGCACCATGGATAGTGGAAAGTGTCCCTGCCCATGGAATGAGATGATCCTTAAGATCCCTTAAGATGGGATTTTTGGAGTGGCACATTCCATATTATCATTCCTAATAACTTAATTAGTGACTAATTACTAATTATCTGTGGATTATCCCAAATTTTTCCCTCAGGAGGACACCATCTCCATCAACCACAGCTGGGTCACAGGCTGCATTTTGGAAATTAGGGACATTTTGGGAATTAGGGACATTTTGAGTTTCTAAAGAAGGAATCAGGTTTTTGGAGCAGCACATTCTATATTGTCATTTCTAATATCTCAATTAGTGACTAATTGCTAATTATCTGTGGATTATCCCAAACTTTTCCCTCAGGAGGACACCATCTCCATCAACCACAGCTGGGTCAGCGGCCGCATTTTGAGAATTAGGGACATTTTGGGTTTCTAAAGAATACATCTGGTTTTTAGAGCAACAAATTCCATATTATCATCCCTAATAACTTATTTATTGACTAATTACTAATTATCTATGGAATATCCCAAACTTTTCCCTTAGGAAGACTCCATCTCCATCAACCACAGCTGGGTCATGGGCTGCATTTTGGGATTTAGGGACATTGTGGGTTGCTCAGGATTTTTGGAGAGCACATTCCATATTATCATCCCTAATAACTTAATTAGTGACTAATTACTAATTATCTGTGGATTATCCCAAACTTTTCCCTCAGGAAGACACCATTTCTATAAACCATGCCTGGGTCATGGGCTGCATTTTGGGAATTAGGGACATTTTGGAGCAGCACATTCCATCTCATCATCCCTAATAACTTAATTAGTGACTAATGACTAATTACCTATCAATTATCCCAAACTTTTCCCTCAGGAAGACACCACCTCCATCAACCACAGCTCGGTCAGTGGCAGCACTTTGGAACTTAGGGACATTTTGGGAATTAGGGACATTTTGGGAATTAGGGACATTTTGGGAATTAGGGACATTTTGGGTTTCTAAAGAAGGAATCAGGTTTTTGGAGCAGCACATTCCATATTATCATGCCTAATAACTTAATTAGTGACTAATTACTAATTATCTGTGGATTATCCCAAACTTTTCCCTCAGGAAGACACCATCTCCATCAACCACAACTGAGTCAGCAGCAGCATTTTGGGAATTAGGGACATTTTGGATTTCTAAAGAAGGAATCAGGTTTTTGGAGCGGGAAATTCCGTATTATCATCCCTAATAACTTAATTAGTGACTAATTACTAATTATCTGTGGATTATCCCAAACTTTTCCCTCAGGAGGACACCATTTCTATAAACCACGCCTGGGTCATGGGCTGCATTTTGGAAATTAGGGACATTTTGGGAATTAGGGATATTTTGGGTTTCTAAAGAAGGAATCAGGTTTTTAGAGCAACAAATTCCATATTATCATTCCTAATAACTTATTTATTGACTAATTACTAATTACCTATTGATTGTCCCAAACTTCTCCCTCAGGATGACACCATTTCTATAAACCACAGCCGGGTCAGCAGCCGCATTTTGGGAATTAGGGACATTTTGAGTTTCTAAAGGAGGAACCAGGTTTTTAGAGCGGGAAATTCCATATTATCATTTATAATATCTCAATTAGTGACTAATTGCTAATTATCTGTGGATTATCCCAAACTTTTCCCTCAGGAAGTCACCATCCCCATAACCACGGCTGGGTCAGCGGCTGCATTTTTGGAATTATGGATGTTTTGAGTTTCTAAAGAAGGAATCAGGTTTTTGGAGCAACACATTCCATATTATCATCCCTAATAACTTAATTAGTGACTAATTACTAATTACCTATCAATTATCCCAGACTTTTCCCTCAGGAGGACACCATCTCCATCAACCACCGCTGGGTCAGTGGCCGCATTTTGAGAATTAGGGACATTTTGAGAATTAGGGACATTTTGGGTTTCTAAAGAAGGAACCAGGTTTTTAGAGCAACAGATTCCATATTATCATCCCTAATAACTTAATTAGTGACTAATTACTAATTATCTGTGGATTATCCCAAACTTTTCCCTCAGGAAGACACCATTTCTATAAACCATGCCTGGGTCATGGGCTGCATTTTGGGAATTAGGGACATTTTGGAGCAGCACATTCCACATCATCATCCCTAATAACTTAATTAGTGACTAATTACTAATTACCTATCAATCATCCCAAACTTTTCCCTCAGGAGGACACCATCTCCATCAACCACAACTGGGTCAATGGCTGCAACGTGGCCGTCATGTGGAGCTTCCTGCAGGATGAGCTGGCGGCCGTGCAGAGGGAGATCAGCCAATGGAAAGATCCCATGGACGACTGGCACCTCCAGTGCCAGGTACTCCCTCCCCAATCCTGGATTATCCAGGAATTCTGGGATTCTTGGGAGTTCTCACAGCAGGATTTCCCTGGGTTTTAAGGAAGTAGGAGTTGGGGATGGCTTGGTTTTGTTGGGAAGCGTTCCCCACAAAAGTTTGGGAATGCTGCCTGTAAAAGTTTGGGAATTGCTTCTGGTCCAGGTTGGAATGTTGGTTGGAAAGATGGAAAAAATCCAGGAGCAGGAGAGCTGGGAATGTTCACCTGGAGGAGGGAAAATTCCAGGGAGAGACCTCAGAGCTCCTTCAAGTGCCTAAAGTGGCCCCAGAAAAGCTGGAGAAGGATTTGGGATAAACATGGAATGACAGGAGACAGGGAATGGCTTCCCACTGGAAAAATGAGGATTTAGGGGGGATTTTGGGAAGGAATTCCTGGCTGGGATAGAATTCCCTGAGAAGCTGTGGCTGCCCCTGAATCCCCAGAGCTGGGAGAGAATCCAAAAGACCGAACTCCACAATCCAACCAAAATTCCATGAGGAAGAGGGTAGGTGGGATTCCTTCCAAAATCTTCTGGATGAACCAAATTCCAATTTATTTCCGGAAGCTGTTTCTTCTCCTGGGGTTGATTTCCTTTCAAAAGTGATTATTTGGGCAAATTCCCACAAATAATATTTGGAAAAAGAACTCGGTGTCTTTGGATCCAGAAGCAATTCCAATGAAAAAACTATCCAACATAATTAATTACGATTCCAAAGAATTCCTAACTTCCTCAAATCCAATTTTAGGGCTTTTTCCTGAATTTTTCCCACCGTTATTCCCATTCTCACTCCATTTCCCCCTTTAGCTGATCATGAAATCCTGCACGGGCATCGACTACAAGGAATTCTACAACTTCCTCAAAGTCATCGCGGAAAACCGGATCTCCGTGCTGGAGAAGGGCCTGGATGAGGAATCCTCCTCCCAGAACAATTCCAGAGCTGCCATCTCCACCCTGGGCATGCTGCACGCCGTGTTCGACCTCAAGAGGACGGTGAAGGTGCTGAGCTCGTTAAGCGCTAACGAGGATTTCCGCAGGCTGGACCTGGCTGCCCTGGCCCCACCTCCGGAGGCTCTGCTGCAGCACCTGGAGTCGGCCATCGACACAGCCCTGCTCTGAATTCCTGCTTTTCCAAGGGGTTTTCCAAAGGGTTCGGAGGAAATGGACTTGGTCAAGAACTTTAATCCAGGGGGAGGAGGGAGATTGGAAGGAGGGAGAACATTTGGGAAGGAGGGAGAACATTCCCAAAGATTCCGTGTGGTTTGGAGGAGTTGGGGGAAAAAACCATCCCAGCCAAAGGAAAATCCAGATTTTTGAGGATTCTGAGCATCACTCAGGGCAAAAATTCCCTATGGATCATCTGGTGTTGGAATGAAGCAAATTCCCTGTGCTTAAGCTCAGCTTTGTTAAAACCTCTCCTCTTCCAGGTGTAGCTCAGCTTTTCCATCCTTTTTTATGGAATTCCAGCTGCTGAAATCCATGGAAGCCTGAGCTGGAGCCAGCACCTGGAATCTGCCATAGACACGGCCCTGCTCTGAATTCCTGCTTTTCCAAGGGGTTTTCCAAAGGGTTTGGAGGAAATGGACTTGGACAAGAGCTTTAATCCAGTGGGAGGAGGGAGAACATTCCCAAAGATTCCGAGTGGTTTGGAGGAATTAGGGAAAAACCATCCCAGCTAAAGGAAAATCCCAAACTTCCTTAGGATTCTGAGCATCACTCAGGGAAAAAATTCCCTGTGGATCAAGTCTGGAAGTGGAATGAAGCAAATTCCCTGTGCTTAAGCTCAGCTTTGTTAAAACCTCTCCTCTTCCAGATACAGCTCAGCTTTTCCATCCTTTTTTAGGGAATTCCAGCTGGTGAATTCCATGGAAGTCTGAGCTGGAGGCAGCACCTGGAATCAGCCATAGACACAGCCCTGCTCTGAATTCCTGCTTTTCCAAGGGGTTTTCCAAAGGGTTTGGAGGAAATGGACTTGGACAAGAGCTTTACTCCAGTGGGAGGAGGGAGAACGTTTGGGAAGGAGGGAGAACATTCCCAAAGATTCCGTGTGGTTTGGAGGAATTGGGGGAAAAACCATCCCAGCCAAAGGAAAATCCAGATTTTTTAGGATTCTGAGCATCACTCAGGGCAAAAATTCCCTGTGGATCAAGTCTGGAAGTGGAATGAAGCAAATCCTTGTGCTTAAGCTCAGCTTTGTTAAAACCTCTCCTCTTCCAGGTGTAGCTCAGCTTTTCCATCCTTTTTTAGGGAATTCCAGCTGCTGAAATTTAATGGGAGCCTGAGCTGGAGCCAGGATTTGGGAATGTTGATTCCGTGTCTTCCAAAGTGGGATTTCCAAAGCTGAGATGCTCAGGATTAAATTTAATTTAATTTAATTCAACTCCCAGCAAAACCTGCCTTGACTCATCCCAATAAAAATCAGGAATGGGAATGTGCTCCCAAAATTCCACCCTCTATCCCAAGCCCCAGGATTCCCTCCAGGAAAGATCAGGAAAATTCTGAGTGCTTTGGAGGAATTAGGAGAAAAAAACCAATCCCAGCTAAATGAAAATCCCGATTTTTTTAGGATTCTGAGCAGGCACTCAGGGAAAAAATTCCTGATGGAATTTTTTTTGTGGATCCAGCACCTCCTGCACGCCTCCACAGCACAATTCCCACCCAGAATATTCCCAGTGGAACCTCCCCCTCCTGCTTTTCCTTGGAAAAAAATCCAAAACCTGGAAGCACAAATGGCTGCACACTGTTACCTTCAGGCCTGGCTTGAATTCTTCCCAAAAACTTGGAATTTTGGGAACTTTTAGGAAATCAAACTGAAAATCCACCTCGTTTTCCTTGAATTCCTTGGAATTTTTACCCCCCTGCACTTTGCATGTCCTTTTCCAGTAGGAAATTTGCATTTTTTTCTTCGTTCCTAAAAAATATCAAGGAGCCGTTTTTCCTTAATTTAGGAAATTCCTGGATTCCTGAAGATGACAAAGATTGGAATAAGGAGCACGCAGAGCCTGGAATCTTCAAAATTCCAAGAGTTTTATTTAAATAAAAATTCCTGGCAAACTTCCAGTTAGAGTCTCTCGTTAATATATTAATTTTTAATTAGTTAATATAGTAATGAATCTGTTATTTATTAAATTATAAAATATGGGAAAATGGGAGAAAAAAACTTGGAGGAATTTTGTTTTCCCAGAGTCACCTGGATAAGGTTTAAAATTCCTTGGAAAAATGAAAAAATTCCATGGAAAAATGACAAAATCCCAAATAAAAAATGACAAAAATCCCATTTATTTAAAGCTTTGCATTCCAGTTTTTTGCTCCCAAAAATATCAAGGATCCACTTTTCCTTCATTTAGAAAATTCCCAAATTCCTGAAAACAAAGAAGATGGGAAGAAGGAGCATGTGGGATCCTGGAATTTCTTCAAAATTCCCATAATTTTATTTAAATGAAAATTCCTGGCAATCTTCCCATGGGATTCTCTCATTAACGTATTAATTCTTGTAATTAATGTTATTTATTAAATTATAAAATTTGGGGAAATGGGAGGAAAAAAACTTGAGGGAATTTTGTTTTCCCAGAGTCACCTGGATAAGGTAAAAAATTCCTTGGAAAAATGAAAAAATTCCTGGGAAAAATGAAGAAATCCCAAGGGAAAAAAAGACAAAAATCCCATTTTTTGAAAGCTTTGGATTTCCAATTCTTCATTTCCGAAAATATCAAGGATCACTTTCCTTAATTTAGAAAATCAGGAAAATTTTGGAAAAAACCAGCTGGAAAAAAAAATCCCAGGAAAAATGAAAATAAATTAGGACAAAAACTGTCAAAAATATGATTTTTTAGGGCTATTTCTGGTTGTTTTCCCAGAATTTCCCAAAATTTGGGAGAAATCCGTGTTTTTTTCCAAGCCCTCCAGAATTCCAAGGTGTGGGATCACCCCTGAGGTCTCCCAAGGATAAATAAAAATCTTGAAGCGCAGGAAAATCAGGAAATTTGGGAATAGCAGCTTCCAAATGGAATTGGAAAAGTCCTGAGTTGGGAAAAGAGGGAAAAGGAGTGGTGGGAAAAATCTCCTCTCATTCCAGAAATTTTTAGGAGTTTTGGGATGAGCTTTCCTTCCCAGTCCAAGAAATCCCATTAAAAATTGAGTTTTCCCAAAGAAATTCTTTTTCTGGGAATTCTCCAGTGCAAAAAAAAAAAATTAAAAACCCCATCCTGAGCAGGGAAAGGAGATTTTTCCTGGGAATTATTTGCAGGAAAAGGGGATAAAACTCCAAAAATAAAACCTTGGAGATGGAAATTCCAGCCCTTCCAGTGTTTTTGGGATCAGGAAAACCTCGGCTGGGGAGGAATTCTTCCATTTTAAAGGCAGCCAGGGATAAAATTCCCATTTTTTCCAACGGGGTTGGGTCCGGAAAATTCGGGAAAATTCAGATTTTCCCCATGGATCAGGAGCTGTGGGAGTTTTCCTTTGGATGGAGCCGGATCCTCTGGATGTGTTCATAGCACGACTGGGGAGGGAATAGAGAAAAAAATCAGGGAAAAATTTGGGAATTCTGGGATCAAATCCAAACTCCTGCAGGCAGAGAATCCCCGTTGATCCCAAGGAGAATTCCAACAGAATTCAATCTGTCTGGAATTAGGGATTAGGATTTTTTTCCCAGCCCATCAAGGGAATAAAATCCTGAAAATTCCATTCCAGAAAAGCTGGAATTTTGCTGGAATTCCTGGGAAAAATTCCCTTACCTCCAGTGCTGTCAGCAGGAAATCCAACATTCCTCCCTGGTTGGTTGGATCCATCAGATCCCGGATTAGGTGGATTTCAGCTCCCAGGTGTTGGATCCTACGGAAAAACAAATCCCAAAATCCAGGAAAAACGTCAGGGCACGTGGAGGGGTTGGAATTTTGGAGAGGAGGAGGAAGAAAAGTCTGGAATTCCAGTGCTGGTGCATCCGGATCTGCAGAAGTAATCTGGGATCTCGGAATTCCAGAATCCCAGAGTTCCAGAATCACAGAATCAGAGAATTCCAGAGTCACAGAATCCAAGAATTCCGGAATCCTGGAATCCCAGAGTCCCAGAACTCCATATTTCCAGAATCACAGAATTCCAGTCACAGAATCCAAGAATCTCGGGATCCCAGATTTCCAGAACTCCAGATTGCCAGAATCATAGAATTCCAGATTTCCAGAATCATAGAATTCCAGAGTCCTGGAACTCCAGATTTCCAGAATCACAGAATTCCAGAGTCACAGAATCCAAGAATTCCAGAATCATACAATTCCAGAGTCCTGGAACTCCAGATTTCCAGAATCACAGAATTCCAGAGTCACAGAATCCAAGAATCTCGGGATCCCAGAATCCCAGCATTCCAGATTTCCAGAACTCCAGATTTCCAGAATCACAGAATTCCAGAATCATAGAATTCCAGAGTCCTGGAACTCCAGATTTCCAGAATCACAGAATTCCAGAATCCTGGAATCCCAGAGTCCCGGAACTCCAGATTTCCAGAATCATAGAATTCCAGAGTCACAGAATCCAAAAATTCCAGAATCCTGGAATCCCAGAACTCCAGATTTCCAGAATCACAGAAATCCAGAATCCCAGAATCCCAGAATTCCAGAGTCCTGGAACTCCAGATTTCCAGAATCACAGAATTCCAGAGTCCTGGAAATCCAGATTTCCAGAATCAGAGAATTCCAGAGTCACAGAATCCAAGAATTCCGGAATCCTGGAATCCCAGAGTCCCGGAACTCCAGATTTCCAGAATCACAGAATTCCAGTCACAGAATCCAAGAATCTCGGGATCCCAGAATCCCAGAACTCCAGATTTCCAGAATCATAGAATTCCAGAGTCCTGGAACTCCGGATTTCCAGAATCATAAAATTTCAGAGTCACAGAATCCAAAAATTCCAGAATCCTGGAATCCCTGAACTCCAGATTTCCAGAACTTCAGATTTCCAGAATCACAGAATTCCAGAATCCCAGAATCATACAATTCCAGAATCCCAGAATCCAAGAATCTCAGAATCCCATCAGTCCAGAATCCCAGAACTCCAGAATCCCGAAATCCCAGAACTCCAGAGTGTTTGGGGTTGGAAAGCTCCTTCAGGATGATCCATGAGCAGGAACTTCCCATTATCCCAATTTTTTCCAAGCACTTCCCACCGGGAACACTGACAGGGATGGAGGAGCCACGATTTGGGATGGTGCATCCCAAGAAAATTCCAGATCCATCCATAGGAAATTCCAAGTGCTGGATGGAATTTTGGATTCCTCATCTCCCAAACAGAATCCCAGTCCTTGCTGAGGACAGAAAATTCCTGTAGGAATTCCAGAATTCCAGAGTGTTTGAAGTTGGAAAGGTCCTTAAAGATGATCCATGGGCAGGGATCTCCCACCATCCCAATTTTCTGTGGGATAAGAGATGGAGACTCTGGAATTCTGGGATAAAAGGAATCTGATTTTCCATGAAAACCCTGGAATTTCCTTTGGGATAAGACACAGACAGTCTGGAATTCTGGGATAAAAGGAATCTTATTTCCATGAAAACCCTGGAACAGGGTCTGAGATAAGACAAAGAGACTCCAAAATTCTGGGATAAAATCAATCTTATTTCCATGAAATATCCTTTGGGATAAAACACAGACATCCTGAATTCCGGGATAAAAGGAATCTCATTTTACATGAAATATCCTTTGGGATAAAACACAGACATTTTGGAATTCTAGGATAAAATCAATCTTATTTCCATGAAATATCCTTTGGGATAAGATATGGACAGTCTGGAATCCCAGGATAAAATGAATCTGATTTTTTTCCATTAAAACCCTGGAATATCCTTTGGGATAAGGCACAGACACCCTGGAATTCCAGGATAAAAGGAATCACTTTTTTCATTAAAAAACTGGAATTCCTCTGGGATAGAAGATGGACACTCTGGAATTCCAGGATAAAAGGAATCCCATTTCCATGAAATATCCTTTGGGGTAAGACATGGATAGTCTGGAATTCTGGGATAAAAGGAATGTGATTTCCATGAAAACCCTGAAACAGGGTCTGAGATAAGACACAAAGACCCCAAAATTCTGGAATAAAAGGAATCCCATTCCCACAAAATATCTTTGATACAGGACACGGACACTCTGGAATTCTGACATAAAAGGAATCTGATTTTCCGTGAAATATTGTCTGGGATAAAACACGGACACTTAGGAATTCTGGGATAAAATCAATCTTATTTCCATGAAATATCCTTTGGGATAAGACAAGGACAGTCTAGAATTCTGAGATAAAAGGAATCTGATTTTCCATGAAATATTGTCTAGGATAAGATATGGACATTTTGGAATTCTGAGATAAAAGGAATCTGATTTTACATGAAATATCCTTTGGGATAAAACATGGACAGTCTGGAATTCTGGGATAAAAAGAATCTGATTTTTTTCCATGAAAATCTTGGAATATCCTTTGGGATGAGGCACAGACACCCTGGAGTTCCAGGATAAAAGGAATCACTTTTTCCATTAAAAGCCTGGAATACTGTCTGGGATAAAACAGGGACACTCTGGAATTCTGGGATAAAATGAATCTTATTTCCATGAAATATCCTTTGGGATAAGACAAGGACATTTTGGAATTCTGAGATAAAAGGAATCTGACTTTCCATGAAATATTATCTAAGATAAGACAAACACTGTAGGATTCTGAGACCAAAGGAATCTGATTTTCCATGAAATATTGTCTAAGATAAGACACGGGCACTTTGGAATTCTGAGATAAAAGGAATCTGACTTTCCATGAAATATTGTCTAGGACAAGACACAGACATTTTGGAATTCTGAGATAAAAGGAATCTGATTTTCCATGAAATACTGTCTGGGATAAAACACAGACCCTTTGGAATTCTTGGATAAAATCAATCTTATTTCCATGAAATATCCTTTGGTGTAAGACAAGGACAGTCTGGAATTCTGAGATAAAATGAATCTCATGCCCATGAAATATCCTTTGGTATAAGACATGGGCACTCTGGAATTCTGAGATAAAAGGAATCTGATTTTCCATGAAATATAGTCTAGGATAAGACACGGATATTTTGGAATTCTGAGATAAAATAATCTGATTTTCCATGAAATATTATCTAGGATAAGACACAGACACTTTGGAATTCTGAGATAAAAGGAATCTGGCTTTCCACGAAATATTGTCTAGGATAAGACACGGATATTTTGGAATTCTGAGATAAAAGGAATCTGACTTTCCATGAAATATTGTCTGGGATAAAACACAGAAACTTTGGAATTCTGAGATAAAAGGAATCTGACTTTCCACGAAATATTATCTAGGATAAGACAGACACTGTAGGATTCTGACACCAAAGGAATCTGATTTTCCATGAAATATTGTCTAGGATAAGACACGGGCATTTTGGAATTCTGAGATAAAAGGAATCTGATCTTCCATGAAATATTGTCTAGGACAAGACACAGACATTTTGGAATTCTGAGATAAAAGGAATCTGATTTTCCGTGAAATACTGTCTGGGATAAAACACAGACCCTTTGGAATTCTGGGATAAAATCAATCTTATTTCCATGAAATATCCTTTGGGATAAGACAAGGACAGTCTAGAATTCTGGGATAAAATTAATCTCATTCCCATTAAATATCCTTTGGGATAAGACATGGGCACTCTGGAATTCTGAGATAAAAGGAATCTGATTTTCCATGAAATATTATCTAGGATAAGACACAGACACTGTAGGATTCTGAGATAAAAGGAATCTGATTTTCCATGAAATATTGTCTAAGATAAGACATGGATATTTTGGAATTCTGGGATAAAAGGAATCTGATTTTACATTAAATATCCTTTGGGATAAAACACAGACACTTTGGAATTCTGGGATAAAATCAATCTTATTTCCATGAAATATCCTTTGAGATAAGACACGGGCACTTTGGAATTCTGAGATAAAAGGAATCTGGCTTTCCATGAAATATTGTCTAGGATAAGACACGGATATTTTGGAATTCTGAGATAAAAGGAATCTGATTTTCCATGAAATATAGTCTAGGATAAGACACGGATATTTTGGAATTCTGAGATAAAATAATCTGATTTTCCATGAAATATTATCTAGGATAAGACACGGACACTTTGGAATTCTGAGATAAAAGGAATCTGATTTTCCATGAAATACTGTCTAGGATACGACACGGACACTTTGGAATTCTGAGATAAAAGGAATCTGACTTTCCATGAAATATTGTCTAAGATAAGACACGCACATTTTGGAATTCTGGGATAAAAGGAATCTGATTTTACATTAAATATCCTTTGGGATAAAACACGGACACTTTCGAATTCTGAGATAAAAGGAATGTGACTTCCCATGAAATATTGTCTAGGATAAGACACAGACATTCTGGAATTCTGAGATAAAAGGAATCTGATCTTCCATGAAATATTGTCTAAGAAAAGACACGGACACTTTGGAATTCTGAGATAAAAAGAATCTGACTTTACATGAAATATTGTCTAGGATAGACAGACACTGTAGGATCTGAGATAAAATTAATCTGATTTTCCATGAAATATTGTCTAGGATACGACACGGATATTTTGGAATTCTGAGATAAAAGGAATCTGACTTCCCATGAAATATTGTCTAGGATAAGACACAGACACTTTAGAATTCTGAGATAAAAGGAATCTGATTTTCCATGAAATATAGTCTAGGATAAGACACGGATATTTTGGAATTCTGAGATAAAATAATCTGATTTTCCATGAAATATTATCTAGGATAAGACACAGACACTTTGGAATTCTGAGATAAAAGGAATCTGGCTTTCCACGAAATATTATCTAGGATAAGACACAGACACTGTAGGATTCTGAGAAAAAATTAATCTCATTCCCATGAAATATCCTTTGGGATAAGACATGGGCACTTTGGAATTCTGAGATAAAAGGAATCTGATTTTCCATGAAATATTGTCTAGGACAAGACACAGACATTTTGGAATTCTGGGATAAAAGGAATCTGACTTTCCATGAAATATTGTCTGGGATAAGACATGGACATTTTGGAATTCTGAGATAAAGGGAATCTGATTTTCCATGAAATACTGTCTGGGATAAAACACAGACCCTTTGGAATTCTGGGATAAAATCAATCTTATTTCCATGAAATATCCTTTGGGATAAGACAAAGACAGTCTAGAATTCTGGGATAAAATTAATCTCATTCCCATTAAATATCTTTTGGGATAAGACATGGGCACTCTGGAATTCTGAGATAAAAGGAATCTGATTTTCCATGAAATATTGTCTAGGATAAGACACGGACACTGTAGGATTCTGAGACCAAAGGAATCTGATTTTCTACGAAATATTGTCTAGGATAAGACACGCACATTTTGGAATTCTGGGATAAAAGGAATCTGATTTTACATTAAATATCCTTTGGGATAAAACACGGACACTTTCGAATTCTGAGATAAAAGGAATGTGACTTCCCATGAAATATTGTCTAGGATAAGACACAGACACTTTGGAATTCTGAGATAAAAGGAATCTGACTTTCCACGAAATATTATCTAGGATAAGACAGACACTGTAGGATTCTGAGACAAAAGGAATCTGATTTTCCATGAAATATTGTCTAAGATAAGACACGGATATTTTGGAATTCTGAGATAAAAGGAATCTGATTTTCCATGAAATATTGTCTAGGATACGACACAGACACTTTGGAATTCTGAGATAAAAGGAATCTGATTTTCCATGAAATATTGTGTAGGCTATGACACAGACACTTTGGAATTCTGAGATAAAAGGAATCTGACTTTCCATGAAATATCCTTTGGGATAAAACACGAACACCCCAGAATTCCATCCGCACTTTACACCCCAAAAAACCCAACCGCGCCTGTGGGGGAAAAAAAACCCAAAAACCCAACACATCCAACCCCAACCCCCGAAAGTTTCCATTGGAATTCTTCCAGCTGGGAACATTCCAGAGGGAGCAAATCCCACTCACTTGGCGCGGGACACGACGAACATGAGGAGCGGCAGGAGGTCGTCCATGGGCAGGCGGTAATCGGCGTCCAGCAGCCGCGACACCGTCAGCTCCAGCTCCTCGTAGGTCCTCCTCAGGATCTCCAGCTTCTCCCTGGGATCCACCGTGGTGCTGTGGGGGTAAAAGAGCCGTGGGAAAGATTAATCTGGAAAAATGGGGTTTAGGAAAAAAAATTAGGGATGAAAGGATTGATGGATTGGCTAAAAAGGGTGGAGGAAAGAGGAGGCTCCAAATGTGGGCCAGATGTTCCAGGGTGGAATGAAACATTCCTGGTGTTTCCAATATGGAATGGGACATTCCTGGTGTCTGTCATATGGAATGGGACATTCCTGGTGTCTCAAATATGAAATGGGACATTCCTGGTGTCTCAAATATGAAATGGGACATTCCTGGTGTCTCTTATATGGTATGGGACATTCCTGGATCTCCCAAGTGGAATGGGAAATTCCTGGTGTTTCCAATATGGAATGGGACATTCCTGGTGTCTCCCAAGTGGAATGGGACATTCCTGGAGATCCTCTTCCAGAAGATCTCCAGCTTCTCCCTGGGATCCACCGTGGTGCTGTGGGGGTAAAAGAGCCATGGAAAAGATTAATCTGGAAAAATGGGGTTTAGGAAAAAAAATTAGGGGTGAAAGGATTGATGGATTGGGGCCAAAGGGTGGAGGAAGCTCCAAATGTGGGGCAGGAGATGTTCCAGGGTGGAATGGGACACTCCTGGTGTCTCTCAAGTGGAATGGGACATTCCTGGTGTCCCTCATATGGAATGGGACATTCCTGGTGTCTCTCAGATGGAATGGGACATTCCTGGAATCTCCAGGTTGGAATGGGACATTCCTGGTGTCCCCAATATGGAATGGGACATTCCTGGTGTCTCCCAAGTGGAATGGGACATTCCTGGAGATCCTCTCCCAGAAGATCTCCAGCTTCTCCCTGGGATCCACCGTGGTGCTGTGGGGGTAAAAGAGCCGTGGGAAAGATTAATCTGGAAAAATGGGGTTCAGGAAAAAAAATTAGGGGTGAAAGGATTGATGGATTGGGGCCAAAGGGTGGAGGAAAGAGGAGGCACCGAGGTTGGGCCAGGAGATGTTCCAGGGTGGAATGGGCCATTCCTGGGATGCAACATTGGATGGGACATTCCTGGTGTCTCAAATATGAAATGGGACATTCCTGGTGTCTCCCATATGGAATGGGACATTCCTGGTGTCTCTCATATGGAATGGGACATTCCTGGGATTTCCCATGTGGAATGGGACATTCCTGGAGATCCTCTTCCTCAGGATCTCCAGCTTCTCCCTGGGATCCACCGTGGTGCTGTGGGGGTAAAAGAGCCGTGGGAAAGATTAATCTGGAAAAATGGGGTTCAGGAAAAAAAATTAGGGGTGAAAGGATTGATGGATTGGGGCCAAAGGGTGGAGGAAGCTCCAAATGTGGGCCAGGAGATGTTCCAGGGTGGAATGGGACACTCCTGGGATCTCCAATATTGGATGGGACATTCCTGGTGTCTCAAATATGAAATGGGAGATTCCTGGTGTCTCTCATATGGAATGGGACATTCCTGGGATTTCCCATATGGAATGGGACATTCCTGGAGATCCTCTTCCAGCGGATCTCCAGCTTTTCCCTGGGATCCACCGTGGTGCTGTGGGGGTAAAAGAGCCGTGGGAAAGATTAATCTGGAAAAATGGGGTTTAGGAAAAAAAATTAGGGGTGAAAGGATTGATGGATTGGCTAAAAAGGATGGAGGAAGCTCCAAATGTGGGGCAGGAGATGTTCCAGGGTGGAATGGGACATTCCTGGGATGCAACATTGGATGGGACATTCCTGGTTTCACAAATATGAAATGGGAGATTCCTGGTGTCTCTTCTATGGGATGGGACATTCCTGGATCTCCCAAGTGGAACAGGACATTCCTGGTGTCTCTCATATGGAATGGGACATTCCTGGGATTTCCCATGTGGAATGGGACATTCCTGGAGATCCTCTTCCTCAGGATCTCCAGCTTCTCCCTGGGATCCACCGTGGTGCTGTGGGGGTAAAAGAGCCGTGGGAAAGATTAATCTGGAAAAATGGGGTTTAGGAAAAAAAATTAGGGGTGAAAGGATTGATGGATTGGGGCCACAGGGTGGAGGAAAGAGGAGGCACCGAGGTTGAGCCAGGAGATGTTCCAGGGTGGAATGGGACATTCCTGGGATCTCCAATATTGGATGGGACATTCCTGGTGTTTCCAATAGGGAATGGGACATTCCTGGTGTTTCCAGTAGGGAATGGGACATTGTTGGTGTCTCTCATATGGAATGGGACATTCCTGGTGTCTCCAATATGGGATGGGACATTCCTGTCCATTTTCCCCAGGGTGGAATTCCTGGTATCTCCAAGGTGGATCCCTTCCCAAGCATCCACTTCCCTGGGAATTCCATCCCATGGATCCCCTCAAGCTCTTGGGCTGCTCCACTGGATGCTGAAGCTCCTGGAGCTGATATCCAGAGGAATGGGCTCTGGAATCCCAGGATATCCCAGCCAAGCCAAATTTGCCCTACAGGCAACAACGGTGAATTCCCTTTGGTGCAAGATTCTGTGTGGAACCATCATTCTGGAATGGTTTAGGGTCGGAAGAGACCTTAAGGAACATCTCATCCCATTCCATGGGCAGGGACACCTCCCACCCTCCAAGGATTCTCCAAGCCCCGTCCAACCTTTCCTTGGACACTTCCAAGGATCCAGGGGCAGCCACGGCTTCTCTGGGAATTCCATCCCGGCCCCTCCCCATTCCCACAGGGAAAATTCCTTCCCAAGGTTCTTTTCCAGCTGGAGAAGGAAAGGCAGGGCTGGGGGAAGGCAACTTGAAGGGGTGGGAACAGAAAAGCCAATGGATACTAAAGGATCCTAAATCCAACATGGAATAATCCCAACTCAAATCCCAATCCAGGTCTGACTGTAGGAGCTGCTCCAGTCCTATTTTCCATAGGGAGCAAACATGGAATGGTTTGGGTGGGAAGGGACCTTTAGGATGATCCCATTCCATGGCCAAGGACAATTCCCACTGTCCCAGGCTGCTCCTGGCCTTGGGCACTTCCATGGATCCAGGGGCAGCCACAGCTGCTCTGGGAATTCCATCCCAGCCCCTCCCCACCCTCCCAGCCAGGAATTCCTTCCCAGGGAATATCTGTGGGAAGTGAAGGTGCTGAGCAGGGAATTGCTGGATCTCATCACCAACGTCTTCGTGGAGTTTTGGAGGAAAAAATTCCATGGAATTCACTTTGAACCAGAAAGCACATCCCAAACAACTTTTCCTGAAATAATGAATGGAATGACCCGGGAATGCTTTTGAAACAGGTACAAATTCCTGGCATTTCCCAAAAAAAAAAAAAAAATCCCTGGATTTGAGTGGGAAGAGCTGGACAGGGACTCACATGAGCTTCTGCAGGCACTCGGTGGCAGACAGGAAACATTTATCCTTGATCAGGGAGCGCCTCTGGAAAACAGACAGGGAGACCTTTGGAATATTGGGGGCAGAGATTCCAGAGACATCCCACAAAACCTCCTTGGAAATCCACGGACAGAGCCTCTGGATGGGAGCTGATCGTGGAGCTCGGATTCCTGGGATTCATCCAAGCCCAATTCCATGTCCCGTTCCCATTCCCGGCTGGCTCCGAGGGTTTTCCTCACCTGGTTGGAAGTCAGGGTGAGATCTTTGAGAGGCCACAGGTGCCTGGAAAGGGAAAAGTAGGATTTAGGATGGATTCCATCCTGAATCCCGTCGGTTCTTCCATCTCCTCCTCCAAGATGCTCCCAAAGCCTCGGAGGCTCCGTTTGCTCCTCTCCTGGTCCTGCTCCAGGTGGGATTTGCCTCAGGAACCTGGGAGTTCCCATCCCATGGATCCACTTCCCTGGGAATTCCATCCCATGGATCCACTTCCCTCAGAGATCTCACCCCATGGATCCACTTCCCTGGGAGATCCCATTCCATGAATCCACTTCCCTCAGAGCTCCCATCCCATGGATCCACTTCCATCCATCCCATGGATCCATCTCCCAGGGAGTCTCCATCCCATGGATCCACTTCCCTCCATCCCATGGATCCACTTCCCTGGCAGTGCCCATCCCATGGATCCACTTCCCTGGGAGATCCCATCCCATGGATGCACTTCCATCCATCCCATGTATCCACTTCCCTTCACCCCATGGATCCACTTCCCTGGGAGCTCCCATCTAATGGATCCACTTCCATCCATCCCATGGATCCATCTCCCAGGGAGTCTCCATCCCATGGATCCACTTCCCTCCATCCCATAGATCCACTTCCCTGGGAGATCCTATTCCATGGATCCACTTCCATCAGAGTTCCCATCCCATGGATCCACTTCCCTCCATCCCATAGATCCACTTCCCTGGGAGATCCTATTCCATGGATCCACTTCCATCAGAGTTCCCATCCCATGGATCCACTTCCCTGGGAGCCTCCATCCCCATGGATCCTCTCCCATCAGAGTTCTCATTCCATGGACCCACTTCCCTCAGAGATTCCATCCCATGGATCCACTTCCCTGGGAATTCCATCCCATGGATCCACTTCCCTGGGAGCTCCCATTCCATGGATCTACTTCCCTTCATCCCATGGATCCACTTCCCTGGGAGCTCCCATTCCATGGATCCACTTCCCTCCATCCCATGGATCCACTTCCCTCCATCCCATGCATCCACTTCCCTGGGAGCCTCCATCCCCATGGATCCTCTTCCATCAGAGTTCTCATTCCATGGATCCACTTCCCTGGGAATTCCAGCCCATGAATCCACTTCCCTGGGAGCTCCCATCCCATGGATCCACTTCCATCCATCCCATGGATCCATCTCCCTGGGAATTCCATCCCATGGATCCACTTCCCTGGGAATTCCATCCCATGGATCTACTTCCCTGGCAGCTCCCATCCCATGGATCCACTTCCCTCCATCCCATTGATGCACTTCCCTGGCAGCTCCCATCCCATGGATCCACTTCCATCCAGCCCATGGATCCACTTCCCTGGCAGCTCCCATTCCATGGATCCACTTCCCTGGGAGTTCCCATGAGAGTTTGCATTCCTCAGGGATGATCCTGGGATAATCCATGAGAAATTTTGGCACTTTTGGATCCAATTCCTCTCATTTCTTTTGGATGGAATCCAACTGAGACCCTGGATCTGCTGTGCTCCTGAAATCCCAGAGGAAAATTCCCAAGCTGCTTCCCAGCACTTCCAGAGGTGGATCCAGGACAGGAATGGATGAGGGGAAACACCTGCCTCCACTTTTTCCATCTTTTCAGTCGGTATTCCCACATTTTAACAGGGAATCCCTGGAGTGAACATTCCTTTTCCAAGATATTTATCAATTCTGGATGATTTGGAGCAAAAAATTTGGGAATTTTCCACCCAAAAATGAGGATTAATAGGGATAACAGCAGTTTTCCAGTACCAACTCTCCCTCCACCAAACATATTCCCAAGTAGGAATTCTGGGAGAAACTCCAGTGAAAAACTGGGAAAAACCAACGATGATTCAAAATACTACTCAACTCTTCTGGGATTTTCCCTGGGGATGGAAAAATCCCACTTACTTCTGCACATCCAGGAATTCCAGGAGCTGGATATCCGGGAAGAGGCTGAGCTCCACGATGCCCTGGCAGTAGAGCTCGTCCTCCCGCTGGTGCTGGAGCATGTAGAGCATGGAGAGCTCGGGATAGAATCCGGGCAGGATCAGAGGCAGCACCAGGCTGGGGCCCTTCCCGAGACTGGAAAACAGGGAAAAAAACTGGGATTTTCCAGGGAAATCCATGTGGATACTCCCAAACCCATGGAAGAGGCATTTCCGAGGGGTTTTCCTTGTTTTCTGCTCTTCCGAGCTTGGCACGGTTGGGTGGTGGTGGCCACAAGTTGATCCAAGAGGTTCTGGTGCTCCAGGAGATCTCCAGGGAATTCACTGGGAAAAACCTGGAGCTCAAGGAGATCTCCAGAGTTCCTTGATAAATCTGGAGCTCCAGGAGATGTTTGGGGTCCCTGGGAAAACCTGGAGCAGCAGAAGATCTCCAGGAAATTCATTGGGAGAAACCTGGCACTCCAGATCTCCAGTCACTGGGAAAACCTGGTGTTCCAAGAGATCTTCAGGGAATTCACTGGGAAAAACCCAGAGCTCCAAATCTCCCAGAGTCACCAGGAAAACCTGGAGCTCCAGGAGATGTTTGGAGTCCATGGGAAAACCTGGAGCAGCAGGAGATCTCCAGGGAATTCACTGGGAGAACCCGGGAGCTCCAGATCTCCAGAGTTCCTTGAAAAACCTGGAGCTCCAGGAGATCTTTGGAGTCCATGGCAAAACCTGGAGCAGCAGGAAATGTCCAGGAAATTCACTGGAGAAACTTGGAGCTCCAGATCTCCAGAGTCCCTGGGAAAACCTGGTGTTCCAGGGGATCTCCAGGGAATTCACTGGGAAAAACCTGGAGCTCAAGGAGATCTCCAGAGTTCCTTGAAAAACCTGGAGCTCCAGGAGATCTTTGGAGTCCATGGCAAAACCTGGAGCAGCAGCAGATCTCCAGGAAATTCATTGGGAGAAACCAGGAGCTCCAGGAGATGTTTGGAGTTCCTGGGAAAACCTGGAGCAGCAGAAGATCTCCAGGAAATTCATTTCCAGGTCACCAGGAAAACCTGGAGCAGCAGGGGATCTCCAGGGAATTCACTGGGAAAACCTGGGCACTAGGCCTGGCTCAAACACATAAAGGCTGGGCACTAAGCCTGGCTCAAGGACACAAAATCTGGGCACTAAGCCTGGCTCAAACATACAAAGTCTGGGCACCAATCCTGGCTCAAACACAGGGCACTAAGTCTGGCTCAAACAGACAAAATCTGGGCACTGAGCCTGGCTCAAACGGACAAAGGCTGGGCACTAAGCCTGGCTCAAAGACACAAGCACAAAAGTCTGGATAATAAGCCTGGCTCAAGGACACAAAGTGTGGGCACCAAGCCAGGCTCAAACACAGGGCACTAATCTTGTCTCAAACATACAAAGGCTGGGCACTAAGCCTGGCTCAAACAGACAAAGGCCGAGCACTAAGCCTGGCTCAAAGATACAAACACCAAAATGTGGGTAATAAGCCTGGCTCAAGGACACAAAATCTGGGCACCAAGCCAGGCTCAAACGCAAAGTCTGGGCACCAAGTCTGGCTCAAACACAGGGCACTGAGCCTGGCTCAAACATACAAAGTCTGGGCACCAAGCCTGGCTCAAACACAGGGTACTAAGCCTGGCTCAAACAGACAAAGTCTGGGCACTAAGCCTGGCTCAAACAGACAAACACCAAAATGTGGGCACTAAGCCTGGCTCAAGGACACAAAGTCTGGGAACCAAGCCTGGCTGAAACACAGGGCACTAATCTTGTCTCAAACAGACAAAGTCTGGGCACTAAGCCTGGCTCAACCATAGGGCACTAGGCCTGGCTCAAGCAGACAAACACGAGCCCAGTGCTCCCTGAATTTCAGGTAAATCCCACTGGGATCTGAACACGGAACCTCCGGAGGCGCCACCGACCTGGGATCCGCGTCCTCCGCGGGCGCGCGGCCCTTCCGCGCCAGGGCCACGCGGAGCAAACCCCTGGAACAGCAAAAACACGGATCAGTCCCTTCCCGGGGGTTATTCAAGGATAATTTTACTTATTTAAGGATAATTTGTTCCCAAAGGAGGAGCTGTCCCAGCACCCAGTGGGAGATCAGGGAAAATCCCTGGAATTCCGGCAGAGTCGTTGCAGAGTTTGAGGGGTTTCTGCTGGAGCAGCGGAAGCACAAGGAGTGGCTGGGAATTCCAGAATTTCCATGGATTCTAAGGAGCACAGTGGTCACAATTCCTGATCCCACTCTGGAAAATCAGCTGGGCTTTGTCTTGATGTCCCAGAGAATCCTGGAATGGTTCAGGTTGGATTTTAGGAAGGAATTCTGGGCTGGGATGGAATTCCCAGAAAATCTGCGGCTGCCCCTGGATCCCTGGAAGTGCCCAAGGAAAAGTCGGATGGGGCTTGGAGCAGCCTGGGATAGAAGGAAGGGACTGCAGCTGGATGAGATTTCCAACCCAAAGCATTCCATGATCCCGTTTTTCCTTCAGTCATGGATTTCCAGCCACAGGGATTTGTGCTCTGATTGACACCGGCACCTCGAGGAAGCAGCTCTGCCAGAACTCCTGAATTGTCAAGAATTCCAAAGAATTCCAAAGAACACCCAAGAATTCTGAAGAATTCCCAAGAATTCCAAAGAACTCCCAAGAATTCTGTGGAATTCCCAAGAATTCCAAAGAGCTCCCAAGAATTCTGAAGAACTCCCACGAATTTCAAAAAATTCCTAAGAATTACAAAGAGCTCCCAAGAATTCTCAAGAATTCCCAAGAATTCCAAAGAGCTCCCAAGAATTCTCAAGAATCCCCATAAATTACAAAGAGCTCCCAAGAATTCCAAAGAGCTCCCAAGAATTCTGAAGAATTCCTAAGAATTATTACAAAGAACTCCCAAGAATTCTGAAGAATTCCAATGAATTCTCAAGAATTCCCAAGAATTCCAAAGAACTCCCAAGATTTACAAAAAGCTCCCAAGAATTCTGAAGAATTCCTAAGAATTATTACAAAGAACTCCCATGAATTTCAAAAAATTCCCAAGAATTATTACAAAGAGCTCCCAAGAATTCTGTGGAATTCCCACGAATTTCAAAAAATTCTCAAGAATTACAAAGAGCTCCCAAGAATTCCAAAGAATTCCCAAGAATTCCAAAGAACTCCCAAGAATTCTCAAGAATTCCCATGAATTACAAAGAGCTCCCAAGAATTCTGAAGAATTCCCAAGAATTACAAAGAGCTCCCAAGAATTCTGAAGAATTCCCACGAATTTCAAAAAATTCCTAAGAATTACAAAGAACTCCCAAGAATTACAAAGAACTCCCAAGAATTCTGAAGAATTCCCAAGAATTCCAAAGAGCTCCCAAGATTTACAAAAAGCTCCCAAGAATTCTCAAGAATTCCCACGAATTACAAAAAACTCCCAAGAATTCTGAAGAATTCCCATGAATTCCAAAGAGCTTCCAAGAATTCTCAAGAATTCCCATGAATTACGAAGAGCTCCTAAGAATTCTGAAGAATTCCCATGAATTTCAAAAAATTCCTAAGAATTACAAAGAGCTCCCAAGAATTACAAAGAGCTCCCAAGAATTCAGAAGAATTCCCAAGAATTCCAAAGAGCTCCCAAGAATTCTCAAGAATTCCCATGAATTTCAAAAAATTCCCAAGAATTATTACAAAGAGCTCCCAAAAATTACAAAGAGCTCCCAAGAATTCCCAAGAATTCTCAAGAATTCCAAAGGGCTCCCAAGAATTCAGAAGAATTCCCAAGAATTCCAAAGAGCACCCAAGAATTCTCAAGAATTCCCAAGAATTCTGAAGAATTCCCAAGAATTCCAAAGAACTCCCAAGAATTACAAAAAGCTCCCAAGAATTCTGAATAATTCTCATGAATTTCAAAAAATTCCCAAGAATTACAAAGAGCTCACAAGAATTATAAAGAACTCCAAAGAATTCTGAAGAATTCCCAAGAATTCCAAAGAGCTCCCAAGAATTTTCAAGAATTCCCAAGAATTCTCAAGAATTACAAAGAGCTCCCATGAATTTCAAAAAATTCCTAAGAATCACAAAGAGTTCAGAAGAATTCCAAGTAACTCCCAAGAATTCTCAAGAATTCCCAAGAATTCCAAAGAACACCCAAGAATTACAGTGCTCCCAAGAATTCCAAAGAACTCCCAAGAATTCTCAAGAATTCCCATGAATTCCAAAGAGCTCCCAAGAATTCTGAAGAATTCCCACGAATTTCAAAAAATTCCTAAGAATTACAAAGAACTCCCAAGAATTACAAAGAACTCCCGAGAATTCCAAAGAACTCCAAAGATTTACAAAAAGCTCCCAAGAATTCTCAAGAATTCCCATGAATTTCAAAAAATTCCCAAGAATTACAAAGAGATCACAAGAATTCTGAAGAATTCCCAAGAATTCCAAAGAACTCCCAAGAATGCTGAAGAATTCCCATGAATTTCAAAAAATTCCCAAGAATTACAAAGAGCTCCCAAGAATTTGGAAGAACTCCCAAGAATTACAAAGAACACACAAGAATTCTCAAGAATTCCCATGAATTTCAAAATATTCCCAAGAATTACAAAGAGCTCCCAAGAATTCCAAAGGGCTCCCAAGAATTCTCAAGAATTCCCATGAATTACAAAGAGCTCCCAAGAATTCTGAAGAATTCCCATGAATTTCAAAAAATTCCCAAGAATTACAAAGAGCTCCCAAGAATTCTGAAGAATTCCCAAGACTTCCAAAGAGCTCTCAAGAATTCCCAAGAATTCCAAATAACTCCCAAGAATTCTCAAGAATTCCCAAGAATTCCAAAGAACTCCCAAGAATTCTCAAGAATTCCCATGAATTACAAAGAACTCCCAAGAATTCTGAAGAATTCCCATAAATTACAAAGAGCTCCTAAGAAATCTGAAGAATTCCCACAAATTTCAAAAAATTCCTAAGAATTACAAAGAGCTCCCAAGAATTCTCAAGAATTCCCATGAATTTCAAAAAATTCCTAAGAATTACAAAGAGCTCCCAAGAATCACAAAGAACTCCCAAGAATTCTGAAGAATTCCCAAGAATTCCAAAGAACTCCCAAGAATTACAGAGCTCCCAAGAATTCTCAAGAATTCCCATGAATTACAAAGAGCTCCCAAGAATGCTGAAGAATTCCCATGAATTTCAAAAAATTCCCAAGAATCACAAAGAGCTCCCAAGTATTACAAAGAATTCCCAAGAATTCCAAAGAACTCCCAAGAATTCTCAAGAATTCCCATGAATTTCAAAAAATTCCCAAGAATTCCAAAGAGCTCCCAAGAATTCCAAAGAGCTCCCAAGAATTCTGAAGAATTCCCACGAATTTCAAAAAATTCCTAAGAATCCCAAAGAGCTCCCAAGAATTACAAAGAGCTCCCAAGAATTCTCAAGAATTCCCATGAATTTCAAAAAATTCCCAAGAATTCCAAGGTACCCCCAACAACTCCCAAGAATCCCAGACAACTCCCCAAGAAAACAGGACCACGAATAAGTCCCAGCTCCTACTCCCACGATCCCAAAGATCCATTCCATGGAAAAGCTCCGGGCTGGACTCACTGGTAGAATTCCCAGATTTTCCTGGAGTAGAACTTGACCTCGTCCTGCGCCATGGCCAGCAGGTGCCGGTTGGCGCCGATCCCGGAAAACGTCGCCTGGAACGCCGCGGTCAGAGCCCGGAGCAGCTTTCCCAAGGGATGCAGGGAAGATTCCAAAGCCTGGAAAATCCCAAATTTCATGGATCAGGAGGAGAGGAAAAGCCCCAAAGGGCACCTGGATTTTTTATCTGGAATTCCCAGCTGGAATTTGGGATTTTCTGGATGCCAGAAATGCTCCCTGCGGCCTTTTCCGGTTGGGATTTGCTGGGATGCTCCCTCAGGAACAAAAGGTGCTCCAAGGAAAATGGGTGAGGGAAAAATAATCTCATTATTTATTAGATAAAGTCTTGATTATTCATTTTTCTATTCTAGAAATTCTCTGGTTTTTAAAAAATTTCTCTATTTATTAATAAATTCTTTATTATTAAATTCTCTATTTACTAATAAATTCTCTATTATTAAAATCTCTATTCATTATATAAATTCTTTATTATTAAATTCTCTATTTATTATTAAAATCTCTATTCCTAAATTCTTAAATTCATAATTTCTTAAATTCACTGTATTATATAAATTCTTTATTCTTAAATTCTCTATTTATTATTAAATATCTATTCTTAAATTCTGCGTTATATAAATTCTTTATTATTAAATTCTCTATTTACTAATAAATTTTCCATTATTAAAATCTCTATTAAAATCTCTATTCTTAAATCCTGTATTATATAAATTCTTTATTCTTAAATTCTCTATTTACTAATAAATTCTTAATTATTAAAATCTCTATTCATTATATAAATTCTTTATTCTTAAATTCTCTATTTATTATTAAAATCTATTCTTAAATTCTGTATTATGTAAATTCTTTATTCTTAAATTCTCTATTTATTATTAAAATCTCTATTCTTAAATTCTGTATTATATAAATTCTTTATTATTAAATTCCCTATTTAATAATAAATTTTCTATTATTAAAATCTCTATTCATTATATAAATTCTTTATTCTTAAATTCTCTATTTATTATTAAAATCTCTATTCTTAAATTCTTAAATTCATAATTTCTTAAATTCACTGTATTATATAAATTCTTTATTCTTAAATTCTCTATTTATTATTAAATATCTATTCTTAAATTCTGCGTTATATAAATTCTTTATTATTAAATTCTCTATTTACTAATAAATTCTCTATTATTAAAATCTCTATTAAAATCTCTATTCTTAAATCCTGTATTCTATAAATTCTTTATTATTAAAGTCCCTATTTACTAATTAATTCAGTATTATTAAAATCTCTATTCATTATATAAATTCTTTATTCTTAAATTCTCTATTTATTATTAAAATCTCTATTCTTAAATTCTGCATTATATAAATTCTTTATTCTTAAATTCTCTATTTATTATTAAAATTTCTATTCTTAAATTCTGCATTATACAAATTCTTTATTATTAAATTCCCTATTTACTAATAAATTCTGTATTATTAGAATCTCTATTCATTACATAAATTCTTTATTCTTAAATTCTGTATTTATTATTAAAATTTCTATTCTTAAATTCTGTATTATATGAATTCTTTATTCTTAAATTCCCTATTTACTATTAAAGTATCTATTCTTAAATTCTGTATTATATAATAATTATATTATAAAATATAAGAATAATTAATTTATTCTTAAATTCCCTATTTACTAATAAATTCTCTATTATTAAAATCTCTATTCATTATATAAATACTTTATTCTTAAATTCTCTATTTATTATTAAAATCTGTTCTTAAATTCTGTATTATGTAAATTCTTTATTCTTAAGTTCTGTATTTATTATTAAAATCTCTATTCTTAAATTCTGTATTATATAAATTCTTTATTATTAAATTCCCTATTTACTAATAAATTTTCTATTATTAAAATCTTTATTCATTATATAAATTCTTTATTCTTAAATTCTCTATTTATTATTAAAATCTCTATTCTTAAATTCTTAAATTCATAAATTCTTAAATTCACTGTATTATATAAATTCTTTATTCCTAAATTCTCTATTTATTATTAAATATCTATTCTTAAATTCTGTATTATATAAATTCTTTATTATTAAATTCTCTATTTACTAATAAATTTTCTATTATTAAAATCTCGATTAAAATCTCTATTCTTAAATCCTGTATTCTATAAATTCTTTATTCTTAAATTCTCTATTTACTAATACATTTTCTATTATTAAAATCTCTATTCATTATATAAATTCTTTATTCCTAAATTCTCTATTTATTATTAAAATCTCTATTCTTAAATTCTGCATTATATAAATTCTTTATTATTAAATTCTCTATTTACTAATAAATTATTAGTAAAATCTCTATTCATTATATAAATCTTATTCTAAAATTCTGTATTTATTATTAAAATCTCTATTCTTAAATTCTGTATTATATAAATTCTTTATTATTAAAGTCTCTATTTGCTAATTAATTTTCTATTATTAAAATCTCTATTCATTATATAAATTCGTTATTATTAAATTCTCTATTTATTATTAAGTATCTATTCTTAAATTCTGTATTATATAAACTCTTTATTATTAAATTCTCTATTTACTAATAAATTCAGTATTATTAAAATCTCTATTCATTATATAAATTCTTTATTCTTAAATTCTCTATTTATTATCAAAATCTCTATTCTTAAATTCTGTATAATATAAATTTTTTATTCTTAAATTCTCTATTTATTATTAAAATCTCTAATCCTAAATTCTGTACTATATAAATTCTTTATTATTAAATTCTCTATTTACTAATAAATTCTCTATTGTTCAAATTTCTATTCATTATATAAATTCTTTATTCTTAAATTCTCTATTTATTATTAAAATCTGTATTCTTAAATTCTGTATTCTATAAATTCTTTATTCTTAAGTTCTCTATTTATTATTAAAATCTATTCTTAAATTCTGTATTATGTAAATTCTTTATTCTTAAATTCTCTATTTATTATTAAAATCTGTATTCTTAAATTCTGTATTATATAAATTCTTTATTATTAAAGTCTCTATTTATTATTAAATATCTATTCTTAAATTCTGTATTATATAAATTCTTTATTATTAAATTCTCTATTTACTAATAAATTTTCTATTATTAAAATCTCTATTCATTATATAAATTCTTTATTCTTAAATTCTCTATTTATTATTAAAATCTCTATTCCTAAATTCTGTATTATATAAATTCTTTATTCTTAAATTCTCTATTTACTAATAAATTCTTAATTATTAAAATCTCTATTCATTATATAAATTCTTTATTCTTAAATTCTCTATTTATTATTAAATATCTATTCTTAAATTCTGTATTATATAAATTCCTTATTATTAAATTCTCTATTTATTATCAAAATCACTATTCTTAAATTCTGTATTATGTAAATTATTTATTCTTAAATTCTGTATTTATTATTAAAATCTCTATTCATAAATTCTGTATTATATAAATCCTTTATTATTAAATTCTCTATTCTATAAATTTTCTATTATTAAATTGTCTATTTATTATTAAATTCTCCATTATTAAATTATCTATTAATTATCTATTATTAAATTAGTTATTATAGTAAATTCCCTCTTATTGAATTCCCAATTTATTATTTAAATCTCCATAATTAAATTCTCTATTCATTATTAAATGCTATATTATTAAATTCTCTATTTAATATTAAATTTTCTATTATTAAATTGTCAATTATTAAATTATCTATTCATTCTCTATTATTAAATTAGTTATTATAGTACATTCCCTATTATTAAATTCCCAATTTATTATTTAAATCTCCATAATTAAATCCTCTATTTATTAGTAAACTATTTATTATTAAATGCTATATTATTAAATTCTCTATTTAATATTAAATTGTTAATTATTAAAATATTAAATTATCTATTAATTCTCTATTATAAAATTAGTTATATTAAATTGTCTATTATCACAATCCTGATTTATTATTTAAATCTCCATAATTAAAGTCTCTATTTATTATTGAACTATTTATTATTATGTTTTATTATTAAATTCTCAGTTTAATATTAACTTCTCTATTATTAAAGTCGTTATTATTAAATTTATTTTGATTATATAAATTCTCTATTTTTTAAAAAATTCTCTGTTTATCATTAAATTATCCATTATTAAATTCCGTATTTATCATATAAATTTCTTATTTATTATTAAATTCTCAATTATTACATTCTCTTTTCTAATATAAATTCTTTTATTAATAAATTCCTTATTTATAATAAAAATTATTTATTATTAATTATCTATTTATTAATAAAATCCCTACTATGAAATTATTTCTTCTATAAATCCTCTGTTATTCAATTGTTTCTCATCAAATCTTGGATTTTGATCATTTTTATTAATGAAAATATTAATAAATTTTTAATAATTTTATTAAATAATTTCACTCCTCACCTTCTCCAAATAACTCTGGAGCGACTCCGGCCCCTGGTGCTCCACGAGATCTTCCAGGATCTCCTCAATTTTCCAAAAATTCTCCTCAGAGCCTCTGGAAAAATGGGAATTGAGGAATAAAGGGATAAATCCCGACTGGCAAATTCCAACAAAATAATTCCCAAAAATTCATTTTTCATCTCAGCAGCAAAAATTCCAGCTGAGGTGGGAAATTCCTGCTCCTTTCTCCTGAGCGGGAACAACTGGAAAATTCTTGGAATTACACAACAGTCCAGGGTGGGAATGGGAATTCCCAACAGGAATTCCTGGGATTTCCTCTTGGACAGAACAGGAATTCCCAGGATTTCCTCAGTAAAAATTCCTGTTCCTTTGGAAAAACAGGAATTCCTGGGATTTCCTCAGTAAAAGTTCCCGTTCCTTTGGCAGAACAGGAATTCCTAAGATTTTCTCTTTGGGAGAAACAGAATTCCTGGGATTCCCTCATTGGCAGAACAGGAATTCCTGGGATTTCCTCAGTACTTTTGGCAGACCAGGAATTCCCAGAATTTCTTCTTCAGCAGAGCAGGAATTCCTGGGATTTCCTCTTGGACAGAACAGGAATTCCCAGGATTTCCTCAGTAAAATTCCTGTTCCTTTGGAAAAACAGGAATTCCTGGGATTCCCTTGTTGGCAGAACGGGAATTCCCTGGATTTCCTCAGGGATTCCTGGGATTCCCTCATTGGCAGAACAGGAATTCCCTGGATTTCCTCAGGGATTCCTGGAATTCCCTCATTGGCAAGACGAGAATTCCTGGGATTTTCTCAGGGATTCCTGGGATTTCCTTAGTACCTTGGTGGACCAGGAATTCCTGGGATTTCTTCTTCAGCAGAACAGGAATTCCCAGAATTCCCTCAGTAAAATTCTTGTTCCTTTGGCAAAACAGGAATTCCTGGGATTTCCTCTTTGGGAGAAACAGAATTCCTGGGATTCCCTCGTTGGCAGAACAGGAATTCCCTGGATTTCCTCAGGGATTTCTGGGATTCCCTCATTGGCAGAACAGGAATTCCTGGGATTTCCTCTTGGACAGAACAGGAATTCCCAGGATTTCCTCAGTAACATTCCTGTTCCTTTGGAAAAACAGGAATTCCTGGGATTTTCTCTTTGGGAGAAACAGAATTCCTGGGATTCCCTCATTGGCAAGACAAGAATTCCTGGGATTTCCTCAGTGATTCCTGGGATTTCCTCAGTACTTTTGGCAGACCAGGAATTCCCAGGATTTCTTCTTCAGCAGAACAGGAATTCCTGGAATTCCCTCAGTAAAAGTTCCTGCTCCTTTGGCAGAACAGGAATTCCTGGATTCTCTCTTTGGCAGACAGAACAGAATATTCCCAGGATTTCCTCAGGAATTCCCCGGATTCTCTCTTTGGCAGAACAGAAATTCCCAGGATTTTCTCAGGGATTCCTGGGATTCCCTTATTGGCAGAACAAATATTCCCAGGATTTCCTCGGGAATCTGGGATTCTCTTTTTCAGAACAGGAATTCCCTGAATTTCCTCAGGTATTCCCGGGATTCCCTCACTGGCAGAACAGATATTCCCAGAATTTCCTCAGTGATTCCCAGGATTCCCTCATTGGCAGAAAAGGAATTCCCGGGATTTCCTCAGTGCCTCTGGCAGAACAGGAATTCCTGGGATTTCCTCAGGGATTCCTGGGATTCCCTCATTGGCAGAACAAATATTCCCAGGATTTCCTTGGGAATTCCCAGGATTCCCTCAGTACCTTTGGCAGAACAGGAATTCCCTGAATTTCCTCAGCGATTCCCAGGATTCCCTCATTGGCAGAACAGAATATTCCCAGGATTTTCTCAGGAATTCCCGGATTTCCTCAGTACCTCTGGCAGAACAGGAATTCCTGGGATTCCCTCATTGTCAGAAAAGGAATTCCCTGGATTTCCTCAGCGATTCCCGGGATTCCCTCATTGGCAGAACAGATATTCCCAGGATTTCCTTGGGAATTCCCAGGATTTCCTCAGAACCTTTGGCAGAACAGGAATTCCTGGGATTTCCTCAGTGATTCCCGGTATTCCCTCATTGGCAGAACAAATATTCCTGGGATTTCCTCAGGAATTCCCGGGATTCCCTCATTGGCAGAAGAAATATTCCCATGATTTCCTTGGGAATTCCCAGGATTCCCTCACTGGCAGAACAGGAATTCCCTGGATTTCCTCAGGGATTCCCAGGATTCCCTCATTGACAAAACAGATATTCCCATGATTTCCTCAGGAATTCCTGGGATTCCCTCAGTACCTCTGGCAGAACAGGAATTCCTGGGATTCCATCATTGTCAGAACAGGAATTTCCTGGATTTCCTCAGGGATTCCCGGGATTCCCTCATTGGCAGAACAGATATTCCCAGGATTTCCTTGGGAATTCCCAGGATTTCCTCAGAACCTTTGGCAGAACAGGAATTCCTGGGATTTCCCTCAGTACCTCTGGCAGAACAGGAATTCCTGGGATTTCCTCAGGTATTCCTGGGATTCCCTCATTGGCAGAACAAATATTCCCGGGATTTCCTCGGGAATCTGGGATTCTCTCTTTCAGAACAGGAATTCCCTGGATTTCCTCAGGAATTCCCGGGATTTCCTCAGTACCTCTGGCAGAACAGATATTCCTGGGGTTCCCTCATTGTCAGAACAGGAATTCCCTGGATTTCCTCAGGGATTCCTGGGATTTCCTCATTGGAAGAACAGAATATTCCCAGAATTTCCTCAGAAATTCCAGGATTCTCTTTGGCAGAACAGGAATTCCCTGGATCTCCTCAGTGATTCCCAGGATTCCCTCACTGGCAGAACAGAATATTCCCAGGATTTCCTCAGGGATTCCTGGGATTTCCTTATTGGCAGAACAGAATATTCCCAGGATTTCCTTGGGAATTCCCAGGATTCCCTCAGTACCTCTGGCAGAACAGGAATTCCCGAGATTCTCTCTTTGGCAGAGAAGGAATTCCCAGGATTTCCTCAGTGATTCCCAGGATTCCCTCATTGACAGAACAGATATTCCCAGGATTTCTTCAGGCATTCCCAGGATTCCCTCAGTACCTCTGGCAGAACAGGAATTCCTGGGATTCCCTCATTATCAGAACAGGAATTCCCTGAATTTCCTCAGGTATTCCCGGGATTCCCTCACTGGCAGAACAGATATTCCCAGAATTTCCTCAGTGATTCCCAGGATTCCCTCATTGGCAGAAAAGGAATTCCCGGGATTTCCTCAGTGCCTCTGGCAGAACAGGAATTCCTGGGATTTCCTCAGGGATTCCTGGGATTCCCTCATTGGCAGAACAAATATTCCCAGGATTTCCTTGGGAATTCCCAGGATTCCCTCAGTACCTTTGGCAGAACAGGAATTCCCTGAATTTCCTCAGCGATTCCCAGGATTCCCTCATTGGCAGAACAGAATATTCCCAGGATTTTCTCAGGAATTCCCGGATTTCCTCAGTACCTCTGGCAGAACAGGAATTCCTGGGATTCCCTCATTGTCAGAAAAGGAATTCCCTGGATTTCCTCAGCGATTCCCGGGATTCCCTCATTGGCAGAACAGATATTCCCAGGATTTCCTTGGGAATTCCCAGGATTTCCTCAGAACCTTTGGCAGAACAGGAATTCCTGGGATTTCCTCAGTGATTCCCGGTATTCCCTCATTGGCAGAACAAATATTCCTGGGATTTCCTCAGGAATTCCCGGGATTCCCTCATTGGCAGAAGAAATATTCCCATGATTTCCTTGGGAATTCCCAGGATTCCCTCACTGGCAGAACAGGAATTCCCTGGATTTCCTCAGGGATTCCCAGGATTCCCTCATTGACAAAACAGATATTCCCATGATTTCCTCAGGAATTCCTGGGATTCCCTCAGTACCTCTGGCAGAACAGGAATTCCTGGGATTCCATCATTGTCAGAACAGGAATTTCCTGGATTTCCTCAGGGATTCCCGGGATTCCCTCATTGGCAGAACAGATATTCCCAGGATTTCCTTGGGAATTCCCAGGATTTCCTCAGAACCTTTGGCAGAACAGGAATTCCTGGGATTTCCCTCAGTACCCTCTGGCAGAACAGGAATTCCTGGGATTTCCTCAGGTATTCCTGGGATTCCCTCATTGGCAGAACAAATATTCCCGGGATTTCCTCGGGAATCTGGGATTCTCTCTTTCAGAACAGGAATTCCCTGGATTTCCTCAGGAATTCCCGGGATTTCCTCAGTACCTCTGGCAGAACAGATATTCCTGGGGTTCCCTCATTGTCAGAACAGGAATTCCCTGGATTTCCTCAGGGATTCCTGGGATTTCCTCATTGGAAGAACAGAATATTCCCAGAATTTCCTCAGAAATTCCAGGATTCTCTTTGGCAGAACAGGAATTCCCTGGATCTCCTCAGTGATTCCCAGGATTCCCTCACTGGCAGAACAGAATATTCCCAGGATTTCCTCAGGGATTCCTGGGATTTCCTTATTGGCAGAACAGAATATTCCCAGGATTTCCTTGGGAATTCCCAGGATTCCCTCAGTACCTCTGGCAGAACAGGAATTCCCGAGATTCTCTCTTTGGCAGAGAAGGAATTCCCAGGATTTCCTCAGTGATTCCCAGGATTCCCTCATTGACAGAACAGATATTCCCAGGATTTCTTCAGGCATTCCCAGGATTCCCTCAGTACCTCTGGCAGAACAGGAATTCCTGGGATTCCCTCATTATCAGAACAGGAATTCCCTGAATTTCCTCAGGTATTCCCGGGATTCCCTCACTGGCAGAACAGATATTCCCAGAATTTCCTCAGTGATTCCCAGGATTCCCTCATTGGCAGAAAAGGAATTCCCGGGATTTCCTCAGTGCCTCTGGCAGAACAGGAATTCCTGGGATTTCCTCAGGGATTCCTGGGATTCCCTCATTGGCAGAACAAATATTCCCAGGATTTCCTTGGGAATTCCCAGGATTCCCTCAGTACCTTTGGCAGAACAGGAATTCCCTGAATTTCCTCAGCGATTCCCAGGATTCCCTCATTGGCAGAACAGAATATTCCCAGGATTTTCTCAGGAATTCCCGGATTTCCTCAGTACCTCTGGCAGAACAGGAATTCCTGGGATTCCCTCATTGTCAGAAAAGGAATTCCCTGGATTTCCTCAGCGATTCCCGGGATTCCCTCATTGGCAGAACAGATATTCCCAGGATTTCCTTGGGAATTCCCAGGATTTCCTCAGAACCTTTGGCAGAACAGGAATTCCTGGGATTTCCTCAGTGATTCCCGGTATTCCCTCATTGGCAGAACAAATATTCCTGGGATTTCCTCAGGAATTCCCGGGATTCCCTCATTGGCAGAAGAAATATTCCCATGATTTCCTCAGGGATTCCCAGGATTCCCTCATTGACAAAACAGATATTCCCATGATTTCCTCAGGAATTCCTGGGATTCCCTCAGTACCTTTGGCAGAACAGGAATTCCTGGGATTCCATCATTGTCAGAACAGGAATTTCCTGGATTTCCTCAGGGATTCCCGGGATTCCCTCATTGGCAGAACAGATATTCCCAGGATTTCCTTGGGAATTCCCAGGATTTCCTCAGAACCTTTGGCAGAACAGGAATTCCTGGGATTTCCCTCAGTACCTCTGGCAGAACAGGAATTCCTGGGATTTCCTCAGGTATTCCTGGGATTCCCTCATTGGCAGAACAAATATTCCCGGGATTTCCTCGGGAATCTGGGATTCTCTCTTTCAGAACAGGAATTCCCTGGATTTCCTCAGGAATTCCCGGGATTTCCTCAGTACCTCTGGCAGAACAGATATTCCTGGGGTTCCCTCATTCTCAGAACAGGAATTCCCTGGATTTCCTCAGGGATTCCTGGGATTTCCTCATTGGAAGAACAGAATATTCCCAGAATTTCCTCAGAAATTCCAGGATTCTCTTTGGCAGAACAGGAATTCCCTGGATCTCCTCAGTGATTCCCAGGATTCCCTCACTGGCAGAACAGAATATTCCCAGGATTTCCTCAGGGATTCCTGGGATTTCCTTATTGGCAGAACAGAATATTCCCAGGATTTCCTTGGGAATTCCCAGGATTCCCTCAGTACCTCTGGCAGAACAGGAATTCCCGAGATTCTCTCTTTGGCAGAGAAGGAATTCCCAGGATTTCCTCAGTGATTCCCAGGATTCCCTCATTGACAGAACAGATATTCCCAGGATTTCTTCAGGCATTCCCAGGATTCCCTCAGTACCTCTGGCAGAACAGGAATTCCTGGGATTCCCTCATTATCAGAACAGGAATTCCCTGGATTTCCTCAGCGATTCCCGGGATTCCCTCATTGACAGAACAGATATTCCCAGGATTTCCCCAGGAATTCCCGGGATTCCCTCAGTACCTCTGGCAGAACAGATATTCCTGGGATTTCCTCAGCTCCTTGCTGGTCTGGATGTGGAATCCCGTGAAGGATTCCTCCATTTCCTCCTTGCAGCCGGAATGGAGGAATTCCAGGAATTGCTCGAAGATTCCCGTCCATCTCTTCTCCACTGGGAATTCCTTGAGGCCCAGCTGGCTGGAAAACAACACAGGGATTGGGAATTTCCATGGTCTTCCCAAATTCTTGTGGATATTTCTCAAGTATCTGGGATTTGATGGAAACACAGGGCTGGGAGAGCTGGGAATGTTTTCCTGGAGAAGGGAAAATTCCAGGGGTTCCAGAGAGCTGGAGAGGGACTGGGATAAGGGACAGGACACAGGGAATGGCTTCCCATTGGAAAAATGGGGATTTAGATGGGATTTTGGGAAGGAATTCCTGGCTGGGATGGAATTCCCAAAGAATCTGTGGCGGCCCCTGGATCCCTGGGAGTTTTCCAAGCCCAGCTTGGATCTACTTGGGATAGTGGGAGAATCCATGGAATGGGATCATCCTTAAACTCCATTCCCACCAAAACCGTTCCCAGATAATCCTAAATGGATTCCATAAATGGGAATTCCTAAATGGGAATTCCATAAATGGGAATTCCTAAATGGGAATTCCATAAAAACCCTTCAAGTGTCTTGTCCTGACAACAAAAATCCTTTGGGGGAAAAAAAATTCCAGATGCGTGGGACGGAAATAATCCGGAATTTTTGATTTCCTGCTCCATGCACTGCTGGATAAATATAAATACATACTCCTAAATATTCCCAATTATGATTCTTTATCTCCTCAGAATTCCTGCAGAAAAGCTGGAAAAGGGTCAAGCAACTGCTCCCAGGAGTTGTTCCTGCCTGGATAGCCCAGGGAAAAGGAATTTCTGTCCCATGGATCTTCCAAGGGACTGGGAATGTTTCAGAGGGGAAAAAGGATGGAATTGAACTGGGATTTGGGAGGGGAACTGGAATTTGGGCTGGATGGAATCAAAACATCCATCCCTGCTTCCCAACGGGAATTAATTCCATGAAAATCCCAGGATGGCACTAAAACTCCCATTCCCTCATTCCCACATGGAATTAATCCCAGGATTTCAGGAAAGCATCCATTCCTGCTTCCCAATGGGAATTAATGAAAATCAATTCCCTGCTTCCCTACTGGAATTAACCCCAGTTCCAGGATTTCAGGAAAGCATCCATTCCTGTTTCCTTATGGAATTAACTCCATGAAAATCCCAGGATTGCAGTCCAGCATCCATTCCCTGCTTTCCACATGGAATTAAACCCAGGATTTCAGGAAAACATCCATTCCTGCTTCCCTATGGAATTAACTCCATGACAATTCCAGGATTGCAGTCCAACATCCATCCCTGCTTCCCACGTGGAATTCATTCCATGAAAATCCCAGGATGGCACTAAAACTCCCCTTCCCTCATTCCCACATGGAATTAACTCCATCAAAATCTCAGGAAAACATCCATCCCTGCTCCCCTATGGAATGAACCCCAATCCCAGGATTTCAGTCCAACATCCATCCCTGCTTCCCTCTGGAATTAACTCCATGAAAATCCCAGGATGGCACTAAAAAAATCCATCCCTGCGTCCCTATGGAATTAATCCCAGGATTTCAGTCCAACATCCACTCCCTCATTCCCACATGGAATTATTCCCAGGGTTTCAGTCCAACATCCATCCCTGCTTCCCACATGGAATCATTCCCAGGATTTCAGTCCAACATCCACTCCCTCATTCCCACATGGAATTATTCCCAGGGTTTCAGTCCAACATCCATCCCTGCTTCCCACATGGAATTATTCCCAGGATTGCAGTCCAACATCCATCCCTGCTTCCCACATGGAATTATTCCCAGGGTTTCAGTCCAACATCCATCCCTGCTTCCCTGTGGAATTATTCCCAGGGTTTCAGTCCAACATCCATCCCTGCTTCCCTATGGAATTATTCCCAGGATTGCAGTCCAACATCCATCCCTGCTTCCCTATGGAATTAATCCCAGGATTTCAGTCCAACATCCATCCCTGCTTCCCTATGGAATTAATCCCAGGAATCCAGTCCAACATCCATCCCTGCTTCCCTATGGAATTAATCCCAGGATTTCAGTCCAACATCCATCCCTGCTTCCCTATGGAATTAATCCCAGGGTTTCAGTCCAACATCCATCCCTGCTTCCCTATGGAATTATTCCCAGGGTTTCAGTCCAACATCCACTCCCTCATTCCCACATGGGATTATTCCCAGGGTTTCAGTCCATATCCATCCCTGCCTCCCACCACACTGAACCCCCCGGGCTCCATCCCTCCCTGTCCCATAAATCCACATTGGAATCAATTCCCGGGAATGCCTGTGGGGCTGGATCTGGATTCCTGAGGATCCCATCCCAAGGACCCCGTTCCCCAGGATCCCTTCCCCAAGGACCCCGGGGATCCCATTCCCAAGGATCCCATTCCCCAGGATCCCATCCCGAGGACCCTATTCCTGAGGATCCCATCCCAAGGACGCTGTTCCCAAGGATCCCAAGGATCTCCTTCCCCAGGATCCTGTTCCCAAGGACCCCCGCTGCCCAGGATCCCATCCCAAGGATCCCAAGGATCCCCTTCCTGAGGATCCTTGGAAGAACGGGGGTTCTCCAGCGCCCCACTGTTCCCCAGGCCCCCGCTGCTCCCCAGGACCCCATTGTTCCCCAGGACCCCGTTGTTTCCCAGGACCCCAAGGACACCGCTGTTCCCCAGGATCCCATTCCCCAGGACCCCAAGGATCCCCATTCCCAAGGACCCCATTGTTCCCCAGGACCCCACTGTTCCCCAGGACCCCAAGGACCCCGCTGTTCCCCAGGACCCCAAGGATCCCCATTCCCAAGGATTCCGTTGCTCCCCAGGACCCCGTTGCTCCCAAGGACCCCGCTGCTCCCAAGGACCCCGCTGCTCCCAAGGACCCCATTGTTCCCCAGGACCCCATTGCTCCCCAGGGCCCCGTTGCTCCCCAGGACTCCATTGTTCCCCAGGATCCCAAGGATTCCGTTGTTCCCCAGGACCCCGCTGTTCCCCAGGATCCCACTGTTCCCCAGGACCCAAAGGATCCCCATTCCCAAGGATTCCGTTGTTCCCCAGGACCCCATTGCTCCCCAGGACGCTAAGGACCCCAGGGACCCCACTGCTCCCTAGGGCCCCGCTGCTCCCCAGGACCCCATTGCTCCCCAGGACCCCAAGAACCCCATTGCTCCCCAGGGCCCCATTGCTCCCCAGGACCCCATTGCTCCCCAGGGCCCCATTGCTCCCCAGGACCCCCCTGCTCCCAAGGACTGCGTTGTTCCCCAGGACTCCACTGCTCCCCAGGACCCCATGGACCCCACTGCTTCCCAGGACCCCACTGCTCCCAAGGACTCCGTTGTTCCCCAGGACCCCATTACTCCCCAGGACCCCACTGCTCCCCAGGACCCCAAGGACCCCATTGTTCCCCAGGACCCCACTGCTCCCCAGGACCCCATTGTTCCCCAGGACCCCACTGCTCCCCAGGACCCCACTGCTCCCAAGGACTGCGTTGTTCCCCAGGACTCCACTGTTCCCCAGGACCCCAAGGACCCCGCTGCTCCCCAGGGCCCCATTGCTCCCAAGGACCCCGCTGTTCCCCAGGACCCCGCTGTTCCCCAGGACCCCATTTCTCCCCAGGACCCCGCTGCTCCCCAGGGCCCCGCTGCTCCCTGTCTCACTCCAGCTTTCTCTGTGGCTCGGGGGCCGTGCTGAGCACGCCCTGGGTGCTGAGCCCGCGGCCGCCCCGCGAGCTGAACGTCCCCTGCAGCACAAAGCCGTTGGCCAAGGAGAGCTTCCCCTGCGGAAAGAGATCAAAATTTAATTTAAATTGTCCATTCTATTCACTATCCATTTTTAAAAAATCACATATTGACCAAGTATAAATTACATTTTTTAAAAATTAATTAATTTACACACCGTTTTATACACTATGTATTTCAATTCCTCTACATCAATTCTCTATTCAATTCTCGATTATTATTAAATTCTTTGTTGTTAAATGCTCCTCTTTTAGTAAATTTTCTATTATTAAATTTTCTTTTGATTAAATGTTTTTATTATTAAATTCCCATTCATTATTAAATTCTCTATCATTAAATTCCCTTTTTATTATTAAAACCTCTATTATTAAATTACTTTTTTAGTATTAAATTCCAGAGAGCTTTCTCTGCTGAAAAATCTGGACTTATAAATTAAATTAAAAACTATAAATTTCATTAATTTTAAAAATTTACTTACTTCAATTTCTCTACATGAATTCTCTATTCAAGTCTCAATTATTATTAAATTCTTTGTAACTCAATCAAAAATGTCCCATAAACCCCAATATAATCATAAAAATTCAAGGAAAAATATCCCATAAAACTCAACCAAAAACCCCCCAAAAATTCCCAAAAACTCTACCAAAAATGTCCCTTAAAACCCAATAAAAAACCAATCAAAAAAACTCCAATAACTCAATCAAAAATGTCCCATAAAACCCAACAAAAACCCCAAAAAAAAAAGAAAAAAAAAATCCCAAAATCTCAACCAAATATGTCTCATAAAACCCTAATAAAACCCAAGAAAAAAAAATAAACAAAAAACAAGAAGTCAACCAAAAATGTCCAAAAAACCCCAATGAAATCCCAACCAAAAAAACCCCAAAAACTCAATTAAAAATGTTATTTTAAAACCCAATTTAAAAACCCCAAAAAAGGAGAAAAAATCCCCAAACCTCAACCAAAAATGTCCTGTAAGACCCAATAAAAACCTCAAAAACTCGACAAGAAATGTCCCATAAAACCCAACAAAAATCCAACAAAAAAATCCCAGAAAACTCAACTAAAAATGTTCCATAAATCCAATTAAAAACTCTCAAAAAAGAGTAAAAAATATCCCAAAACCTCAACCAGGAATATCCCAAAAACCCCAAGAAAATAAAACCTTAAAACTCAACCCAAAAAACCCAAACCAACCAAACCTGAAGAAACTAAAACATGAAAATCCTAAATTATTCCCAAAATTCCCAACATTTCTCGCTGCAGCTTTCCTTCCGTGCTAAATATTCCAGAAATTTGGAAAATTTGGGGTTTTTTTCCAAATTCCAGAAATTTGGAAAATTCCAGAAATTTGGAAAATTCCAACCTTTCCAACAAACGTCAGCTCTTCCGTGAAATTCCCTTCGTAGACGGAGTCGTCTTCCAGGAGCAAAATTCCTGAACCCTTGGGATGAAAAGAAAAATCAGGAATTCATGGAATGAACTTCCCACCTGGTCCAATCCATCCCGGAAAAATTTACGGGATGCAGATTCCAAGAATTATTTTTTTTAAAGCCAAACATGATCTCTCAATGTTTGGGAGAAGCTCCAAGAAAACCCACGGAGAAGGAGGTGAGGGAACTTGGAGCAAGAAAATTATTCCATGGATTTTCCATGGAAAAGGAACAAAAAACCAGGAAAAGCCACCAAGGATTGGCACGGGGTCAAACCCCAGTCCTGGGGTATTTTAGGGAATTCTTTGGGAAATGATTCCAAGAAAACAGCGACTGTGTGGAATTCCCTGTGGGAATGGGATCCAGAAGGATCAAAATCATCCTGGAAAAATTTATGGGATGCAGACTCCAAGATTTATTTTTTTTAAAGCCAAACATCATCTCTCAACGTTTGGGAGAAGCTCCAAGAAAACCCACGGAGGAGGAGGTGAGGAAACTTGGAACATGAAAATTATTCCATGGATTTTCCATGGAAAAAACCAGGAAAAGCCACCAAGGATTGGCACGGGGTCAAACTCGTGTGTTCCCAATCCTGGGATATTTTAGGGAATTCTTTGGGAAATGATTCCAAGAAAACAGCGACTGTGTGGAATTCCCTGTGGGAATGGGATCCAGAAGGATCAAAATCATCCTGGAAAAATCGATGGGATGCAATTCCAAGAATTATTTTTTTTTTCAAAGCCAAACATCATCTCTCAATGTTTGGGAGAAGCTCCAAGAAAACCCATGGAGAAGGAGGTGAGGAAACTTGGAGCAAGAAAATTATTCCATGGATTTTCCATGGAAAAGGAACAAAAAAACCAGGAAAAGCCACCAAGGATTGGCACGGGGTCAGACTCGTGGTGCTCCCAATCCTGGGGTATTTTAGGGAATTCTTTGGGAAATTATTCCAAGAAAACAGCAACTGTGTGGAATTCCCTGTGGGAATGGGATCCAGAAGGATCAAAATCATCCCGGAAAAATCGATGGGATGCAGATTCCAAGATTTATTTTTTTTAAAGTCAAACATCATCTCCCAATGTTTGGGAGAAGCTCCAAGAAAACCCATGGAGAAGGAGGTGAGAAAACTTGGAGCAAGAAAATTATTCCATGGATTTTCCATGGAAAAGGAACAAAAAACCAGGAAAAGCCACCAAGGATTGGCACGGGGTCAAACCCCAATCCTGGGGTATTTTAGGGAATTCTTTGGGAAATGATTCCAAGAGAACAGCGACTGTGTGGAATTCCCTGTGGGAATGGGATCCAGAAGGATCAAAATCATCCTGGAAAAATCAATGGGATGCAATTCCAAGAATTATTTTTTTTAAATAAACATCATCTCTCAATGTTTGGGAGAAGCTCCAAGAAAACCCACGGAGAAGGAGGTGAGGAAACTTGGAGCATGAAAATTATTCCATGGATTTTCCATGGAAAAAAACAGGAAAAGCCACCAAGGATTGGCACAGGGTCAGACTCGTGGTGTTCCCAATCCTGGGGTATTTTAGGGAATTCTTTGGGAAATGATTCCAAGAAAACAGCGACTGTGTGGAATTCCCTGTGGGAAAGGGATCCAAAAGGATCAAAATCATCCTGGAAAAATCGATGGGATGCAGATTCCAAGAATTATTTTTTTTAAATAAACATCATCTCTCAATGTTTGGGAGAAGCTCCAAGAAAACCCACGGAGAAGGAGGTGAGGAAACTTGGAACAAGAAAATTATTCCATGGATTTTCCATGGAAAAGGAACAAAAAACCAGGAAAAGCCACCAAGGATTGGCACGGGGTCAAACTCGTGGCGTTCCCAATCTTGGGATATTTTAGGGAATTCTTTGGGAAATTATTCCAAGAAAACAGCAACTGTGTGGAATTCCCTGTGGGAAGGGATCCAAAAGGATCAAAATCCAACTCCTGGCATAGGAGGAATCCCAAGAATCCCTGGAAAATTCCAGAGCTCTGGTAGTGTTGGGAATGGGCCAATTCCATGGGAAATTATTCCAGGGAATAATTCACAGGGAATTTTCTGCCCACTGGGATTTATTCCACAAAGGTTTCTTCATCCCCAAACCAGCTGGGATCACTTCCAGAGCTGGAATGTTTTCTTCAGGAATGAAACACCCCAAAAAACTGAACCAAAAATGTCTCATAAAGCCCAAGAGAGAACCCAAAAAATGAGGAAAAAATGAGGAAAAAATCCCAAAAACTCGATAAAAAATGTCCCATCAAATCCAAAAATAAACCCAAAAAAAGGAGAAAAAAAATCACAAAAATTCTGTAAAAATGTCCCATCAAATCCAAAAATAAACCCAAAAAAAGGAGAAAAAAATCACAAGAACTCCATAAAAAATGTCCCATCAAATCCAAAAATAAACCCAAAAAAAGGAGAAAAAAAATCACAAGAACTCTGTAAAATTGTCCCATCAAATCCAATAAAAAACACAACAAAGAAAAAAAAAATCCCAAAACCTCAACCAAAAATGTCTCATAAAACCCAATAAAAACCATTTTTCCCTAATTTGGGAAGTGGCAATGGGGCTGTTGGGTTTTTTTAAGGATATTTGTTTTTAGGGTTGGTTTTTTTTACAGATGTTTTTATTCCAATGCCAATTCCCTTTGCTTTCCCCACTAAATTCCCAACTTTCCATGAACTGGATGGGTGAATTGCCAGTGGAAAATAAGGATTTCATGATTTCCAGGAAAGATGGAATGTTATGGAATTCTTGGAATGGTTTGGGTTGGAAGGGACGTTCAGGATCTCCCACTGTCCCAGGGTGCTCCAACCTGGCCTTGGACATTCCAGGGATCCAGGGGCTGCCACAAATCTCTGGGAATTCCATCCCAACCCCTCCAATCCAGGAATTCCTTCCCAATATCCCATAAATCCCTCTGGAAAGGGAGAAGAAACAAGACTTAACCAAGACCTTGTTCTTCCAAACCATGATGGGAAAATCATGGAATATCCTTGAAGGGATAATGATCCAAATCCAACCCCCGGCCTTGCACAGAGATCCCAACAATCCCATCCATTCCTGGAGTTTTCCAAACATTCCTGGAGCTCTGGCAGCCTTTGGAATGTTCCCATTCCTTTGGGAATGTCCATTCTGAGCACCCACTGGGGGCAGAACCTTTCCCTGATCTCCAACCCTCTTTGTCCTCCAGGATGATCCAAATCCAACCCCCGGCCTTGCACGGACATCCCAACAATCCCACCCTTTCCTGGAGTTTTCCAAACATTCCTGGAGCTCTGGGAGCCTTTGGAATGTGCCCATTCCCTTGGGAATGTCCATCCTGAGCACACTCTGGGGGCAGAACCTTTCCCTGATCTCCAACCCTCTTTGTCCTCCAGGATGAATTTGGGAATGAAACCTCAGCCTCACCCTCGGCAGTGGATTCCCCATCCCAGGAATTCCCAGATTGCCGGGACCCAGCACATCCCCCTGGCTGTCCTGAGCAGCCCAGACCCTGCCAGGGGGCTCAGGGACCCTGGCACAGAGCCCAAAATGCCCCTGTGGGTTTGATTATGGCCCGTGGAGCAAATCACCAACCTTGTATGAAGATCAGCAAGCCACAAGAGTTTAAGTAGAATATCAGTGAAGTTATCACAGGGTGAATTATGCATTTTGGGATTTTGGTACAGGGGGGTTATGGAGGCAAGATGGAGGAATCTGGGTGTGTCCAGCCTTTCTCCTTCTTCTTCTTGGCCTCCATCTCCTGCTGTGATGGTGGCACTCACAGATTGGTTTGGATTAGAAGCTCAGTGTCTGACACAGGTGATGGGCATTGGGGAGTAATTATAAACATTGTACATGTAGTTTGTAGTATAAAGACACAACACCACCCCGGGGGCAGGCAGAGTGCCTGGACTGTCCTGCTGGATGCACCTCGGCAGGGCAGGAGAAAATTTTTTATAGATGAGATAAAATAAACAACCTTGAGACCGAGAGATGAAGAGCTCTGACTCCTTCTTTAAGCGCCGGGCTGGGAAAACAGACTCTGGAACTTTTCTCGGGGTCACTCTGACAAACCAATGATCCCGACACCAGATTCCATGGAAATCTTGGACTCACCACCATTTTACCCGCATGGAATGTCCTCTGGTAGCAGAGCCCTGACTGGGTCACCACGATGCCTTCTCCGTGTCTGTGGTCATCCGACCACATCCCGATGTACCTCTCCCCTCTGGAACGCAAGGAAATCCCGAGTGATGGATGTTCCCACTTTTCCCAGCTCTCAATCCATCAGATTTGTCCTGCCCAGGGTGGTTTTTCCTGACACAACACTCCAGGCTGGATGTCCCACACAAACTGAGCTCCGGGGATGTTCTCCAAGAAATTCAATCCTTACATCCCCAACCATCCATCCCAAATCTCCAGGATTTATCCCACCAAACCCAAAGCTGTCCCGTGTCATGGATATATTTTATGATAAATCTTTTTGCCAGGATCTTTTGTCCTGAGAAGCTGGGAAGTTTCAGCTTCTCCATGTTTTGCTGCTTTGGAATGTGATTTGGAGAATTGTTTACTCAGCACGTGAAATTGTTTCTACTTCATGACCAATGACAGACAGCTGCGCTGAGGCTGGGAGCAGCCACAAGATTTTATTTTCATTCCTTTCTTTTCCTTGCTATCCTTCTGATGAAATCCTTTCTTCTATTCTTTTAGTATAGATTTAATATATAATTTTCCTTCAATATAATATATATAATAAAATAATAATTCAGCCTTCTGAAACATGGAGTCAAATTCTCATCTCTTCCCTCATCCTGGGGACCCACAACAATTAATAACCAGAGCCCTGTGTCACAGACATATTTTATGAAAAATCTTTTCCTCAGGATTTTTCTCCTGAGAAGCTGAGAGGCCTCAGAAATGAAATGTAAACATTGATTATCTGCTGCTGTGGAATGCAACAGGTGCATCTGGGATTGGGCTCATGTGGTTGTTTTTAATTAATGGCCAATCACAGTCAGCTGGCTCAGACTCTCTGCTCAGTCACAAAATTTAATTTTCATCCCTTTCTATTCCTTTCCTGCCTTCTGATGAAATCCTTTCTTCTATTCTTTTAGTATAGATTTAATACATCATTTTCTTTCCATATAATATGTATGATAAAACAATAAATCAGCCTTCTGAAACATGGAGTCAAGATTCTCATCTCTTCCCTTGCCTGCAAATTCAACATTCCCACACCTCAGGTCCATCCCCCTTTACCTCTCCTTGTCATCCCAGACTCCGTATCCGTTCTTTTTGTCGTTTTCCCACTGTCCCGTGTATTTGAAGGGATGCTCAGCCGAGAAGTTCTCCAGGATCCCAAAACCCTGGCGCACGTTGTCCTTGAAGTAGCCCCTGTAGACCAGGTCATTCCCATACCTGCAGGAAGAGAGATGGAATTCCAGCCTGGGAATATCTGACAGCTACTCCTGGAGTAGAAAACCAGGGAAGCGAGGAGATCAGGCTCATCCTTCTCGAAATATTCCAAAGATTTTTCTGACGGCGCTGAAGTGGATCCTTGTTTGCTGTTGGGAATGTGCATCACCCAAACCAGACATTCCAGAGCTTCCCAGATTATCCAAGGACTCAACACACGGGCTTGGAGGTGTCCTGGGAGAGGCCACCCAGGCCTTGACCTCTCACCAGCCTGGGCACAGGAAGCTCTGGTGAATCCAGGCTGGAAAATCGGATCCATAGGAGAGAGGCCAAGCTTGGATGCAGCTCTCTGTGGTGGCCACCAGCCCTTCCCTGGACTTCCCTGGACAAATCAGACATTCCAGAGCTTCCCAAATTATCCAAGGACTCAACACATGGGCTTGGAGGTGTCCTGAGAGAGGCCATCCAGGCCTTGACCTCCCACCAGCCTGGGCACAGGAAGCTCTGGTGAATCCAGGCTGGAAAAGTGGATCCATAGGAGAGAGGCCAAGCTTGGATGCAGCTCTCTGTGGTGGCCACCAGCCCTTCCCTGGATTGGTCCCTCTGGGAAGAGCAGCTCCGAGATAAACGAAGGAGCAGAACATCCAGGCTGGAGGACAGGCCTATCCCACAGGCCTATCCCAGCTGGAATGTTGGGTCTGTCCCACATGGCATGGAGAAATCAGGGACAGGGATGAGCAGGAACCAGGGGCAGCCCAGTGTGCCCAGTGGCCAAAGAATTAGAGGTGGCCTCAGAAGAGAAAATTCCAGGGAAACCTCAGAGCCCTTTCCAGGGCCTGGAGGGGCTCCAGGAGAGCTGGAGAGGGACTGGGGACAAGGGATGGAGGGACAGGACACATGGAATGGCTCCCAGTGCCAGAGGGCAGGGATGGGTGGGAGATTGGGAATTCCTGGCTGGGATGGAATTCCCAGAGCAGCTGTGGCTGCCCCTGGATCCCTGGCAGTGCCCAAGGCCAGGCTGGAGCACCCTGGGACAGTGGGAGGTGTCCCTGCCCATGGAATGGCATCATCCTTAAGCTCCCAAACAATTCTGGAATTCTAAATGCCCACAAAGCATTTCCAGACCAGGCTGCAAAGGCATCAGGGAACATTTCCCACTTTAAATCCCTGGAATCCACCCTGGATTTTACTTACTCACAGATTCCATAGCCCCTCATCTTGCCCTGGTACCAGTGGCACTTGTAGCAGTCGTAGCGATCCTCGGCGCGCTGCGGGACCAGGCAGATCCCAAACCTGCCAGGGGCACATGGAAAATAAAAATCAACATGGAAAAAAAGTCAACATGGAAAAATGGAAATTACATTGTAGTGGATGAAGTCTAAAAACCAATTTGAATTTCATGGGATTTTTTTTTTCTATAAAAACTCATGACGTGAGGTTTTTAAAAGGATCTAAAAATAACTTTAGGACACTTCCTAGGAATAAATTCCCATGGATTTTGGGGATCTGGGATCAGATTCCAACCGGATGGAAATGTCTCCATGGAAAAGGTCAGCACAGGAAACAGTAACTCCAATGTAATGGATGAAGTCTAAAAACCAACTGGAATTTCATGCGATATTCTTTTGTATATAAACTCCTCACGTGAGGTTTATAAAAGAACCTAAAAATAACTTTTAAGACACTTCCTAGGAATAAATTCCCATGGATTTTGGGGATCTGGGATCAGATTCCAACTGGATGGAAATGTCTCCATGGAAAAGGTCAGCACAGAAAACAGCAACTCCATTGTAGTGGATGAAGTTTAAAAACCAATTTGAATTTGAATGGAATTGGGTTTTTTCTGTAAAACTCCTCATTTAAGTGAGATGTATTAAAGGATCTAAAAATAACTTTTAAGACACTCCCTAGGAATAAATTCCCATGGATTTTGGGGATCTGGGATCAGATTCCAACTGGATGGAAAGGTCTGCATGGAAAAGGTCAGCACAGAAAACAGCAACTCCATTGTAGTGGATGAAGTTTAAAAACCAACTGGAATTTCATGGGATTGGATTTTTTCTGTAAAACTCCTCAACTAAGTGAGATGTATTAAAGGATCTGAAAATAACTTTAAGACACTTCCTAGGAATAAATTCCCATGGATTTGGGGATCTGGGATCAGATTCCAACAGGATGGAAATGTCTCCATGGAAAAGGTCAGCACAGAAAACAGCAACTCCATTGTAGTGGATGAAGTTTAAAAACCAATTAGAATTTCATGGGATTTTTCTTTCTATATAAACTCCTCATGTGAGGTTTTTAAAAGGATCTAAAATTAACTTTAAGACACTTCCTAGGAATAAATTCCCATGGATTATGGGGATCTGGGATCAGATTCCAACTGGATGGAAATGTCTCCATGGAAAAGGTCAACACAGAAAACAGAAACTCCATTGTAGTGGATGAAGTTTAAAAACCAACTGGAATTTCATGGGATTGGGTTTTTTCTGTAAAACTCCTCATTTAAATGAGGTTTATAAAAGGATCTAAAAATAACTTTTAAGACTCTTCCTAGGAATAAATTCCCATGGATTTGGGGATCTGGGATCAGATTCCAGCTGGATGGAAATGTCTCCATGGAAAAGGTCAGCACAGAAAACAGCAACTCCATTGTAAAGCATGAAGTTTAAAAACCAATTTGAATTTCATGGGATTGGGGTTTTTTCTGTAAAACTCCTCATTTAACTGAGATGTATTAAAGGATCTGAAAATAACTTTTAAGACTTTTCCTAGGAATAAATTCCCATGGATTTTGGGATCTGGGATCAAGTTCCAGCTGGATGGAAATGTCTCCATGGAAAAGGTCAGCACAGAAAACAGAAACTCCATTGTAGTGGATGAAGTTTAAAAACCAATTAGAATTTCATGGGATTTTTCTTTCTATATAAACTCCTCATGTGAGGTTTTTAAAAGGATCTAAAATTAACTTTAAAACACTTCCTAGGAAAAAATTCCCATCGATTTTAGGGATCTGGAATCAGATTCCAACCACATGGAAATGTCTCCATGGAAAAGGTCAGCACAGAAAACAGCAACTCCATTGTAGTGGATGAAGTTTAAAAACCAACTGGAATTTGAATGGGATTGGGTTTTTTCTGTAAAACTCCTCATTTAAGTGAGATGTATTAAAGGATCTAAAAATAACTTTTAAGACACTTCCTAGGAATAAATTCCCATGGATTTGGGAATCTGGGATCAGATTCCAACCAGATGGAAATGTCTCCATGGAAAAGGTCAGCACAGAAAACAGCCAACTCCATTGTAATGGATGAAGTTTAAAAACCAATTAGAATTTCATGGGATTTTTCTTTCTATATAAACTCCTCATGTGAGGTTTTTAAAAGGATCTAAAATTAACTTTAAGACACTTCCTAGTAATAAATTCCCATGGATTTTGGGGATCTGGGATCAGATTCCAACAGGATGGAAAGGTCTCCATGGAAAAGGTCAGCACAGAAAACAGCAACTCCATTGTAGTGGATGAAGTTTAAAAACCAACTGGAATTTCATGGGATTGGGGTTTTTTCTGTAAAACTCCTCATTTAAGTGAGGTTTATAAAAGGACCTAAAAGTAACTTTAAGACTCTTCCTAGGAATAGATTCCCATGGATTTGGAAATCTGGGATCAGATTCCAACCAGATGGAAATGTCTCCATGGAAAAGGTCAGCACAGAAAACAGCAACTCCATTGTAGTGGATGAAGTTTAAAAACCAACTGGAATTTCATGGGATTTTTCTTTCTATATAAACTCCTCATGTGAGGTTTTTAAAAGGATCTAAAATTAACTTTAAGACACTTCCTAGTAATAAATTCTCATGGATTTTGGGGATCTGGGATCAGATTCCAACCAGCTGGAAATGTCTCCATGGAAAAGGTCAGCACAGAAAACAGCAACTCCATTGTAGTGGATGAAGTTTAAAAACCAACTGGAATTTCATGGGATTGGATTTTTTCTGTAAAACTCCTCAACTAAGTGAGATGTATTAAAGGATCTGAAAATAACTTTAAGACACTTCCTAGGAATAAATTCCCATGGATTTGGGGATCTGGGATCAGATTCCAACCAGATGGAAATGTCTCCATGGAAAAGGTCAGCACAGAAAACAGCAACTCCATTGTAGTGGATGAAGTTTAAAAACCAATTTGAATTTCATGGGATTGGGGTATTTTCTGTAAAACTCCTCATTTAAGTGAGCTTTATAAAAGGATCTAGAAATAACTTTTAAGACACTTCCTAGGAATAAATTCCCATGGATTTTGGGGATCTGGGATCAGATTCCAGCTGGATGGAAATGTCTGCATGGAAAAGGTCAGCACAGAAAACAGCAACTCCATTGCAGCAGATTAAGTTCAAAAACCAAGGATTGTCCAAATTCCCAGTGTTTTTGTGCTTGGATCAGCCCTACCTGGGACACTTCTCCCAGGTGCCACTGGGCTTTTCCAAAGGAAAACTCATCCCTCTGGGAGCTGCACTCCCAGATCCTCATTGTTCCTTCTCCAGAGCTTCTTTCAGTGCTGTTTTCCCCTCTTTCCCCCTTTCCCATTTTAGGGGCTGAGTTAAATGTTCTGGGATTCCAATACAAAGTGTTCAGGATATTTTTCCCAACCTTGGAACAATGAGGAATCCTAAACTCCTATATCTAATAAAATTGAGATAAATGATACTTGAGTTTCACAGATTGGTTTCTTAAATCGTGAGGAAAAACTCATTTAAGTGAGATTTTAAAGGGATCTAAAAACAACTTTAAGACACTTCCTAGGAATAAATCCTCACAGATTTTGGGATCAGATTCCAGGTCCTGGGGTCAGTCAGTGTCAGTCCCCTCCCTCCAGCTTCCAACCTCTGGCAGGAGCCATCCCAGTTTCTTTCCAAAGCAGGGAATATCCCATTTTTCCAAGGCTTACCCGTGCTCCAGGCCCTCCTGGAAATCCCCGACGTGGTTGCGTCCATCGCGCCACTTCAGCGTCCCCCTGGAACACAGATTCCAGAATTCCCCCAAATCCCAAATATCCTCCCTGTACAAACTGCTGATCCCAGAATTCCCCAAAATCCCAAATATTCCCCACATGGCTGCATCCATCGCGCCTCTTCAGCGTCCCCCTGGAACACAAGGAATTCTCTCACAAGGGACACCACAACATTCCCAGATGGAACAGCACCTACTAAAGCCCAATTACCCCAAATCCCAAATATCCTGCCTGTATGAACTGCTGATCCCAGAATTACCCCAAATCCCAAATATCCTCCCCATTACAGCAGCCAATCTCAGAATTACCCAAAACCCCAAATATCCTCCCCATTACAGCAGCCAATCTCAGAATTTCCCAAAATCCCAAATATCCTCCTGGTCAGAGCTGCTGATCCCAGAACTACCCCAAATCCCAAATATCCTGGTCAGAGCTGCTGATCTCAGAATTCCCTAAAATCCTAAATATCCTCCCTGTACAAACTGCTGATCCCAGAATTCCCCAAAATCCCAAATATTCCCCACATGGCTGCGTCCATGGCGCCACTTCAGCGTCCCCCTGGAACACAAGGAATTCTCTCACAAGGGACATCACAACATTCCCACCTGGAACAGCACCTACTAAAGCCCAATTACCCCAAATCCCAAATATCCTGCCTATATGAACTGCTGATCCCAGAATTACCCCAAATCCCAAATATCCTCCCCATTACAGCAGCTGATCACAAAATTACCCAAAATCCCAAATATCCTCCCCATTACAGCAGCTGATCACAAAATTACCCAAAATCCCAAATATCCTCCCCATTACAGCAGCTGACCCCAGAACTACCCAAAATCCCAAATATCCTCCTGGTCAGAGCTGCTGATCTCAGAATCCCCCAAAATGCCAAATATCCTCCCCATTACAGCAGCCAATCTCAGAATTACCCAAAATCCCAAATATCCTCCCAGGGAGAGCAGCTGATCTCAGGATTTCCCAAAATCCCAAATATCCTTCTGGTCAGAGCTGCTGACCCCAGAACTACCCCAAATCCCAAATATCCTGGTCAGAGCTGCTGATCTCAGAATTCCCTAAAATCCCAAATATCCTCCCTGTACAAACTGCTGATCTCAGAATTACCCAAAATCCCAAATATCTTCCCAACGAGATCCCAGAATTCCCCAAAATCCCAAATATTCCCCACATGGCTGCGTCCATGGCGCCACTGCAGCGTCCCCCTGGAACACAAGGAATTCTCTCACAAGGGACATCACAACATTCCCACGTGGAACAGCACCTACTAAAGCCCAGCCTAAATATTTAGGACAATTAAAGCCCAGCCTAAATATTTAGACCAGCTTAGATGGAAGGTGCCCATGGCAGGGGGGTGGAATTGGATCTTTCCCAAAGTTCCTTCCGACCCAAACCATTCCCAGATTTTATGGCAAACATCCAAAATGCTCCTCGGAGGACAGAGACACAAAAGGCCCCCCCCAGGCCTTGGTTTCCAGCAGGAGGATTTAATCCCAGAATGTTTTCCTGCTCTGGGCTGAGTGGCAAGAATCCATTCCATTCCCTAATCCCAAAAGTATTTTCCGGGGGTGCTGCCTCGTGCCTTGAGGACCTTGCACCTGATCCTGAATTAATTACAGGGATTAATCCAGCTGGAGCTCCTGCCTGGCCCAGCCCCGTGGACACGGCTGACGAGGAGGACGGGAGACATTGCTCACCCAATGATGATGGACAAGTCTCAGATTTATTGATTAACAGGCACACTTTTATAATCACAGTAATGAGGCTCACACACATTGCAAAAGTAGAGCTCACCATGGGTCAGCTATAAAAAATCAGTCCCACCTTTCTCAGGATGTTTGTGGCTTCTTTTTTACCTCCTGCTATCACAGATTTTCTTGAACAGTTTCTTGCTCAAAGGAACCGTGTCCCTGAATTAGGCAGCTGTTGCTTTCCTAGCTGTATTTTCTCACATCTCTCATGGACTATGTCTCAACAAAAATCTGTCCACAATGATCGACAAGTCTCAGATTTATTGATTAACAGGCACGCTTTTATAATCACACTAATAAGGCTCACACATATTGCAAAAGTAGAGCTCACTATTGGTCAGCTATAAAAAGTCAGTCCCACCTTTCTCAGGATGTTTGTGGCTTCTTTTTTCCCTCCTGTTATCACAGATTTTCTTAAACAGCTTCTTGCTCAAGGAAACCGTGTCCCTGGATTAGGCAGCTGTTGCTTTCCTAGCTGTATTTTCTCACGTCTCTTTTCCATGGACTATGTCTCAATAAAAAACTGTCCACAATGATCAATAAGTCTCAGATTTATTGATTAACAGGCACGCTTTTATAATCACACTAATAAGGCTCATACATACTGCAAAAATAGAGCTCACTATTGGTCGCTATAAAAAATCAGTCCCACCTTCTTTTTCCCTCCTGTTATCACAGATTTTCTTAAACAGCTTCTTGCTCAAAGGAACCGTGTCCCTGGATTAGGCAGCTGTTGCTTTCCTAGCTGTATTTTCTCACGTCTCTTTTCCCACCAACTGTGTCTCAATAAAATCTGTCCACACACGGTGACACCACAGCCTGGAATTCCAGCGGCTCAGCCACGGGGAAAACCGAGAGGAAAACCATTCCCAAGGCATCGTTCATCCCACGTTTTGTGGGGGCTGGAAAAGCCATTCCAGGAGCTGCTCCCACAGCGAGGAGAGCCGGGAATGGGCAGTGCCAGGGAAATTCCTGCCCGGCCGTGCCCGGCTCCGGAGCCGTTTCCCTCCCTCCTGGAATCCCACTGCACCCACACCCACTGAGAGAGAGCTGCAATTCCAGCCCCATCCCAGAAAACCGGATCCCTGCACATTCCCCAGCCGGACACAACGGGATCACAAAATCCTGGGATGCTTTGGCTGGGAAGGACCTTCAAGATCATCTCATGTCCCATGGGCAGGGACACCTCCCACTGTCCCAGGGGGATCCAAGTGTCCATCCGGGCCTTGGGATCCAGGGGCAGCCACAGCTGCTCTGGGAATTCCATCCCAGCTCCTCCCCACCCTCCCAGCCAGGAATTCCTGCCCAAATTGAGTTTATGGATCTTGAGCTTGGAATTAAGGGTGGGAATTAGGTTGAGGCAATATCAGGGATTTGAGGAATTCTGAGCTCCTTTTGGAGCTGGAGGCCAAGGCTTTGGAATCCCTCAGGAATGCTGGAATATTTTCCCTCCACACTGATGCCAAGCTCATCTCTTTTACCTCAAAATCCCAACTGGAACAATTCAAAATCATGAAATGATGGAATTTTTGGGGTTGGATGGGATCTTCAAGAACATCCATTTCCAGCCCCATGCCAGGGACATTTCCCACTATCCCAGGGTGCTCCAGCCTGGCCTTGGACATTCCATGGATCCAGGGGCAGCCACAGCTGCTCTGGGAATTCCATCCCAGCCCCTCCCCACCCTCCCAGCCAGGAATTCTTTCCCAACATTGAATCCAAACCTCCTCTGGGTCGGTTTGCCAGGAGATGGTGCAACACCAAAACCGTGAGGAGGTTGTTTGACTTTCACCCGGGTTGTTGTTTCAAACACCTCCACGAGAGTGGCTCTTTTCCAAGTTTTCCAGAGGATTGGTTGGATGTGTTTGAAATTTCAATATTGTAATTTTAATTTAAAATTAAACCTCCTTTGGCTTTGTGGGTCTGAATGGAAAACGGGAGCAGCCAAAGGGGGTGAGGGAGCAGCTGGAGCTGGGCCAGGTTTAAGTTGGATTTTAGGGAAAATTGTTCCACCAGAGGGTGTTGGGCACTGAACATTGCCCAGGGAATGGGCACATTCCCAAGGCTGCCCCAGGAGTTTGGACAGGGTGGGGTTGTTGGGATCTGCACAGGGCTTGATCCCTGTGAGCCCTTCCCACTCAGGATATTCCATAATTTCACGTCTGCTCCAGGCACAGGGATGTTTAAGCCACATGTGAGTGGGAGTGTGGCCTTCTCCCAGCCCAGGTCACCTGAAATTCCAGGACAGGCACTGGGGAACTCTGGAATTCCAGGACAGGCAGAATGGAGCTGGATGTTTTTGCCAAAGAGCCCAAATTCCCACTCCCACAGCTCCGCTCACGCGCTCCTCCCTCGGAAATCCCAGAGCAGCCACCAAGGCCAGGACGCTGCTCTGGAACCTTCCAGCAACAAAAACCACAGCAGAGGAATTCCAGGAGTGGGAAGGGAACTCAAATCCAAGGAATTGAATAAAACTCCCTGAATTCTGCCAGAAATTTCCTGGGATGCCTCACCCAAGTCACTGCAATGGGGTGGGCAGGAGAGGTTTGGATTAATCCCAGTTTTCCAGCCCTAAGGCAGGAGAGGACAAAAGCCAGGAGATGGTTTTGAGGGAGTGAAGGTGGGGATGACCCAAAGCTCTCCTGCCCTAAACGCTCCTTCAGAGCTGTTCCAGGGCACGGCACAATCTCTTCCATGGAATATTCAGGATTCAGTTCTGGATTTGGGGCTGGAACTGGATCCAAATCCTTTCCAAGCCGTTTATATTCTGGATTCTTTCATTATTTTAAGCCTCTCTCAAAGTGAGTCTCTCTCCATCCTTTTTCCTTCCAGAGGAAACTGTGTAAAACTCATGGGAAATAAAATTTCCCAATGTTTGGGTGGCTGAGGAGCTTGGTCATATTCCAGGTTTCTTCCCCAAAATAACCAGAGCGTTCTCTATCCTATGTCCAAGAAATTTTGCTCAGGAACCTTTGATTTACAGACATTCCCTCCCTTAAACTTGGATTTACTGAACATTTCCCAATGTTCCCATTTTAGCTCCTTTTGGATTTAAGCTTTTCTTAATTCCTGGGATAAAAGTTTGCATGTTTCAAGTTTGGATAAAGTTCAAAGAGATTTTGCTAGAAGAGAATAAACAAAAATAAATATAAATAAAATATATAAATAAAATATATAAATAAAATTCTCCCCAAAGGGTTTTTAATGGGGATTCTCCTCATCGTGAGGGTGAGATTTTCATACCCCAGGCTGAGATCTTGATGTTAGGCCAAGCCTAAATCCTAACTAGAGGCACCAGCTCATGCAGCACCCTCAGGGTGACCAACACCACGTTTTTGAGACAGTGTTTAGGATTTAATCCATAAACCACCAATGAGATGTCCACAATAAATCCCAAATTTTAGGACTCAGGCTTTGCTACACCTGCTCGCCAGGCCAGAATTCCCTCTGGGAATGAGTGAGGCAGGAATCAAAGAGCCGGGCCTGGATTCACATCCACAACATCATTAAGAATCAAATTTTTACCCTATCCCCACCCTGGAAGTGCCCAAAAAAGGAACAGACCCATGGTGAGGTGGTTGAGTGACCTTGGAGATCTTTCCCAACATTTTTGGAAATGCCAAACCAGCACTTCCAACCCTATTCCTGCTTGGAAAAGAGGCCTAAGAAGTTCCTTTCCAGAGCCACTCACCCTCATAGGTGGCCCCACGAAGCCTGCCCAGAAAAGCAGCAGCTCCTTCATGAGTGACCTGGAGAGGTTTGGGTTGACCTTGGAGATCTTTCCCAACCTTCACAGAAACACCAAACCACCACTTCCAACCTTATTCCCACTTGGAAAAGAGGCCTAAAAGGTTCCTTCCCAGAGCCACTCACCCTCATGGGTGGCCACCCTGAGCCTGCCCTGAAAAGGAGCAGCCCCTTCATGAGTGACCTGGAGAGGTTTGGGTTGACCTTGGAGATCTCTCCCAACCTTCACAGAAACTCCGAACCAGCACTTCCAACCTTATTCCCACTAGGAAAAGGTGCTCAGAAGGTTCCTTACTTGCCATGGGGTTTCCCCCAGAGCCACTCTCCCTCGTAGGTGGCCACCCTGAGCCTGCCCAGAAAAGCAGCAGCGCCTTCATGAGTGACCTGGAGAAGTTCGGGTTGACCTTGGAGATCTTTCCCAACCTTCATAGAAACTCCAAACCACCACTTCCAACATTATTCCCACTTGGAAAAGAGGCCTAAAAGGTTCCTTCCCAGAGCCTCTTGCCTTCATAGGTGGCCACCCTGAGCCTGCCCTGAAAAGGAGCAGCCCCTTCAAGAGTGACCTGGAGATCTTTCCTAACCTTCACAGAAACTCTGAACCAGCACTTCCAACCTTATTCCCACTTGGAAAAGGTGCCCAGAAGGTTCCTTACTTGCCATGGGGCTTCCCCCAGAGCCACTCTCCCTCATAGGTGGCCCCTCAGAGCCTGCTCAGAAAAGCAGCAGCTCCTTCATGATCTGTTTAAATGACCGCGAGATGTTTGACCATGGAGATCTTTCCCAACCTTCATGGAAATGCCAAACCAGCACTTCCAACCTTATTCCCGCTTGGAAAAGGGGCCCAGAGGGTTCCTTCCCAGAGCCACGTGCCCTCATAGGTGGAGCCTGCCCAGAAAAGGAGCAGTCCCTTCATGAGTGACCAGGAGAAGTTTGGGTTGACCTTGGAGATCTTTCCCAACCTTCATGGAAACTCCAAGCACTTCCAACCTTTTTCCCGTTTGGAAAAGGAGCCCAGAAGGTTCCTTACTTGCCATGGGGTTTCCCCCAGAGCCACTCTCCTTCATAGGTGGCCACTCTGAGCCTGCCTAGAAAAGGAGCAGCTCCTTCATGAGTGACCTGGAGATTTTTGGGTTGACCTTGGAGATCTTTCCCAACCTTCATAGGAACTCCAAACCACCACTTCCAACCTTATTCCCACTTGGAAAAGGGGCGCAAAAAGTTCCTTCCCAGAGCCTCTTGCCCTCATAGGTGGCCACCCTGAGCCTGCCCAAAAAGGAGCAGCCCCTTCAAGAGTGACCTGGAGATCTTTCCCAACCTTCACAGAAACTCCAAACCACCACTTCCAACCTTATTCCTGCTTGCAAAAGGTGCCCAGAAGGTTCCTTACTTGCCATGGGGCTTCCCCCAGAGCCACTCTCCCTCATACATGGCCACCCTGAGCCTGCCCAGAAAAGCAGCAGCTCCTTCATGATCTGTTTAAATGACCGGGAGATGTTTGGGTTGACCTTGGAGATCTTTCCCAACCTTCATGGAAACTCCAAGCACTTCCAACCTTATTCCCATTTGGAAAAGGGGCCCAGAAGGTTCCTTACTTGCCATGGGGCTTCCCCCAGAGCCACTCTCCCTCGTAGGTGGCCCCACAAAGCCTGCTCAGAAAAGGAGCAGCCCCTTCAATATGTGGTCAAGTGACCTGGAGAAGTTTGGGTTGACCTTGGAGATCTTTCCCAACCTTCACGGAAACACCAAACCAGCACTTCCAACCTTATTCCCACTTGGAAAAGGTGCTCAAAAGGTTCCTTACTTGCCATGGGGCTTCCCCCAGAGCCACTCTCCCTTGTAGGTGGCCCCACAGAGCTTGCCCAGAAAAGCAGCAGCTCCTTCATGATCTGTTTAAATGACCGGGAGATGTTTGACCTTGGAGATCTTTCCCAACCTTCACAGAAACGCCAAACCACCACTTCAAACCTTATTCCCACTTGAAAAAGGAGCTCAGAAGGTTCCTTACTTGCCATGGGGCTTCCCCCAGAGCCACTCTCCCTCGTAGGTGGCCCCCCGGAGCCGCCCCTCCATGCGGAAGACGTAGGTGAAGAAGCGTCGGGACGGGGCCTCGCTGCCCTCCCCGCTGCGGCCCCAGAGAGGGAAATCGCGCTTCCCGTGGAGCGCCTGGCGCACGGCCTGCTCCAGCTTCCACCTCCACACGGCCTGCGGGCACGGAAAACGCGGAATGAGCACAAACCCCAGGAAAATCAACCGGAGACAGCTGCAGGAAAGCGGCGAGGAACTCGTGGGTTCCCATCAGAGCTCTTCCACAGGGGTTCTCCTGGAAGGTGGGTACTGCGGCAAGGCGTAAGAGCTGTGAGGGAGGAATTTCCACTGGGATGTTAAAAAAGAGGGAAAAATTTCACTTGGATATGAAAAAAAAAAAAGAAATAGAAATTCCGAGTTGATTTGCCTATGGGATAGGCCTGTCCTTCAGGAAAAGCAGCAAGAACCCTGATGGGTTCCCACCAGCATTCCTCACCAGCCATCAACTCTGAGCCACCTCTGGCCATCTAATCCAGGACTTTTTTTGGAAAAGGAGCCAAAAATCCCAACCCACCCTCACCAGAATGACAATCCTGTTTTAAATAATGAAGGGATGGGAAAATCCCAAAGCCTGACCTTCATCTGAGGGTCCTTGGTGGAGAGGACGAACGTCTCTTCCGGGGTTGTGATGCGTAGGCTGTGCCTGGGAGGGAGAGAAAAGGATGGAAAACACAATTCCCAATCCATCAGCTCTTCCCATTCCCCTCCTGGAGATCCTGGTGCTTTCCCAGGTGGTTCTTCTGGAGAGATCTCAAGTTCTCCAGGGCTGGATTAAATAATTTTGGGATTCACTGGCAATGAGTGGGATGAGAGGGAAGAGCCTCAGGTTGTGCCAAGGAAAGGTCAGGTTGGACACCAGCAGGGATTATTTCATGGAAAACATGATCAGGCATTGGAATTGCCCAGGGAGGTCTGGAGTGCCCATCCCTGGAGGTCTCCAAGGAATTCTGGGCTGGGAACAAGGTGGGGATGGGGCACAGGTTGGATTTGATGATCCCAGAGGGCTTCTCCAACTTCAGAAATTCTGAGATTTCAATCTGGCAGCAAATTTAAACTGGTGGGAATCAATCTGATTCCAAATCCCAATCCCACAGCTCAGAAAGGAGATGGGACAAAGCTTTGGATCATCTTCCCATTGACCTGAACCTTTTAATTCCATTTTTTTTAACCCCCAGTGGGAATCTCTCACTCACAATCCTGGAGCTGATTTCTCTCCACAGTTTTCATCCACCCACACCAGCTTCAGGTCAAAACTCTGGAAGCTGTTTCCCTGGGAAAAAAAAATGGGAAAAGATGGTCCTGTTATTGCTGGAAACATCCATGGAATGGCAGAGCTGGAGTGGCAGCACAAATTCCCAACTTTTTGGTCCATCCATCCAACATCGGGAGGAGAGACCTTGGAGATGGAAAAGCCACCAGGAAAGGAGGGAAGCTCTCATCTGAGCAGTCCTAAAGCTCTTCCAAAATTCCATGGCCACATCCAGGAGTAAAACATTCCCACGTGACCCTGATCTCCACAGGAATTCCTCCCCTATCACAGGGCAACATTCCCAAATCATTCCAGGCAATATTCCCAGAGATTTCTGGTTGCTCATCCCTCGAAGTATCCAAGGAAAGGTTGGACAAGGCTTGAAGCAACCTGGAACCATGGAATGGGGTGGGAATGGATCATCCTCGAGCTCCCTTTACACCTACTCCATTCCAAGATTTATTTAGGATTTGGAATCCAGGTGGCACCACCAGAAATATCCCAGAAATCCCAAATTTAAGGAGTCACTTTTGGGATCAGCATTACCCAAACAAAACGAACTCCAACGATTGGAATAAAAGGAAAATTTTCATTTCTCATCTCCTTTCCCTGCCTCACATCCAGGTGTTCACACAGAGCTGCTGCCTGGAGGGATGGAGTTTTCCAAGGAATTCTACAGTGTTTTCCCAGATTTGAGAGACCACAAAAGGAAAGGTCCCAACCAGGTCAATCCCAACTCAGTTGGAATTTCCAAATCTCCATTAAGTTCAGCAGCAGCAGGTGAGACACAGATGGAAATCATGGACTGAACATGGAGATAATTCCACAGATTTGCTGATCCCGTGTTCCCATCCCAGCCACGGTGCAATTCAAGCTGGAATTCCCTCATGGGAACACATCTCCACACCCCAAAATTCCCAAAATAGCCCCAAAACCACCTCCAATGTCTGCAGATATGGAACAAACACGGCAAATCCTGTTTATCCCAATGCGTGGGAGCTCATGGAATGTCAACCTTGATCCATCAAATCCCTTGGGATAACCAAGGGCCAAAATTCCCCGTGGAAAAGGGTGTGGACAAATCAAAATTTGCCTGTGATGGAGGACAATCCACATTTCCTGGGAATATGTTCTGAGGATCTCCTCTACTCCTTCCCAGATTTCCTTTCTTTTCCAGAGCCAACCACACGCGGACGGATCTGAGACAAAGCTTTCCCAACTTTTCCCAACAGCCAAACTCTGCTGTGAGCTCAACATCAAAAAACCAGGAATTTTACCACCATTCCCATGGAAATTCCTGTCATTTCTGCCATTCCATTGGAATTTTAGGTCCATTCATCCCTGCTCCCTTCCCAGGAGGATCCCACTCACCTGGATGAGCACCAGGACGTCGTCGAAGAGCAGGAGCCGCTCACAGCCAAACTCTGCTGTGAGCTCAACATCAAAAAACCAGGAATTTTACCACCATTCCCATGGAAATTCCTGTCATTTCTGCCATTCCATTGGAATTTTAGGTCCATTCATCCCTGCTCCCTTCCCAGGAGGATCCCACTCACCTGGATGAGCACCAGGACGTCGTCGAAGAGCAGGAGCCGCTCTGAGCGGGCGGTGCCGGACGCGATGGGAAGGTTCCTGCTGTCCTCCAGGAGCCTCCTCTCAGGGACACACAGAACGTCCTGGAGCAGCAGGAGAAACCAGGATTGGGAGAGGGCGTGGAATTCCAGGCAGGAATTCCTGCAGGGATCAGCTGGGTCGGGGTTCCAGTGACAGTGACACACTTGGGACACAAGTTCTTCTTCCACCCAGCTCTGCTCTGTCAACTTCAATCGTCAAATTCCCAATCCATACCAAATTCTCAAACCATACCAAATTCCTGATCCATACCAAATTCCTGATCCATACCAAATTCCCAGTCCACACCAAATTCCCTCTGGTTTGGAGTTCCAGTGACTGTGACAAACTCAGCTTTGAAACCCCCATTGAGTTTCTCCAACTCTTCCACCCAACTCTGCTCTGTCAACTTCAATCCTCAGTTCCTTGATCCATACTAAATGCATATCCTATCCGTATCAAATTCCCAATCAAAATCAAACTCCCAATCCATATCAAATTCCCAATCCACATCAAATTCCCTCTGGCTCGGGGCTCCACTGACAGCGACACACTTGGGACACAAAACTCAACATTAAAACCCCCAGGGAGTTTCTCCAACTCTCCCACCCGGCTCTGCTCTGTCAACTTCAATCCTCAGTTCCTTGATCCTTATCAAATCCATATCAAATCCATATCAAATTCCCAATCAAAATCGAACTCCCGATCCATATAAAATTCATGACCCATATAAAATTCATGATCCACATCAAATTCCCTCTGGCTTGGGGCTCCACTGACAGTGACACCCTTGGGACACAAACTCGGCTTTGAAACCCCCCAGGGAGTTTCTCCAACTCTTCCACCCAGCTCTGCTCTGTTCAATTCCAGCCTCAAATTCCTGATCCATACGAAATTCCTGATCCACATTAAATTCCCTCTGACTCAGGGTTTCATGACACCACTGGACACAAAACTCAACATTAAAATCCCCAGGGAGTTTCTCCAATTCTTCCACTCAGCTCTGCTAGCCAACTTCAATCCTCAAATCCTTAATCCACACCAAATTCCCAATCCAAATCAAACTCCCAATCCATAGCAAATTCCCAATCCATATCAAATTCCCTCTGGCTCAGGGTTTCACTGACAGTGACACACTTGGGACACAAACTGGGCTTTGAAACCCCCCAGGGAGTTTCTCCAACTCTTCCACCCAACTCTGCTCTATTGAATTCCAGCCTCAAATTCCTGATCCATATCAAATTCCCTCTGACTCAGGGTTTCGTGACACCACTGGACACAAAACTCAACATTAAAATCCCCAGGGAGTTTCTCCAGATCTCCCACCCGGCTCTGCTCTGTCAACTTCAATCCTCAGTTCCTTGATCCTTATCAAATACATATCACATCCATATCAAATTTGCAATCAAAATCAAACTCCCTATCCATACAAAATTCATGATCCATATAAAATTCTCTTTGACTCAGGGCTTCAGTGACAATGACACCATTCACAAACTCAGCTTTGAAACCCCAGGGAGTTTCTCCAACTCTTCCACCCAGCTCTGCTCTGCTGAATTCCAGCCTCAAATTCCTGATCCATATCAAATTCCCGATCCAAATCAAATTCCTCATCCTTATGAAATTTGAGATCCATACCAAATTGCTGATCCATATTAAATTCCCAATCCACTTTGAATTCTTCATCCTTATCAAATTCCCAATCCATATCAAATTCCCAATCCATATTGAATTCCTCATCCTTATCAAATTCCCAATCCATATCAAATTGCTGACCCATATCAAATTCCCAAACCACTTGAAATTCCTAAACCATATCTAATTCCTGACCCATACCAAATTCCCAATCCATAGTAAATTCCTCATTCTTATCAAATTCCCTATCCAATTCCAATTCCTCATCCTTATCAAATCCCCCATCCACTTCCAATTCCTCATCAATTCTAAATTCCCAATGCATATCTAATTCCTTATCCTTAACAAATTCCGAGTCCACTTCAAATTCCTCATCCATATCAAATTCTTGATCCATATCTAATTCCTGATCCATATCAAATTCCCAATCCATATCTAATTCCTCATCCTTATGAAATTTGAGATCCATACCAAATTGCTGATCCATATTAAATTCCCAATCCACTTTGAATTCTTCATCCTTATCAAATTCCCAATCCATATCGAATTCCTCATCCTTATCAAATTCCTAATCCATACCAAATTCCCAATCCATATTGAATTCTTCATCCTTATCAAATTCCCAATCCATATCTAATTCCCAATCCATATCTAATTCCCAATCCATATCAAATTCCTCATCCTTATCAAATTCCCCATCCACTTGCAATTCCTGATCAATACCAAATTGCCAATGCACAGTAAATTCCTCATTCTTATCAAATTCCCTATCCAATTCCAATTCCTCATCCTTATCAAATTCCCCATCCACTTCCAATTCCTGATCAATACTAAATTCTTGATCCATATCCAATTCCTGATCCTTATCAAATTCCCAATCCACATCAAATTCCTCATCCTTATCAAACTCCCGATCCATATCAAATTCCCGATCCATATTGAATTCCTCATCCTTATCAAATTCCCAATCCATATTGAATTCCTGACCCATACCAAATTCCCAATCCACACCAAATTCCTCATCCTTATCAAATTCCCAATCCATACCAAATTCTTCATCCTTATCAAATTCCCAATCCATACCAAATTCCTCATCCATATCAAATTCTTGATCCATATCTAATTCCTGGTTCCTTATCAAATTCCCAATCCATACCGAATTCCTCATCCTTATCAAATTCCCAATCCACACCAAATTCCTCATCCTTATCAAATTCCCAATCCATACTAAATTCCTCATCTATATCAAATTCTTGATCCATATCTAATTCCTGGTTCCTTATCAAATTCCCAATCCATACCGAATTCCTCATCCTTATCAAATTCCCAATCCATACTGAATTCCTCATCCTTATCAAATTCCCGATCCACCCCAAATTCCTCATCCCTATCAAATTCCCGATCCCCCCCACGTTCCCTTGGGACTCACGGTGAATTTGTAGCCCAGGGATTTCCAGAGCTCCTTGGTGAACACGGCCTCATCCAGGACCTGGCTGATGAAGGATTCCAGCTTCCCAAATTCCTGCACCACAGTGGCCACCACATCCCGCTCCGAGCCCTGGCAAAGGACAGGAAAACTCCAGGAATGCTGCAAATCTGGGTCAGGGGAGGTCCAGGCTGGATTTTAGGGAATTTTTATCCATTTAAACATTAAATTTAAATAAATATTTACATCAAATTTAGTAAATGTCCAGGCAGGATTTTTGGGAATATTTAGCAACGTGTCCTTCCTGGAATGAGGGAGTTCCAGGCTGGATTTTGGGGAATATTTAGCAAAGAAGGTCCAGGTTGGATTTTTGGGAATATTTATCAATGTCCAGGATGGATTTTAGGGAATATTTAGCAATGCGCCCATCCTGGATCAAAAAGGTCCAGGTTGGATTTTTGGGAACATTTAGGAAGGGAGTTCCAAGCTGGATTTCAGGGAGAATTTAGGGAAAGAGTTCCAGATTGGATTTTTGGGAATATTCAGCAACATGTCCACCATGGATCAAGAAATGTCCAGGCAGGACTTTTGGGAGTATTTAGGAAAGGAGTTCCAGACTGGATTTTTGGGAATATTGAGCAAAGAAGGTCCAGGTTGGATTTTTGGGAATATTTATCAATGTCCAGGATGGATTTTGGGAATATTCAGCAACACGTCCATCCTAGATCAAAAAAGATCCAGGTTGGATTTTAGGAAATATTTAGGAAAAGAGGTTTCAGATTGGATTTTTGGGGCTATTTAGCAATGTGTCCATCCTGCATCAAAACAGGTCCAGGCTGGATTTTAGGGAATATTTAGGAAAGGAATTCCAGGCTGGATTTTAGGGAATATTTAGGAAAGTAGTTCCAGGCTGGATTTTAGGGAATATTTAGGAAAGGAGTTCCAGGTTGGATTTTAGGGAATATTTAGCAAAGCGTCCATCCTGCATCAAAACAGGTCCAGGCTGGATTTTAGGGAATATTTAGGAAAGGAATTCCAGTTTGGATTTTTGGGAATATTTATCAATGTCCAGGTTGAATTTTAGGGAATAATTCGCAACACATCCATTCTGGATCAACAAAGGTCCAGGTTGGATTTTAGGGAATATTTAGGAAAAGAGTTCCAGATTGGACTTCTGGGAATGTTTAGGAAAGGAATTCCAGGTTGGATTTTTTGGAATATTCGGCAACGTGTCCACCATGGATCAAAAAATGTCCAGGTTGGACTTTTGGGAATATTTAGCAAAGAAGGTCCAGATTGGATTTTAGGGAATATTTAGCAATGTGTCCATCCTGCATCAAAACAGGTCCAGGCTGGATTTTTGGGAATATTTAGGAAAGGAGTTCCAGGCTGGATTTTAGGGAATATTTAGCAAAGAAGGTCCAGGTTGGATTTTAGGGAATATTTAGCAAAGAAGGTCCAGGCTGGATTTTAGGGAATATTTAGCAAAGTGTCCATCCTGCATCAAAACAGGTCCAGTCTGGATTTTAGGGACTATTTGGGAAAGGAATTCCAGGTTGGATTTTTGGGAATCTTTAGCACCACATCCACCATGGATCAAAAATTGTCCAGGTTGGACTTTTGGGAATATTTAGCAAAGAAGGTCCAGATTGGATTTTAGGGAATATTTAGGAAAGGATTTCCAGGCTAGATTTTAGGGAATATTCAGCAACGTGTCCACCCTGGACTAAACAAATTCCAGGCTGGATTTTCAGGAATAATTAGCAAAGGAGATCCAGGTTGAATTTCAGGGAATATTTCTTCCCACAAAGCCCATCAAGAAGATCCCCTGAGCATTCCAGGGAATTCCCACCTGCTGGAGCTGCTCCTGGAGCTGGGAGAGGAGCTGCAGGTAGCTCTGGATGTGCTCCTGGAAGGGTTTGTGGAGCACCAAGTGCAGGGCCAGGCCCAGGGAGCTCTCCGAGGTGAAATCCCGCAGGAATTCCTTCAGCACCGCCTTGTGCAGCTTCCAGGCGTCACTGGAAAAATTGGGAATGATGAGAAAAGGTTGTTAATTATCCTGGAATTCCCGCTCTTCTGTTTTCCAAACTTTCTGCGTGGTGAGGATGGAGAAAGTCATGAAAAATCCAGGAATGTGTTCCTTAGGAATTCACGTTTGCAGTTGTTGTTTCCATAATAATCTGGGATTTGTGGGAATTCCCAGCCAGATTCACATCCCTTCCCTAAATGCCCAAATCCCAAGTTTCCAACTCCCCCAGAAGGAGCTGGGGGTGGTTGGGAAGAGAGAATTGGGAAAAAAGGAATCCATCCATGGATAACAGGAGCCATGGAAAAATTGGGAATGTGCTCCTAAGAAATCCATGTTTTTACTCCCTCCTTCCAGAAAAATCTGGGATTAGTGGGAATTTCCTGCCAGATTCCCACCCCTTCCCTAAATCCCCAAATCCTAAATTTCCAATGGCAGAAGGAGCTCAGGATGGTTGGAAAGAGGAAAATCCAATCCTTGAATTGGACAAGGCTTGGAGCAACCCGGGATAATGGGAGCCATGGAAAAACTGGGAATGTGCTCCTTAGAAATTTATGTTGTCATTCCCTGCTTCCATTAAAATCTGGGATAAGAGGGAATTTCCTACCAGATTCCCACCCCTTTCCTAAATCCCCAAATGCTAAATTTCCAACTGCAGAAGGAGCTCAGGATGGTTGGAAAGAGGAAAATCCAATCCTGGAATTGGATGAGGCTTGGAGCAACCTGGGATAATGAAGCCAAGGAAAAACTGGGAATGTGCTCCTTAGAAATCCATGGTTTTACTCCCTGCTTCCATTAAAATCTGGCATAAGAGGGAATTTCCTGCCAGATTGCCACCCCTTCCCTAAATCCCCAAATCCCAAGTTTCCAACTCCAGAAGGAGCTGGGGGTGGTTGGAAAGAGGGAATTGGGAAAAAGGGAATCCATCCATGGATAACAGGAGCCATGGAAAAATTGGGAATGTGCTCCTTAGAAATCCATGTTTTTACTCCCTGCTTCCAGAAAAATCTGGGATTAGTGGGAATTCCCAGCCAGATTGCCACCCCTTCCCTAAATCCCCAAATCCTAAATTTCCAATGGCAGAAGGAGCTCAGGATGGTTGGAAAGAGGAAAATCCAATCCTGGAATTGGACAAGGCTTGGAGCAACCTGGGATAGTGGGAGCCATGGAAAAATTGGGAATGTGCTCCTTAGAAATTCATGTTTTTACTCCCTAATTCCATTAAAATCTGGGATAAGAGGGAATTTCCTGCCAGATTCCCATCCCTTTCCTAAATCCCCAAATCCCAAGTTTCCAACTCCAGAAGGAGCTGGGAGTGGTTGGAAAGAGGGAATTGGGAAAAAGGGAATCCATCCATGGATATCGGAGCCATGGAAAAATTGGGAATGTGCTCCTTAGAAATCCATGGTTTTACTCCCTGCTTCCAGAAAAATCTGGAATAAGAGGGAATTTCCTACCAGATTCCCACCCCTTCCCTAAATCCCCAAATCCTAAATTTCCAACTCCAGAAGGAGCTCAGGATGGTTGGAAAGAGGAAAATCCACTCCTGGAATTGGACAGGGCTTGGAGCAATCTGGGATAGCAGGAGCCATGGAAAAACTGGGAATGTGCTCCTTAGAAATCCATGTTGTCATTCCCTGCTTCCAGAAAAATCTGGGATAAGTGGGAATTCCCAGCCAAATTCCTCTCTCCAATTCCATCTTTTCCTTAAATCCCAAAATCCCAAGTTTCCAGCTCCAGAAGGATCTGGGGGTGCTTGGAAAGAGGAAAATCCAATCCTGGAATTGTCCAAGGTTGGAAAGGGCTTGGAGCAACCACAGTGGGATGAGAAGATTTTTTGGGGGAATTTTCCAAACCAGAATTCTGGAATTCTGGGATTCTCTGGTGTTCCCACATCCCAAAGATTCCCAAAATTCCCAAGGATTTTCCACCCGCTGACCTCTTGCTCCTGGCGGCCTGCTCGAAGCCCTGGACCACCACAAAGTTGGCGAAGGTGACGAAATACCTGGAAAAAATTCCAAGGAGGAGTTGGAGAGGGAAATTCAAGATGAGTTTATGGATCCCAACTTCTTGGGAAGTTCCCTTAATCCCATCAAAGCACCTCTGGAAAAATGTAGGCTTGGTGGATTGGGATCAAAGGTTGGATCAGATCTTGGAATTCTTTCCCAATCTTAATTCCAGGATTTTTTGGCAGACATGGATAAGGCAAAAGTGCTGATAATCCTGGGATCTGCTTCCATCAGATAAAATGAATAAAATTCATTTTACAGAATAAAATTCCATAAAGGAATTTTCTGCTCCGAGCTGTTTATTCACAGACTCCTCACCACAGAATTCCCACCAAAATTGGGAAAATTTGGGAATTCTGGGATGGAAATCATGGAGTTGTCACACTGGCTCTGAGCTTTATTTTTCCAAGTAAAACTCGGAATTTTCTTTTTTTCCATCTCGTATTTCCCAAGATTTTCTTCCAAGATCTGCATTTTTTGTACCTAAAATTCCCATCAAATCCTACTTTTTCTCCCAGCAAATCCCACATTTTCCATGGAAATTTTCCCAGCATTAAAACTGGGTTTAATTCCAAAAAGAAAAAACAGGAATAAAATCTCAGGAAAATTCCTCTGGATCATCCAAAACCTCATCGACCTGGGAAATCCCAAACTGGGAAATCCCAAACTGGAAAATCCCAAACTGGGAAAGTTTTGTTCGTTTCCATGGAGAAGCAAAAATGCAAAATTGAAGATTTTTATGGAATTTCTGCTCTCCACAAAATTTCATTCCTGCTGGGATCTCCCATCCCAATCCAAAACCACAAAATCCTGGAAAAATTAATTCCAAAAAAAACCCAGGAATAAAATCTTAGGAAAATTCCTCTGGATCATCCAAAACCTCATCGACCTGGGAAATCCCAAACTGGGAAATCCCAAACTGGGAAAGTTTTGTTCAATTCCATGGAGAAGCAAAAATACGGAATTGAAGATTTTTATGGAATTCCTGCTCTCCATAAAATTTCATTCCTGCTGGGATCTCCCATCCCATCCCAAAACCACAAAATCCTGGAAAAATTAATTCAAAAAAACCCCAGGAATAAAATCTTAGGAAAATTCCTCTGGATCATCCAAAACCTCATCGACCTGGGAAATCCCAAACTGGGAAATCCCAAACTGGGAAATCCCAAACTGGGAAATCCCAAATTGGGAAAGTTTTGTTTGCTTCCATGGAGAAGCAAAAATGCAAAATTGAAGATTTTTATGGAATTTCTGCTCTCCATAAAATTTCATTCCTGCTGGGATCTCTGATCCCGACCCAAAACCACAAAATCCTGGAAAAATTCATTCCAAAAAAAACCCAGGAATAAAATCTTAGGAAAATTCCTCTGGATCATCCAAAACCTCATCGACCTGGAAAATCCCAAACTGGGAAATCCCAAACTGGGAAATCCCAAACTGGGAAAGTTTTGTTTGATTCCATGGAGAAGCAAAAATACAGAATTGAAGATTTTTATGGAATTTCAGCTCTCCATAAAATTTTATTCCTGCTGGGATCTCCAATCCCGACCCAAAACCACAAAATCCTGGAAAAATTCATTCCAAAAAAAACCCAGGAATGAAATCTCAGGAAAATTCCTCTGGATCATCCAAAACCTCATCGACCTGGGAAATCCCAGACTGGGAAATCCCAAACTGGGAAATCCCAAACTGGGAAAGTTTTTTTTGTTTCCATGGAGAAGCAAAAATGCAAAATTGAAGATTTTTATGGAATTTCAGCTCTCCATAAAATTTCATTCCTGCTGGGATCTCCCATCCCAATCCAAAACCACAAAATCCTGGAAAAACTAATTCCAAAAAAAAAACCCAGGAATAAAATCTTAGGAAAATTCCTCTGGATCATCCAAAACCTCATCGACCTGGGAAACCCCAAACTGGGAAATCCCAAACTGGGAAAGTTTTGTTGTTTCCATGGAGAAGCAAAAATGCAAAATTGAAGATTTTTATGGAATTTCTGCTCTCCATAAAATTTCATTCCTGCTGGGATCTCCCATCCCAATCCAAAACCACAAAATCCTGGAAAAATCCCACCCAACCCATTTTCCAAGGATATTTTCCCTCTCATCCCAATTTTTTCCCGATATTCCCAATGGGATCAACCCAATCCCGTTTTCCCGAATATTCCGGTGCTCACTGGATGTAGAGGCTGAGGAAAACTTCTCCTTTCCAGAGGATGTAAAAATCCTGGATGCAGCCGGAATTTTCCAGCTGGGATTTCCCCCTCAGGATCCGGGAATTCTCCTCCGTGAAATTCCAGAGGGTTTGGAAGCGATCGTTGAGGACCACAAAGAGCTGGAAATTCTCCTTTTCCTTTGGATCCTGCGGTTCTAGGAGGGAAAAATTGGGAAAATCCTGTGGGGAAAGTGGAATTCCAAAGGGATTTTGTGGAATTTTGCAGTTCAGAAATTGTGGGAAATGAGAAATTCCAGGAATTTTTCAGAGCTGTTTTGGTCGGAAGGAATGAGTTGAATAATTTGGGAATGTAGAGAGAAGAAAATATGGGAAGAATAAAAAAAAAAAAACGGGAAATTCCAGGAATTTTCAGAGATGTTTTGGCTGGAAGGAAAGAATTAAATAATTTGGGAAAATAGAGAGGAAAACAATGGGAAAAATGGGAAAAACAAGGAAAATTCCAGGAATTTTCAGAGTCCTTGGAACCATTTTAATGGAATAAATGGAATAATTTGGAAAAATAAAAAGGAACAAAAATGAAAAAATGTATTGGGAAAATAAAAAGGAACAAAAAAATCCTGCGGCTCTGGGAGGGAAAAATTGGGGAAATCCTGTGGGAAAAGTGGAATTCCAAAGGGATTTTGCGGTGGAGAAATTCTGGGAAATGAGAAATTCCAGGAATTTTCCAGAGCTGTTTTGGTCAGAGGGAATGAGTTGAATAATTTGGGAATGCAGAAAGAAGAAAATACGGGAAAAATGGGAAAAACAAGGGAAATTCCAGGAATTTTCAGAGATGTTTTGGCTGGAAAGAAAGAATTAAATAATCTGGGAAAAAAAGAGAGGAAAACAATGGGAAAAATAAGGAAAATTCCAGGAATTTTCAGAGATGTTTTGGCTGGAAGGAAAGAATTGAATAATTTGGGAATGTAGAGAGAAGAAAACAATGGGAAGAATAAAAAAAAAAAGGGAAATTCCAGGAATTTTCAGAGATGTTTTGGCTGGAAGGAAAGAATTAAATAATTTGGGAAAATAGAGAGGAAAAGAATGGGAAAAATGGGAAAAACAAGGGAAATTCCAGGAATTTCCCAAGGCCTTGGAGCCATTTTGCTGGAATAAATTGAATAATTCAGGAAAATAAAAAGGAACAAAAATGGGAAAAATGTATTGGGAAAATAAAAAGGAACAAAAAAATCCTGCGGCTCTGGGAGGGAAAAATTGGGAAAATCCTGTGGGAAAAGTGGAATTCCAAAGGGATTTTGTGGTTGAGAAATTCTGGGAAATGAGAAATTCCAGGAATTTTTCAGAGCTGTTTTGGTTGGAGGGAATGAGTTGAATAATTTGGGAATGCAGAGAGAAGAAAATATGGGAAAAATGGGAAAAAAAAGGGAAATTCCAGAATTTTCAGAGATGTTTTGGCTGGAAGGAAAGAATTAAATAATTTGGGAAAATAGAGAGGAAAACAATGGGAAAAATGGGAAAAACAGGGGAAATTCCAGGAATTTTCAGAGTCCTTGGAACCATTTTAATGGAATAAATGGAATAATTTGGAAAAATAAAAAGGAACAAAAATGGGAAAAATGTATTGGGAAAATAAAAAGGAACAAAAAAATCCTGCGGCTCTGGGAGGGAAAAATTGGGAAAATCCTGTGGGAAAAGTAGAATTCCAAAGGGATTTTGTGGTTGAGAAATTCTGGGAAATGAGAAATTCCAGGAATTTTTCAGAGCTGTTTTGGTCGGAAGGAATGAGTTGAATAATTTGGGAATGCAGAGAGAAGAAAATATGGGAAAAATGGGAAAAACAAGGGAAATTCCAGGAATTTTCAGAGATGTTTTGGCCGGAAAGAAAGAATTAAATAATTTGGGAAAATAGAGACGAAAAGAATGGGAAAATGGGAAAAACAGGGGAAATTCCAGGAATTTTCAGAGATGTTTTGGCGGGAAGGAAAGAATTGAATAATTTGGGAATGCAGAAAGAAGAAAATATGGGGAAAATGGGAAAAAAAGGGGAAATTCCAGGAATTTTCAGAGATGTTTTGGCTGGAAAGAAAGAATTAAATAATTTGGGAAAATAGAGAGGAAAACAATGGGAAAAATGGGAAAAACAGGGGAAATTCCAGGAATTTTCAGAGATGTTTTGGCTGGAAGGAAAGAATTAAATAATTTGGGAAAACAGAGAGAAAAACAATAGGGAAAATAGGAAAAACAGGGGAAATTCCAGGAATTTTCAGAGTCCTTGGAACCATTTTGCTGGAATAAATTGAATAATTTGGGAAAATAAAAAGGAACAAAAATGGGAAAAATGTATTGGGAAAATAAAAAGGAACAAAAAAATCCTGCGGCTCTGGGAGGGAAAAATTGGGAAAATCCTGTGGGAAAAGTGGAATTCCAAAGGGATTTTGTGGTTGAGAAGTTCTGGGAAATGAGAAATTCCAGGAATTTTTCAGAGCTGTTTTGGTCGGAAGGAATGATGTGAATAATTTGGGAATGCAGAAAGAAGAAAATATGGGAAAAATAGGAAAAAGGGGAAATTCCAGGAATTTTCAGAGATGTTTTGGCTGGAAAGAAAGAATTAAATAATTTGGGAAAATAGAGAGGAAAACAATGGGAAAAATGGGAAAAACAAGGGAAATTCCAGGAATTTTCAGAGATGTTTTGGCTGGAAGGAAAGAATTGAATAATTTGGGAATGTAGAGAGAAGAAAACAATGGGAAGAATAAAAAAAAAAAGGGAAATTCCAGGAATTTTCAGAGATGTTTTGGCTGGAAGGAAAGAATTAAATAATTTGGGAAAATAGAGAGGAAAAGAATGGGAAAAATGGGAAAAACAAGGGAAATTCCAGGAATTTCCCAAGGCCTTGGAGCCATTTTGCTGGAATAAATTGAATAATTCAGGAAAATAAAAAGGAACAAAAATGGGGAAAATGGAAAAAATTGGGATAATTCCAGGAATTTTCAGAGTCCATGAAGTCATTTTTCCTGGAGGAAATAAATAATTTGGGAATCTAGAGGGGGAGAAAAATGGGAAAAATAGATCTGAAAAAAGGGAAATTCCAAGAATTTTTGGAGCTGTTTTGACTGGAAGGAGTGGATTAAATAATTTGGGAATGTAGAGGGGAAAACAATGGGAAGAATGGGGGAAAAAAGGGGAAAATTCCAGGAATTTTTGGAGGCCATGGAGCTGTTTTTGCTGGAATGGGACAAACTCTATCCCAAACTCTCTGGACCCTCATCCCACTGTCCCAGAGGGAAAATTCCCACCCTTTTCCCAAAAAACCATTCCCAGTTTCCTTGGAATCATCCCAAAAAGAATTCCTGGAAAAGCCCCACGCAGGAAAACCAAGGCCAGGAATTTCCCTGGATCTGGAATTTCCCTGGATCAGGAATTTCCCTGGATTTGGAATTTCCCTGGATCAGGAACGCTGATCCCGATAAAAACACGGATTGATCCCAAAAAACCACCCTGGCCTCATTCCCCATTCCCAATTTTAAGGAAAACATTCCCACAAAACATTTCCTGTTCCTAGCAGGAATTCCAGCCAGAAATCCCTTCCCAGATCGATTCCAGGAGGGAATTCCAGAGAAAAATTCCCGGAATTTACCTGCCTGGAGCAGAGGTTTGAGGATGAGGGCATGTTTTAAATTTGGATTTAAATTGGGACTGGGTTTAAACTTGGATTTAGTTTGGGGCTGAGTTTAAACTGTGGTTTAAACTGGGACTGGGTTTAAACTTTGGCTTTAATTCCAGGAGGGAATTCCACAGAAAAATTCCCAGAATTTACCTGCCTGGAGCAGAGGTTTGAGGATGAGGGCGTCGATCCGGGCCAGGCAGGAGGAGAAGTTTTCCTCCAGCTGGAGCAACGATCCCAAAATTCCCGAAATTCCAGCTGTGGACATGGCCTGGAAAACAGCAGGAATGAATCAAATCCCTGGAAATCCGTCGGATCCCATCTCCAAGGTTTTTCCTTGGATTTCCAGCAAAGCTTCCCCGCCCTTGGCCCCATTCTTGGGTGGGGTTGATCCCAAAAATCCTCGGGAAAAGTTGGAAGAGAAACGGAAACCAAACAGCCCAAGCAGAGACAACCCAGCCCAGTTTTCCTGATTTTTCCCTAATTTTCCCAAATTCCCAATGATCTCAGAGCTGGAAAAGGCCTGGAATGAATTCCTTGGGTTAATCCTGATGGGGATTTTCCCATTCCAGAGGGGTTTTGCCAGGAGAAAATCCCAGAAATCCATGGGATGAAAGAGAAATCTCTTCCCACCACTCTCATTCCTGTCCCGCTCATTCCCAACCCTCCTCTCCAAAATTCCCAACAATCAGGAAAAGCCTGGAATTCCTTGTGTTAATCCTAATGAATTCCAGAGGGGTTTTCCCAGGAGAAAATCCTGGAAATCCATGGGATGAAGGAGAAATCCCATTCCCAAATTCCCAATGATCTCAAGGCTGGGAAACCTGGAATTAATTCCTTGGGTTAATCCTGATGGGGTTTTCCCATTCCAGAGGGGTTTTTCCAGGAGAAAATCCCAGAAATCCAAAGGATGAAAGAGAAATCTCATTCCCAAATTCCCAATGATCTCAAGGCTGGAAAACCTGGAATGAATCCCTTGTGATTATCCTGATGCATTCCAGAGGGGAAAATCCCAGAAATCCACGGGAGGAAGGAGAATTCTCATTCCCATCCCACCCATTCCCAAATTCCCAATGATCTCAGAGCTGGGAAACCTGGAATTAATTCCTTGGGTTAATCCTGATGAATTCCAGAGGGGTTTTCCCAGGAGAAAATCCCAGAAATCCCAAGGATGAAGGAGAAATCTCATTCCCATCCCACCCATTCCCAAATTCCCGATGATCTCAGAGCTGGAGAAGCCTGGAATGAATTCCTTGGGTTAATCCTGATGGGAATTTTCCCATTCCAGAGGGGTTTTTCCAGGAGAAAATCCCAGAAATCCAAAGGATGAAAGAGAAATCTCATCCCACCACTCTCATTCCTGTCCTGCTCATTCCCAGTGCTCCTTTTTTCCAAAATTCCCAATAATCAGGAAAAGCCTGGAATTCCTTGTGTTAATCCTCATGAATTCCAGAGGGGTTTTGCCAGGAGAAAATCCCGGAAATCCCAAGGATGAAGGAGAAATCTCATTCCCAGATTCCCAATGATCTCAAGGCTGGAAAACCTGGAATGAATCCCTTGTGGTTATCCTGATGCATTCCAGAGGGGAAAATCCCAGAAATTCACGGGAGGAAGGAGAATTCTCATTCCCATCCCACCCATTCCCAAATTCCCAATGATCTCAGAGCTGGGAAACCTGGAATTAATTCCTTGGGTTAATCCTGATGGGGATTTTCCCATTCCAGAGGGGTTTTTCCAGGAGAAAATCCCAGAAATCCAAAGGATGAAGGAGAAATCTCATTCCCAAATTCCCAATGATCTCAAGGCTGGAAAACCTGGAATTAATTCCTTGTGGTTATCCTGATGCATTCCAGAGGGGAAAATCCCAGAAATTCACAGGATGAAGGAGAAATCTCTTCCCACCCCTCTCATTCCCATTCCCATCCCTCTTTTCCCAAATTCCTGATGATCCCAGGGCCACAAAACATTCAGAAAAACCCGGAATTAATTCCTTCAGGAATTAATGGAATCCAGCAGGATTTTTTTTTTTTCCCAAAGAAAATTCCCCCAATTCCTGCAGAAGTTTCTCCCAATTCCCAGAAAGAATTCCTACAATTCCTGCAGAAATTTCTCCCAATTCCCAGAAAGAATTCCCACAATTCCTGGAGGAATTTCCCACAATTCCTGGAGGAATTTCCCACAATTCCTGGAGGAATTTCCCACAATTCCCAGAGGAATTCCCCCCCGGGAGTTTTCCTGCCCAAAGCCTTTCCCAAGGGAATTCCGGGTGCTTTGCATGAGGCCTTTTCCAACCCCTTTGGAATGTCAACATTCCCAAACAGGTCAGGCCTGTGCCTCAGCTAGGCTGGGATTAACTAGAGCTGGTTTTAACAACCAAACCTAAACCCGGGAGGCTTCCCGAGGTTTATTTTGCTCCTATTCCCAAAAAAATCCAACTCTGGAATCAGGAATCTCCAAATTACCAACTTCAGTCCCGGTTCCTCCCCGTTATTCCCGAATTTCTTTGGAATTCCCGGAATTTTTGGCCTCCAAAAGACACCCCAGGCTGGATTTTTGGGATAATCCCACCCACATTCCCAGAAATTCCCATTTTCCTGCTCTTTGGGATGGAAGCCGCTCCAGGGAGCAGCTGCACATCCCAAAGGGGTTTTACCTAAACAGTCTCAGCTTTAGGCCAGGCCTACATAAACCCAACTTAAACCAAAGTTTAAACTCAGCTCCAAATTAAAGCCAAGTTTAAAACATGCCCCAAACTAAAACAAAGTTTAAACCCAGTCCCAATTTAAACCACAGATTAAACTCAGCCCCAAACTAAACCACAGTTTAAACCCAGCTTCAAATGAAACACAAGTTTAAACCAAAGTTTAAACCCAGCCCCAAACTAAACCCAAGTTTAAACCCAGTCCCAATTTAAACCCAAATTTAAAACATATCCCAAACTAAACCCAAAGTTTAAACCCAGCCCCAATTTAAACCACTGTTTAAACTCAGCCCCAAACTAAACCCAAGTTTAAACCCAGTCCCAATTTAAACCACAGTTTAAACCCAGGCCCAAACTAAATCAAAGTTTAAATCCAGCTTCAAATGCACCACAAGTTTAAACCAAAGTTTAAACCCAGCCCCAATTTAAACCCAAATTTAAAACATGCCCCAAACTAAACCCAAGTTTAAACCCAGCCCCAATTTAAACCACAGCTTAAACTCAGCCCCAAACTAAATCCAAGTTTAAACCCAGTCCCAACTTAAACCCAAATTTAAAACATGCCCCAAACTAAACCCAAGTTTAAACCCAGCTCCAATTTAAACAAAAATTTAAACCCAGCCCCAATTTAAACCACAGCTTAAACTCAGCCCCAAACGAAACCCAAGTTTAAACCCAGCTCCAATTTAAACAAAAATTTAAACCCAGCCCCAAATGAAACCACACTTTAAACCATAGACTAAACCCCGCCCCAAAATAAACCCGAGTTTAAACCCAGCCCCTCCACTGCCTTTAAATCTTTATTATTTTTAAAAGCCTCCAAAGCGCCGCTTTCCACCCAAAACCGAGCCTTGGATCCCGACTTCCCATGGAATTCCGGAGCTCCTGGAAGGGTTTTTTTGGGATCACCTCCCCCCGGACAGAAACCTGCTAAACCGAGCTTATCTACCCGGCTTTAACTCTCCATCTCTTGGCACCGCCGCGGCTTCTCCAGCTTTGTTTCATCCGCCCTGGAATTCCGGGCGAGGCAGGAAAATCCCTCCCTGCAGGAGCAGGATCGGGAAGTCCCGCCTGGAAAAGCCGCGGTGCGAGCAAGGACCGGGTTTAAACCCGGGTTTTAATTTCGCCGGGAGTGAAATTCCTTTAAAACAACACAAATTCCTTAGGGAAAAGCGCGGTTTTGTGGGAAAATCCGCTCCGCAAATTGGGAATTCGATCCCGGTTCTACCTGGGGAAAACATTCCCAAATTTCCTCCGGGCTAAATCAAGCTGATCCCAAAACCAAGCAGGAAATCCCAAACTTTGCTGGGTTTTGGAGCGACCCACCTGGAACGAGGCAGCGCAGGAAAATTCCCCGCTGGGAAAATCTCCGGGAGGCGCAGAAATCCGGGAATTCTCGGTGGAATTCTTCCCTCCCATCTTTCCCTCCCACATTTGGAGGCAGAGCCCCAAATCCCAAACACCCACGGGTGCCGGGATTACAAAATCCCAAATCTTGGCTCCCCAAAGTTCCTGCTCCTCCTCTTCCCCCCGATTCTTTTTTGTTTTTTCATTTATTTATTTAAATCATCCCGGATTTTGTCAGGCCGGATTTTGTCATCCCGGATTTTGTCAGGCCGGGTTTGGGGGAAGTTGAACTTTCGGGAAGTTGAAATTTCGAGAAGTGAAAGGAAAAAAAAGGTCGGGAGGGGTTTGGGGTAAGTTTGGTTTCTCAGCCTCGCTCTGTTCCCACAGCGCTTCTCCCAAAAATAAAAATAAAAATAAAAATAAAAATAAAAATAAAAATAAAAATAAAAATAAAAATAAAAATAAAAACTTTGGCATTTTTTTCCCTCCTCCTTCCAGGCTCGCTCCCATTTGTTGGGAATTCCAGGAATTCTTGGACAAGGAGATTTTTTCCTGCCACGGGCCGCTTCCCTTCCGCATCAAAACCCCAAAAACAACCCCAAAACCAACCCCAAACTTCCCGAATCCCTCGGGCAGGAGCTCCCAGAGTTCTCTGCTGCACCTCAGCCTTTAACTCTTTCCCATCCTCCTAAAAAAATCCCAAATCCAGCCCTAAAATTCCCAAATCCTTCGGTCAGGAGATCCCAGACACCTCAGCCACTTTTAACTCTTTCTCTTCTTCCTAAAAATCCTAAACCCGACCCCAAAATTCCCAAATCCATCGGTCAGGAGATCCCGGAGTTCTCTGTACAGCTCAGCCACATTTAACCATTTCCGTTCCTCCTACAAATCCTAAATCCGGCTCCAAAATTCCTAAAACTTTTTAAGGAGACCCCAAACACCACAGCCACCTTTAACTCTTTCCGTTTCCCTAAAAACCCTAAACCCGACTCCAATATTCCCAAATCCATCCCTCAGGAGATCCCAAATTTCTCTCCGCCACCTCAGACACCTTTAACCATTTCCCCTCCTCCTAAAAAACCCTAAACCCGACCCCAAAATTCCCAAATTTATCATTCAGGAGATCCCTGAGTTCTCCGTGCAGTTCAGCCACCTTTAACCATTTCCCTTCCTCCTAAAAATCCTAAATCCAACCCTAAAAATCCCAAATCCATCCCAGACACCTCAGCCACCTTTAACTCTTTCTCTTCTTCCTAAAAATCCTAAACCAGACCCCAAAATTCCCAAATCCATCCCTCAGGAGATTCCGGAGTTCTCTGTGCAGTTCAGCCACATTTAACTCTTTCCCTTCTTCCTAAAAATCCTAAATCCAACTCAAAAACTCCTAAAACTTTTTAAGGAGACCCCAAACACCACAGCCACCTTTAACTCTTTCCGTTTCCCTAAAAACCCTAAACCCGACTCCAAAATTCCCAAATCCATCCCTCAGGAGATCCCAAATTTCTCTCCGCCACCTCAGCCACCTTTAACTATTTCCCTTCCTCCAAAAAATCCTAAAACCAGCCCCAAACTCCCAAATCCTTCTCTCAGGAGCTCCCAGAGTTCTGTGCCCCAGCTCAGCCACCTTTAACTCTTTCTCCTTCTCCTAAAAAACCTAAAATCCAACCCCAAAGTTCCTAAAACCATTTAAGGAGATCCCGGACACCTCAGACAACTTTAACTTTTTCCCTTCCTCCTTAAAAATCCTAAATCCAACCCTAAAATACCCAAATCCATTCCTCACGAGATCCCAGGCGCCTCAGACGCAGGAACTCTTTCCACTCCTCCTAAAAACCCTAAATCCAACCCCAAACCCACAAATCCATCCCTCAGGAGCTCCCAGAGTTCTCTGCTGCACCTCAGCCACCTTTAACCATTTCCCTTCCTCCTAAAAATCCCAAATCCGACTCCAAAATTCCCAAATTCATCCCTCAGGAGATCCCAGACACCTCAGCCATCTTTAACTCTTTCCCCTCCTCCTAAAAACCCTAAATCCAACCCCAAACCCACAAATCCTTCTCTCAGGAGCTCCCAGAGTTCTCTGCCCCAGCTCAGCCACTTTTAACTCTTTCTCCTCCTCCCAAAAAATCCCAAATCCAACCCCAAAATTCCCAAATCCTTTTAAGGAGACCCCAGACCCCTCATCCCAGGAACCATTTCCCTTCCTCCCAAAAAATCCCAAATCCAAAATTCCCAAACCCTTTTAAGGAGACCCCAGACACCTCAGCCCCAGGAATCATTTCCCCTCCCCTAAAAGTCCTAAATCCAACCCCAAAATTCCCAAATTTTTGCCTTGAAAGTCCAGAATTCTGGGATTTTCATGTTCCTGGAAAACGGGGGATGTGGAGCTGCGATCCCAAATCCCAATCCCGCTTTTTCCACCACAACAACGCAAACCTTTCCCTAAAGGAGACCCCAGACCCCTCAACCACCCTTTAACTGTTTCCGTTTCCTTAAAAACCCCAAATCCGACCCCAAAATTCCCAAATCCATCCCTCGGCAGATCCCAAAGTTCTCTGTGCACCTCAGCCACCTTTAACCATTTCCCTTCCTCCTAAAAAATCCCAAATACATCCCTAAAATTCCTAAAACCTTTTCAGGAGACCCCAGGCACCTCAGACCCAGGAACTCTTTCTGCTCCTCCTAAAAACCCTAAAAACAACCCCAAACCCACAAATCCACCCCTCAGGAGCTCCCAGAGTTCTCTGCTCCAGTTCAGCCACCTTTAACTCTTTCCCTTCCTCCTAAAAAACCCTAAAAATCCCAAACCCATCTCTCAGGTGGTTCCGGAGTTCTCTGTGTGCCTCAGGCTCCTTTAACGATTTCCCATCTCCTACAAAATCCTAAACCCAAACCCCAAAGTTCATAAAGCCTTTTAAGGAGACCCCAGACACCTCAGCCACCTTTAACTCTTTCCCTTCCTCCTAAAAATCCTAAATCCGACTCCAAAATTCCCAAATTGTCCCTCAGGATATCCCAGACACTTCAGCCATCTTTAACTCTTTCACCTCTCCTAAAAACCCTAAACCAGACCCCAAACCCACAAATCCTTCTCTCAGGAGCTCCCAGAGTTCTCTGCTCCACCTCAGCCACCTTTAACCATTTCCCTTCCTCCTAAAAATCCCAAATCCGACTCCAAAATTCCCAAATTCATGCCTCAGGATATCCCAGACACCTCAGCCATCTTTAACTCCTTCCCCTCCTCCTAAAACCCTAAATCCAACCCCAAACCCACAAATCCTTCTCTCAGGAGCTCCCAGAGTTCTCTGCTGCACCTCAGCCACCTTTAACTCTTTCTCCTCCTCCCAAAAAATCCCAAATCCAACTCCAAAATTCCTATATTGTCTCTTAGGATATCTCAGACACTTCAGCCATCTTTAACTCTTGCACCTCTCCTAAAAACCCTAAATCCAACCGCAAACCCACAAATCCATCCCTCAGGAGCTCCCAGAGTTCTCTGCCCCAGCTCAGCCACTTTTAACTTTCTCCTCCTCCCAAAAAATCCCAAATCCAACCCCAAAATTCCCAAATCCTTTTAAGGTCTGAGACCCCAGACCCCTCAACCACCTTTAACTCTTTCCGTTTCCTTAAAAACCCCAAATCCGACTCCAAAATTCCCAAATCCATCCCTCGGCAGATCCCAAAGTTCTCTGTGCACCTCAGCCACCTTTAACCATTTCCCTTCCTCCCAAAAAATCCCAAATCCAACCCCAGAATTCCCAAATCCTTTTAAGGAGACCCCAGACACCTCATCCCAGGAATCATTTCCCCTCCCTTAAAAGTCCTAAATCCAACCCGAAAAGTCCCAAATTTTTGCCTTGCAAGTCCAGAATTCCGGGATTTTCATATTCCTGGAAAACGGGGGATGTGGAGCTGCGATCCCAAATCCCAATCCCGCCTTTTCCACCACAACAACGCAAACCTTTCCCTAAAGGAGACCCCAGACCCCTCAACCACCTTTAACTGTTTCCGTTTCCTTAAAAACCCTAAATCCGACCCCAAAATTCCCAAATCCATCCCTCGGCAGATCCCAAAGCTCTCTGTGCACCTCAGCCACCTTTAACCATTTCCCTTCCTCCTAAAAATCCTAAATACATCTCCAAAATTCCCAAATTCGTCCCTCAGGATATCCCAGACACCTCAGCCATCTTTAACTCTTTACCTTCCTCCTAAAAACCCTAAATCCAACCCCAAACTCCCAAATCCATCCCTCAGGAGCTCCCAGAGTTCTCTGCCCCAGCTCAGCCACCTTTAACTCTTTCTCCTCCTCCTAAAAAATCCCAAATCCAACCCCAAAACTCCCAAACCCTTTTAAGGAGACCCCAGACACGTCAGCCCCAGGAATCATTTCCCTTCCTCCTAAAAAATCCCAAATCCAAAATTCCCAAATCCTTTTAAGGAGACCCCAGACACCTCAGCCCCAGGAATCATTTCCCCTCCCCTACGAAGTCCTAAATCCGACCCCAAAATTCCCAAATTTTTGCCTTGCAAGTCCAGAATCCCGGGATTTTCATGTTCCTGGAAAACGGGGGATGTGGAGCTGCGATCCCAAATCCCAATCCCGCTTTTTCCACCACAACAACGCAAACCTTTCCCTAAAGGAGACCCCAGCCCCCTCAACCACCTTTAACTCTTTCCGTTTCCTTAAAAACCCCAAATCCGACCCCAAAATTCCCAAATCCATCCCTCGGCAGATCCCAAAGTTCTCTGTGCACCTCAGCCACCTTTAACCATTTCCCTTCCTCCCAAAAAATCCTAAATCCAACCCTAAAATTCCTAAAACCTTTTCAGGAGACCCCAGGCACCTCAGACCCAGGAACTCTTTACGCTCCTCCTAAAAACCCTAAAAACAACCCCAAACCCACAAATCCACCCCTCAGGAGCTCCCAGAGTTCTCTGCTCCAGCTCAGCCACCTTTAACTCCTTCGTTTCCTCCTAAAAATCCTAAATCCAACTCCAAAATTCCTATATTGGTCTCTTAGGATATCCCAGACACCTCAGCCATCTTTAACTCTTTCCGTTCCTCCTAAAAACCCTAAATCCAACCCCAAACCCACAAATCCTTCTCTCAGGAGCTCCCAGAGTTCTCTGTGCAGCTCGGCCACCTTTAACTCTTTCCCTTCCTCCTAAAAAATCCCAAATCCAACTCCAAAATTCCCAAATTCGTCTCTTAGGATATCCCAGACACCTCAGCCATCTTTAACTCTTTCCCCTCCTCCCAAAAAATCCCAAATCCAACCCCAAACCCACAAATCCTTTTAAGGTCTGAGACCCCAGACCCCTCAACCACCTTTAACTCTTCCGTTTCCTTAAAAACCCCAAATCCGACTCCAAAATTCCCAAATCCTTCCCTCGGCAGATCCCAAAGCTCTCTGTGCACCTCAGCCACCTTTAACCATTTCCCTTCCTCCTAAATAATCCTAAATACATCCCTAAAATTCCTAAAACCTTGAAGGATGAGGGAGGGATAAGAAAACAAATCCTGAGAAAAAAACGGGATCAGCAGTGGGAATTTGCTTTGAAGAGCTGGTGGAAACCAGGACGGAATTCCAGGGTTAATTCCAGAAAATTCCCTTTAGGACAATCCCGTTGGGATGAGCAGGAGGATTTAGGGGAAAATGGGATGGGATAGAATGAGCCGGAATTCCATGGGAATTCCCAGGGCTGTTCCCCACCCGGCTGCCGCTGGAATTTCTCCAGAAGGTTCTCCAGGAGGTTCTCCAGGAAGTTCTCCAGGAGGTTCTCCAGGAGGTTCTCCAGGAGGTTCTCCAGGAAGTTCTCCAGGAAGTTCTCCAGGAAGTTCTCCAGGAGGTTCTCCAGGAGGTTCTCCAGGTCTGGCTGTCCTGTCAGGTCCCAGGAATATTTTATTCCCAGGGAATTCTCAGCCCTGGGATCGGGGTCAAGGGTTTGTCCCTTCCTCTGGAGGGTTCCAGGTTGGATCCGTCCCGTTCCAGCTTTTCCAAGGGCGTTGTCCCAATATTCCTTGAGTTCCGTCACCACCCGGATGGTTTGTGCTGTGGCCTCAGGAGTTGGTGGCCTTGGAATGACTTTTCCATCCACATCCAACTTTTCCATCCATCTCCAACCTTCCCATCCATCTCCAACCTTCCCATCCATCTCCAACCTTCCCATCCATCTCTGACCTTCTCATCCATCTCCAACCCTTCCCATCCATCTCCAACCTTCTCATCCATCTCCAACCCTTCCCATCCACCTCCAACCGTTCAGAACCTTTCCCAACCTTCCCATCCATCTCCAACCCTTGCCATCCATCTCCAACCTTCCCATCCATCTCCAGCTTTTCCATCCATCTCCAACCCTTCCCATCCACCTCCAACCATTCAGAACCTTTCCCAACCTTCCCATCCATCTCCAACCTTCTCATCCACCTCCAACCATTCAGAACCTTTCCCAACATTTCCATCCATCTCCAACCCTTCCCATCCATCTCAAACCTTTCCCAACCTTCCCATCCATCTCCAACCTTCCCATCCACATCCAACCCTTGAGAACTTTTTCCAACCATTCCCAACCTTTCCATCCCTGTCCAACCTTTCCCATCCACGTCCAACCTTTGGATATGGAGGAGACAGGAGAGATGAAGTCTTGGAATTGGTTGCTCTGGAGAACCTTCAGAGGTGCCTTCCATGCCAAACATTGCAAGACTTTTTTCCTGTGGCCACACAACTTGGTGGCCTTGGAGTGACCTTCCCATCCACATCCAGCCTTTCCAACCATATCCAGCCCTTCCAAACCTTTCCCATCCACCTCCAACCTTTGGATATGGAGAAGAGACAGGAGAGATGAAGTCTCAGAACTGGTTGCTCTGGAGAACCTTCAGAGGTGCCTTCCATGCCAAACATTCCAGGACTTTTTCCTGTGGCCACACGAGCTGGTGGCCTTGGAGTGACCTTTCCATTCCTATCCAACCTTTCCACCCATATCCAACCCTTCCAAACCTTTCCCATCCATCTCCAACCTTTGGATATGAAGTAGAAACAGGAGAGACGAAGTTTTGGAATTGGTTACTCTGGAGAACCTTTGGAGGTCCCTTCCATCTCAAACATTCCAGGACTTTTCCCCTTTTACCTCACGACTTGGTGGCCTTGGAGTGACCTTTCCATCCCTATCCAACCTTTCCCATCCACCTCCAACCTTTGGATATGGAGAGGAGACAGGAGAGACGAAGTTTTGGAACTGGTTGCTCTGGAGAACCTTCAGAGGTGCCTTCCACACCAAACATTCCAGGACTTTTTCCTGTGGCCACACAACTTGGTGGCCTTGGAGTGACCTTCCCATCCCTATCCAACCTTTCCCATCCACTTCCAACCTTTCCCACTCAGCTCCAACCTTTGGATATGGAGAGGAGACAGGAGACACAAAGTCTTGGAACTGGTTGCTCTGGAGAACCTTCAGAGGTCCTTTCCATGCCAAACATTCCAGGACTTTTTTCCTGTGGCCACACGAGCTGGTGGCCTTGGAGTGACCTTTCCATCCCTATCCAACCTTTCCCATCCACTTCCAAGTGTTGGATATGGAGGAGACAGGAGAGATGAAGTCTTGGAATTGGTTGCTCTGGAGAACCTGCAGAGGTGCATCCATACCAAACATTCCAGGACTTTTTTCCTGTGGCCACACGAGCTGGTGGCCTTGGAGTGACCTTTCCACCCATATTCAAACTTTCCCATCCACCTCCAACCTTTGGTTATGGAGAAGAGACAGGAGAGATGAAGTCTTGGATTGGTTGCTCTGGAGAACCTTTCAAGGTCCTTTCCCTGCCAAACATTCCAGGACTTTTTTCCTTTTTACCTCACGACTTGGTGGCCTTGGAGTGACCTTTCCATCCCTATCCAGCCTTTCCCATCTACCTCCAACCTTTGGATATGGAGAGGAGACAGGAGAGATGAAGTTTCAGAACTGGTTGCTCTGGAGAACCTTCAGAGGTGCCTTCCATGCCAAACATTCCAGGACTTTTTCCTGTGGCCACACGAGTTGGTGGCCTTGGAGTGGTCTTCCCATCCCTATCCAACCTTTCCCATCCACTTCCAACCTTTGGATATGGAGGAGACAGGAGAGACGAAGTCTTGGATTGGTTGCTCTGGAGAACCTTCAGAGGTGCCTTCCATGCCAAACATTCCAGGACTTTTTTCCTTTTTACCTCACGAGTTGGTGGCCATGGAGTGACCCTCCCATCCCATTCCTATCCAACCTTCCCATCCATATCCAACCTTTCCCATCCACCTCCAACCTTTGGATATGGAGAAGAGACAGGAGACACAAAGTCTTGGAATTGGTTGCTCTGGAGAACCTTCAGAGGTCCTTTCCATGCCAAACATTCCAGGACTTTTTTCCTGTGGCCACACAACTTGGTGGCCTTGGAGTGGCCTTCCCATCCCTATCCAACCTTTCCCATCCACTTCCAACCTTTCCCACTCAGCTCCAACCGTTGGATATGGAGAAGAGACAGGAGAGATGAAGTCTTGGAATTGTTTGCTCTGGAGAACCTTCAGAGGTTCCTTCCATGCCAAACATTCCAGGACTTTTTTCCTGTGATCACACGAGTTGGTGGCCTTGGAGTGACCTTCCCATCCTTTCCATCCATCTCCATCTGTATCCAACATTTCCCAGCTCCATGGGGACAACCAGGTCCTGTCCCACTGGCCTGGAAGCCACCTCCAAAGGTGAGGGACATCCATAATGATCCACAAAAACCGGGATCCGGGATCATCCAGCTCCTGCTCCTGCCCAGGACATCCCAAAACGTTTCTGGGATCATCATCCAAACATTCCCTGAGCTCCGTCAGCACCTGGAGCCAGGCAGGAGAGACAAAGGTTTGGAATTGTTTGCTCTGGAGAACCTTCAGAGGTTCCTTCCACGCCAAACATTCCAGAACATTTTTCCTGTGGCCACACGAGTTGGTGGCCTTCGAGTGGCCTTTCCATCCATCTCCATCTGTATCCAGCCTTTCCCAGCTCCATGGGGACAACCTGGCCCTGTCCCCACCTCCAAAGGTGAGGGACATCCATAATGATCCACAAAAAACGGGATCTGGGATCATCCAGCTCCTGCTCCTGCCCAGGACATCCCAAAATGTTTCTGGGTTCCTCATCCAAACATTCCTTGGGCTCTGTCAGGACTTGGAGACACCAAGTCCCCTCATCCCAGGGAATTCCCCCTTTGTATCCCATTCCCAACATTCCATCGGGACCAGCCGGGATTTGGGAATATTCATCTCCCCATCATATCCCATTCCTGATATTTCATCCAATTTAGGGAGTTTGGGAATATTTATCCCAGCATTGTGTCCCATTCCTGATGTTCCATCAGGAATTGCAGGGATTTGGGAATATTTAGCTCTCCATCATATCCCATTCCTGATATTCTATCCTATTGAGGGATTTTGGGAATATTTATCCCAGCATTCCATTGAGATTGGCAGGAATTTGGGAATATTTATCCCCCAATCATATCCCATTCCTGATGTTCCATCCAATTTAGGGATTTGGGGAATATTTATCCCCCAATCATATCCCATTCCTGATGTTCCATCCAATTTAGGGATTTGGGGAATATTTACCCCCTGTTCTATCCCATTTCCAACATTCCATTGAAACTGCAGGGATTTGGGAATATTTATCCCCCCATTTATCCCATTCCTGATATTACATCCGATTTAGGGAATTTGGGAATATTTATCCCACCGTTCTGTCCCATTCCCAACTTTCCATCCATCTCAGGCATTTTGGGAATATTTATCCCCCTGTTGTATCCCATTCCCAACATTCCATTAGAACTGCAGGGATTTGGGAATATTTATCCCATTCCCAACATTCCTTCCAATTTAGGGATTTGGGGAATATTTATCCCACCGTTATATCCCATTCCCAACATTCCATCAGGATTGGCAGGAATTTGGGAATATTTTCCCCCCATTACATCCCATTCCTGATGTTCCATCCAATTTAGGGATTTGGGGAATATTTATCCCACTGTTGCATCCCATTCCCAACATTCCATAGGAACCAGCAGGAATTCGGGAATATCTATCCCATTCCCAATGCTCCATCCATGTCCAGGATTTGGGAATATTTATCCCATTCCCAATGTTCCATCCATGTCCAGGATTTGGGAATATTTATCCCATTCCCATTGTTTCATTCATGTCCATTATTTGGGAATATTTATCCCATTCCAAATGTTCCATCCAGCTCCAGGATTTGGGAATATTCATCCCATTCCTGATGTTCCATCCATGTCAGGGATTTGGGAATATTCATCCCATTCCCATGTCCCATCTAACTCCGGAATTTGGGAATATTTATCCCATTCCCAATGCTCCATCCATGTCCAGGATTTGGGAATATTTATCCCATTCCTGATGTTCCATCCATCTCCAAGATTTGGAATATTTATCCCATTCCCAGTGTTCCATCCCTGTCAGGGATTTATTTACTCACCATTCAATCCCATTCCCAACATTCCATAGGAACCAGCAGGGATTTGTGAATATTTATCCCATTCCTGACATTCCACCCAGCTCAGGGATTTGGGAATATTTATCCCATTCCCATTGTTCCATTCATGTCCATTATTTGGGAATATTCATCCCATTCCCAGTGTTCCATCCCTGTCAGGGATTTGGGAATATTCATCCCATTCCCAATGTTACATCCAGCTCCAGGATTTGGGAATATTTATCCCATTCCTGATACTCCATCCATCTCCAAGATTTGGGAATATTTATCCCATTCCCAATGTTCCATCCCTGTCAGGCATTTAGGAATATTTATCCCATTCCAATGTCCCATCTAACTGTGGGATTTGGGAATATTCATCCCATTCCTGATGCTCCATCCATCTCCAAGATTTGGGAATATTTATCCCATTCTTGACATTCCATCCAACTCAGGGATTTGGGGATATTTATCCCATTCCCGATGTCCCATCCCTGTCAAGAATTTGGGAATATTTATCCCATTTCCATGTTTCATCCAACTCCAGGATTTGGGAATATTCATCCCACTCCTGATGTTCCATCCATCTCAGGGATTTGGGAATATTTATCCCATTCCTATGTCCCATCTAACTCCGGAATTTGGGAATATTCATCCCATTCCCAATGTCCCATCTAACTCCGGGATTTGGGAATATTTATCCCATTCCTGATACTCCATCCATCTCCAAGATTTGGGAATATTTATCCCATTCCCAATGTTCCATCCAGCTCCAGGATTTGGGAATATTCATCCCACTCCCAATGTTCCATCCCTGTCATGGATTTGGGAATATTTATCCCATTCCCAATGTTCCATCCATCTCCAAGATTTGGGAATATTTATCCCATTCCCGATGCTCCATCCATGTCCAGGATTTGGGAATATTCATCCCATTCCTGATGTTCCATCCCTCTCCAAGATTTGGGAATATTTATCCCATTCCCGATGCCCCATCCAGCTCCAGGATTTGGGAATATTTATCCCATTCCCAATGCTCCATCCAACTCAAGGATTTGGGAATATTCATCCCATTCCCGATGTCCCATCCCTGTCAAGAATTTGGGAATATTTATCCCATTTCCATGTTTCATCCAACTCCAGGATTTGGGAATATTCATCCCATTCCCAATGTTCCATCCATGTCCAGGATTTGGGAATATTCATCCCATTCCTGATACTCCATCCCTCTCCAAGATTTGGGAATATTTATCCCATTCCCGATGCCCCCTCCCTGTCCAGGATTTGGGAACATTTGTAGGAAACGAGGCACAATTCCCATGGATCATTTTCCCGAATTCCCATCTCCCCATCCTCCCTTGCACTTCGGGATCCTTTCCCAACGCTCCGGAACATCGGCGCCGCCATTCCCAAATCCCAAAATTCCCGAGCTGGAACCCCTCGATCCCACAAAATCCCACAGGAACAATTCCAGAGGCATCTCCGGGAATTAAAAATTCCCTTTTACCTGGGGATCAGCCGGGATCCGGATTCATGGGAACGGGGATTCGGCTCCGGCTCCTTCCAGCCCCAATTCCAAAGGGAAGGACGAGGAATTCTTGGAATTCTTGGAATTTTTTCTCCCAAGGTGCAGCACAACATTCCCGGTCTCCATGGAAACCTCGGGGCTGGAAAATTCCATCGGCTGCAACCCGAGCCGGAAGGGCTCGGGGAGGATTTAAAGGGAAACGGCACCAAATTCCCGAATATTTCCCCAATTCCCGAAATTTTCCCAGATTTAAAAAAATTAAATAATAAAATCAAATAAATATAAATAAATAAAATTTAAAAATTAAATACAACAAAATTTAATAAAATTAAAAAATTAAAATTAAAATTTAAATTAAAACTAAAATAAAATTTAATTAAAATAATAAAATTAATTTTTGTTTTGCCGCATTGTTGAAATAAAAAATAGGATAAAATCAAATTAAATTAAATTTAAAGTAAAATAAAATTTAAAAATCCAAATAAGAATAAATAAAAGTAAAAATAAATACGTGGAAAGAAAATCAACAATGAAATAAAATAGAAATGAAATAAAATTAGGTAAAATTTACTTAAAAATAATATAATAATTAAATAAAAATAAAATTGAATTTAGAATAAAGAATTAAAAAATTTTAAAATAAAGTTTAGGATTAAATAAACAAAACCAAAAATAGAGAGAGAAAAAATAAATAAAAATTATATAATAATAAGTATAACATTAAAAAAATTGAATAAATAAAAGAATAATTAAATAAAAATAATATTAAATACATTTGAAGTTTTAAAAATTACAAATAAAAATAAAGTTTAGGATAAATTAAAATAAAAATAGAGGGAAAATAAAATGACAATTAAATAATTAAAAATAAGGAAAAGTATTAAATAAATTAAAAAATAAATCCAAGAAAGAAAACAACTTAGTTTTTAACAAATAAAATAAATTAAATAAATAAATAAATAAATAAATAAATAAATAAATAAATAAAATTAAAATATGAGAAAATTTAAAACAAAACCTCTGGGAATAAAAAGAAGGAGCTGGAATTTTCATCCCAAAATTCCCAGATTTGATATCCCAAGCCCATGGAATGGATTCCCAAAAAATTCTCTTATCCAGATCCCAGATTTCCACAGCATTTTCCAAAATTCCCAAACCTCTGGGAATAAAAGGACAGAGCTGGAATTCCCAACTCATGGATGGGAATGACCCGGAATTCCCATCCCAGAATTCCCAGAGTTTAAACTCCCAGCACCTGGAATGCATTCCCAGAAAATTCTCTTATTCAGATCCTGGAATTTCCATTCCCAAAGCTCTGGGAATAAAAGGACAGAGCTGGAATTCCCAATGGATGAATAAAACGCTGGGAATGACCCGGAATTCCCATCCCAGAATTCCCAGAGTTTAAATTCCCAGCACATGGGATTCATTCCCGAAAAATCCTCTGAACCAGATCCTGGAGTTTCCATTCCCAAAGCTCTGGGAATAAAAGGATGGGGCTGGAATTCCCAAATGATGGCTGAGATACTGGGAATGACCTGGAATTTCCATCCCAGAATTCCCAGATGTGATATCCCAAGCACCTCAAATGCATTCCCAGAAAATTCCCTGAACCAGATCCCAGATTTCCAGAGTGTTTTCCAAAAGGAAAAAAATCCAGGAATTCTGCTTCATTATGGATTTGGGAATCACAGCTTCCCATGGATTGGCCAGGCCCAGCATTCCCATTGATATTCCAGCACCTGGAATGGATTCCCAGAAAATCTTCTTATCTACATCCCAGGATTTCCATTCCCAAACCTCTGGGAATAACAGGAAGGAGCTGGAATTCCCATCCCTGAATTCCCAGATTTGATATCCCGAGCCCATGGGATGAATTCCCAGAAAATTCCCTGAACCACATCCCAGGATTTCCATAACCTGTTCCAATAGGATAAAATTCCATCCCCAAAACCCTGGGAATAAAAGAAAGGAGCTGGAATTCCCATCCCAGAATTCCCAGAGTTTAAACTCCCAGCACTGGAATGGATTCCCAGAAAATGCTCTTATCCAGATCCCAGATTTCCACAGCATTTTCCAGAATTCCATTCTCAAAGCCTGGGGAATAAAAGGACAGAGCTGGAATTCCCAACTCATGGATGGGAATGATCCGGAATTCCCATCCCAGAATTCCCAGAGTTTAAATTCCCAGCACATGGGATGCATTCCCAAAAAATCCTCTGAACCAGATCCTGGAGTTTCCATTCCCAAAGCTCTGGGAATAACAGGAAGGAGCTGGAATTCCCGTCCCAGAATTCCCAGATTTGATATCCCCAGAAAATTCCCTGAAGCACATCCTGGGATTTCCATAACCTGTTCCAATAGGATAAAATTCCATCCCCAAAACTCTGGGAATAACAGGATGGAGCTGGAATTCCCATCCCAGAATTCCCAGATATGATATCCCAGCACCTGGAACGGATTCCCAGAAAATTCTCTTATTCAGATCCTGGAGTTTCCATTCCCAAAGCTCTGGGAATAAAAGGATGGAGCTGGAATTCCCAACTCATGGACAAGGCATGAGCAATGTCTTGGAATTTCCATCCCAGAATTCCCAGAATTTGTACTCCAAACCCATGGGATGCATTCCCAGAAAATCCTCTGACCCAAATCCCAGGATTTCCGTTCCCAAAGCTCTGGGAATAAAAGGAAGGAGCTGGAATTCCCAACTCATGGATGGGAATGACCTGGAATTCCCATCCCAGAATTCCCAGATATGATATTCCAGCACCTGGAACGGATTCCCAGAAAATTCTCTTATTCAGATCCTGGGATTTCCATTCCCAAAGCTCTGGGAATAAAAGGATGGAGCTGGAATTCCCAACTCATGGACAAGGCATGAGCAATGTCTTGGAATTTCAATCCCAGAATTCCCAGAATTTGTACTCCAAACCCATGGGATGCATTCCCAGAAAATCCTCTGAACCAGATCCCAGGATTTCCGTTCCCAAAATTCTGGGAATAAAAGAAAAAACCTGGAATTCCCATCCCAAAATTCCCAGATATGATATTCCAGCACCTGGAATGGATTCCCAGAAAATTCTCTTATTCAGATCCTGGAGTTTCCATTCCCAAAGCTCCAGGAATAAAAGGATGGAGCTGGAATTCCCAACGGATGAATAAAACGCTGGGAATGTCCCGGAATTCCCATCCCAGAATTCCTGGAGTTTATAATCTTCAGCTCATGGGAAGCATTCCCAGAAAATTCTCTCATCCACATCACAGATTTCCACAAAATTCCATTCCCATTTATTCTGGGAATAAAAGGAAGGAGCTGGAATTCCAATTCATGGACAAGGCATGAGCAATGTCTTGGAATTTCAATCCCAGAATTCCCAGAATTTGTACTCCAAACTCATGGGATGCATTCCCAGAAAATCCTCTGAACCAGATCCCAGGATTTCCGTTCCCAAAGCTCTGGGAATAAAGGAAGGAGCTGGAATTCCCAACTCATGGATGGGAATGACCTGGAATTCCCATCCCAGAATTCCCAGATATGATATCCCAGCACCTGGAATGGATTTCCAGAAAATTCTCTTATTCAGATCCTGGGATTTCCATTCCCAAACCTCCGGGAATAAAAGGATGGAGCTGGAATTCCCAATTCATGGATTAAACATGAGCAATGTCTTGGAATTTCAATCCCAGAATTCCCAGAATTTGTACTCCAAACTCATGGGATGCATTCCCAGAAAATCCTCTGAACCAGATCCCAGGATTTCCGTTCCCAAAGTTCTGGGAATAAAAGAAAAAACCTGGAATTCCCATCCCAAAATTCCCAGATTTGATATTCCTGCACTTGGAATGAATTCCCAAAAAAATCTTCTTATCCACATCCCGAATTCCCACGGTGTTTTCCAAAAGCAAAAAATTCTGGAATTCTGCTTTGTTGTGGTTTTGGGAATTCCAGCTCCCCACAGATTGGCCAGGCCCAGAATTCCCAAACCTCTGGAATTCGGGATTTTCCCACATTCGATCCCTTTTACTTCCAGAGGGAATTCT